>OZ004601.1:20852377-20919535 GCA_963924605.1 Malthinus seriepunctatus | reverse complement strand
AGGGAAGAAAATCGATTTGTATCTAAATCAGTTTTAAAATTCGATTTGTTTCAACTTGTAAAATTTTATATGTAAAAAAATAAAAACCGAAAACCATTGTTTTCTCTCTATATGAAGTGAAAATATAGATCCTAGTAGCTTTTATAGTACCACTCACAATCCTTGGGAAATGACCCAATATCAAAGGAGAACCTACATGTGTAAAATATCTAAAAATATGGTGGTAATACGAAAGAAAAATTGTCTATTTTTCTGATTCCCGCAAACATTCCACAACGCTTTCAATATTTTTTATTAAAATAATATTTTCAAATATTTGCATTTTTATAATAAAAACAACGTAAATCGATTTGTTAAAAAGGACGTAAAAATTGCCTGTTAAAAACTTTTATTAATACAAAAATAATGAATTCGAACTAAAAAAGGCGTAGCACAATTAACAATTTTACACTGATGTACATCTTCTAATTACCATATATGGTTGAAAGCTAAAATAAAATAATAATTTTCATTCATAACACAAAAACCTACTTTTAAAATGTGGAATAAAAGAGCCATTTCGAAATTAAGTGCAATTAATAAATTAAAATATGTGCTTTAAAAACTATTCCAGCAGAAGCCTTTTATTAAAATCCGTGATGGTTTTAGTTGCTGAATGCCATAAAATAATTTTTTTTTTTTATTTATAAATTATAACTTTGTTCATATTTTTATGATATGGTTTTCCTGAATCAAACAGCTTTTATATCCTTAATATTTTGTTGTATTATTAAAATAAATTTATGATATCTGGTTCAAGCAGACACTCTTTTTTGTAAACGAATAAAAATATTGAAATGGGTCAGTAAATATCGTTGGATTGAAAAACACAAGTATCACTTCATAGGTAAACCTTTTTCGCCATTTTGGACCCTTTGAAATTTATATCCGAGCAAAGTCCTGAAAGTTTGACAACTAACCACTTATCTAAGCTCATTCGTCGCATACTACGAATATCGGCTTATTTCTGCCACATATTTCTTCCGAGTGCTAAAGTAGAAATATGGAGGAACCTACAGTCGAACGTCGGGTTCACAAGATTTAGATGTTAAAATAAATTTTAATTGGGGCCCTGCAGCAAGTAGAAGTAGATTCAAAGGCTTTGTTGCTGCCTGACAACAAGACAGGAAAAGTAAAAATCAAGACATGACAGTGTGGTTTGTGGCCATGGAACTTCCAATACAACTTCTAAGAAAAAGGGTCTCTACTGAAGAAAAAACTTCCAGGCTGAAAGAGACAGTGTAAAACACATTGCAGTCCTGCATTAACAGCATTAATTTTCTCTGGTGTCCGAATTATTCTCGTTAGACTTGAGAGGTTTTTGGTTCAAAATGAACTAAGTGCATCCCGAAGTCCAAAAATCTTCGTTTGATACAGAGCACATCGTACTAGTTCTGAGTTAAATATGACAAGCAATAACATAAAAAATGGTTGCACTTAAGAAATCGAAACTTAGAACACGCGCTCGCTACAGTAATGCCAACAAAAGGAGAGCCCACCACGTGACTAAATCTACACAATGCGTGGTTTCTAAAACCCAGTACAATGGTAATCACGTAGGGGGGTTTTCTTTCGTTGCGACTACTCTATTTATTGCGTTATTAAGGCATTCACAGACTAATGCGACCTAGGTTGATATCGCGATAACGGCCAAGGCCGCGGTAAGTTACACTACAGTCTTATAATTGCGTGTTCAGACAAGAACGATCTGGAGCTCAATAGCTAGAGCTAGATAGCTGCCATGGTCGCTACCGCGTGATCGCATTGCTCTGTGAAAGTCTTTAAAGTTTAAAGATTGATTAAAATAAGGAGGAAACGCCAGTGTGTTCTGCACTGAATAAATTTACTGCAATGATAAAATATATCGCCAAAGAAGGTAAATCTAAACAGATCCTATAAGAAGCTTCCAGGAAAATTGTAAATTTATCATGAGAAATTATCACAAGTTTATCGCATGCCTAGCTCAACAATCGAGAAAATAAAAACTCAAGTTCATATTTTTCATTAACAACAACATCTCCACCAACGACCAACATGACCTACCAAGGAAATTCGTCAGATAGCCAAAATAACTCTCTGGAAGACAATAAAATCCATTAATCAACGAGATTAATATGTAGCTAAATATTTGTAACAGGCCTGGGCAATGCCCATTGCCCAATCGTTAGTATCATCATCTCTCGTTAAAAGGCTCTTTATGGATTTTAAATGACCATCAACCTCTACTATTGAATAAATTCTCTTTCTGTTACAGACGTGAAGAAGCCAGTATGTTGCTGTGGAAGAGATATGATAGAATTAAATTTTTCTGGTGGCTAAACGTGATCTCGGCACTATAATAAAGGTAATATAGCAATCACTACACTTCTAATTGCCTATGGTAAACTTCCACCTGTGTAGTTAATTTTAAATGCAGACGATACGAAGCCTATAAAAAGAACCTGACATCTTAACCTAAGACGTAATTTGCTCCGTAACCAGCGACGTGCCACTGGATTACCACGAGTTAATAATATTTTTAATTTTCTAAACAAAACATCCTAAAGAACTTTAGGACTACTTCACTATCAATCTCTTGGTCTTTACTACATTACGAAGACGGAAGAGACTAAAATGCACCACCTCTAGGTTTATAGAGATTTGAGAATTTTTTCCCCTTCTGTGACTTCAAAAATTTGTAGTTACAAAGGCTTTATTAAGTTGGATATTTAAATAGTATATTGTACAACTAGTGTAGAAAATTTGATATTTCAATCGAGTATCGAGTTTGCTTCAAAAGTTGCTATGCGCGAGAGTAATGATACAAGTTTGATTTTTCAGTCGCCCACGCTAAATATTTATAAATTACGTTAATTTTTTTGCATATTATAATTATTAATTTAATAATTAAGCGGGGTTTCTGATTTGTCGCGATTTGTCTCATCGACAAATGAGAAGCCGTACTCTTTTTTCATTTCACAACCAGTGTGAAATATTGGACTTTTTATAACTAAAAATGAGGTATTACACAGTAGTCGACTGAAAATAAAATTATACGTTTTGAATAATAATCTATATAGAATTGTTATTTTTGACGTTTTCGATTACATATTTTTTATTCATAGCAGGAGAGATTAAACTTAAAACCCGTTATTTAATTTTATAAATTTAACTTAGTAAAGCTTTTATGTCTTCAAACGTTTGCTGTTATGAGAAGCAGAAAATAATTGTCTATCAATAGATACTATTAACATTCCTGTAGGAAAAATAAACTCAAATACTATTAATCAATATTAAAGTTACATATGTATCTATGTAACTTTTGATCGGGGACATACGGTATAAAAGTTTGGAGGACCTGGCCACTCTGGCCAGTCAGATCCCGATCTTTGGGTCAATTTCCACAAGTCAAGTATCATCAAGTAGCTATTTCGATTCAAGAGTTTAGGTTTCAAGTTTGAATAGATTTTTTTAAATCTAAGAACGCACAGGATGGACCAACCACGATAATTTTACTAGTTATCTCGATAATTATGTCAGACAGAAAAAACTCATAAAGCATTCCAGTGCTGCTTTTTCATAGCAAATTTCTAAATTTTGAGTAAAATATGGCTTACATACTTATATCTTTTTAAATGTAAATTCATAATAAAATAATTGTTTATTCTTTTCAAATATGTACTTACTTATTCGCAAATTTAACTCAAATATCACGGAATATCCATGAAATAAATGAATAAATGTTCTTACTGTTGCAGAGAAAATACCCATTTCCAGCACTTACCTGAAAAAAAAGACATCAATCAAAATATGTTTACTTAAAAAATCTAAGTCACACAACCAA
The DNA here is from genome assembly GCA_963924605.1 of Malthinus seriepunctatus. NCBI lineage: Eukaryota > Metazoa > Arthropoda > Insecta > Coleoptera > Cantharidae > Malthinus > Malthinus seriepunctatus. The sequence goes on along the minus strand of OZ004601.1, from coordinate 20,915,673 downwards.
AAATTTACTTTTAATACAATTATGGTGGTGATGGCCTATTGGCTATCGTTCTTTACAGACAATTTTTGACATTTTCACATCTATTTTATGCCGTTACAAAGCCTTAAAAATTAATTTTATTTACTGATTTAAATCCAGAAATTTAAGCCGTAAGTAGGTATGGAGGCGATTGAGCCAGGGTAAGTTAGGAATTTACTTTACCGACATGTTACCGGCATTACAGTTTCTGTTAACGACATTACAGTTTTCCCGCCATTTTTTACCGACATTACAGATTTGAATTACCGACATCCGCGGCCATTTTGAATGCATGCCCTTCGTTGCAACTTGGGCCCCCTTGTGGTGGTTGTGATGTGACACTTTTACCTTCTTCTATGAGCCCCCTGAAGTGAGGTTATGATGTGACGCGCGAAATTTAGACTTGTGAGGCTCTCTTTCGACTTACACGAGGAGCTTCGTTGCAACGAAGCCCTACGCGGTAGTATGGAGTGCCCCACAAAGATGACCGCCACCATGGCGCTTAGCAAAGTTTCAAACCAGCCGGTAAATTGAGGAGTTTGACAACTACCCACTAGGTGGCGTTTAGCAGAGTTACAAACCCCCGGTAGTTTGAAAAATACCCACTAGATGGCGCTGTAGGTCAAAATGGCCGCCAACTTGGTCGAAATGACAGGTTACGCCCTAATAATGGCCGCATTTGACAGGTTACGCCTTCAAAATAGCCGCCACGCATTCAAAATGGCCGCGGATGTCGGTAATTCAAATCTGTAATGTCGATAAAAAATGGCGGGAAAACTGTAATGTCGGTAACAGAAACTGTAATGCCGGTAACATGTCGGTAAAGTAGATTCCTAACTTACCCCGGCCCAAACGCCTCCATACCTACTACCGTAAAACTTTTATCAAAAGCATTTTTATCTAAAATAATTAGGAAAACAGGAAATTACAAAAGTATTGTTTCAGATATTAATTCTCTATGACGAAGACTCTATAGAAACTAGAAAGAATCAGTAGTAATCCCTCTAAATTAAAATTTCAAACTTTTTAACTTTTTCGTCTAGGAAAAAGTTGTTATAATTTATTAGAAAATTACGAAATGGCGGAAAGCAACTAAATCCACGGCCACCGAGTATTCATTCTACTGATGAATAAAAGTAATAAAAAGGCTTAAAACAAAAGTAATTTAAAAATTCCGTTATATTGAAAATACTTATACAAAGTATTAAATAATATGTTAGATTATTAGATTATTACCACCCTTCAATTATAATAAAAAGTTAATTTTTGTTAATTTTATAATTTTAACGACAATTATTAAAATTTATTTAAAATAGCGCCCTACTGTAATTTCACCATAATATTCTACTCCAATTTAATTAATTGAAGTACTTTAACGATTACAGCAAAAAAAATTGTACTAATCACCTTGAGGCATTAAAATCAAATGAGACGGTCTTTGATAACATCAAAGAAATTAACTTTTTACTTATTTAAAATTATAAATGAATTAAAAGTTTGCGAGATGTTCGCACCAATCTTTTGCATCTAATTGGCTTTTCATTTTAAGAGGAAAAAAAAATTTTTAATTCAATTTTAAGATTAATTGGCAGAAATTTTAAAAATTAAAAAATATTGTTTTTATTCACTTGTGTCAAAAGGTGACATTTTATGGTTAAGTTATTTGGACGAGAAGTTAACCTTTTCATGAAAAAACCAGATGTGTTGCTGTGTCCTAGAACGAAAACTGTATTTTTAAATTAAAATAAATGTCAGATTGACATTAAGAGGCAACGTCAGGCGCCATTTTGAGTATTTACAAAAAGTAGAAGCATGCGGAAATACAGTTCAAAAACTGGACTTATTTATCAGGTGCAAATTGTTAGATACTTTTATCATAAAATTTAAGTTGAAAGTTATGCCGTTATGCCACTATTCTCTATTTATAGCCCAGTTTCCAAAGGTTTCAACCCAAGAAAATTAGCAAACGGCAAAAAAATTACGTATTCAGATAGATTAAGACATGGCGAAAAAGATGCAAAAAAGTTTGCATTCAATATAGGTGCCGCTTCATGGAAAAAAATGGACTTCAAGAGGAAAAAATGTGTTTTTTTAAGAATATCTCTGAAAATATGTAATCTAGAGAAAAATGACTAGACCTTCATTTTATAGATGAAGCATTTTTACATAAAAAATGTCCTATAAAATTTTTCCGTTAGAGCAGTGGTTTTCCCGAAAAATGTGTTATAAAAATGCCATGTTTTCAAAAATATTGTTAAGCAGGCGAGCTAAAATATTGCAAAATAAGTGCAAGTTGATGGAGAAAAAACTGTTTTAATCCAAAATGAGCAATGATAAAATTAAAAAATATAAATGAATGTAAACCTAAAGGTTTCAACTTTCATTTCCATGTATTTTTGTTTACTTCTGTAACATCTTGTAGTTTTAAACAACAAATGAAATTATTTGTGTGCCGTTCTTTAAAGAATTAATGTTATCTTGTTGAAAACATTATTTAAAAAAATTATTCGGTGAAGCAAATCGTTCTATAAGAATTACATTTCAAAGTTACATCATGAAAAATTGATTATATATTATTGTATAAAAGTAGAAGGATTTAATATTTCTTCATTTTTTGTAAATTAAAATTTTTTCAAAATTTGTACTTTAAAAGAGCTCCAAAATCTTTAATATTAAACGGATTTAAAAAAATTGCATAGTAATTGTAAAGGAAAATATGTCTGCTTTGTGATCCACTAATGAAAATTAACTTACAATTTCAAGTTTTCTGTATCTATTGTTTATAGTTTAGAAGTAACAAAAGTGGCAATTTTTTAAGCAAATCCTTCATAAATTTGAAGCACTGTACATTTTATAACATCCCTTTCTGGAAATGAAAGATAATAACTTATACTTTAAATCTGTGAAGCTAGAACTTTCTCAGATTTACTGGAACTATAGAAGCGGCTGTTGAATTTAGGTAAATTGATGGAAATATTTAAACTTGAAAATTAGTCTCACGAAACTATCTTCAAAAACACCTTATTATGCCTTTTAGAGATGTGTAATTGTGTAATGCCCCTAAAAGAGATAATTTCATAAACCAACACAGTTGTATGTACAGGGTGGTTCTGAAATAGTTGGTTAAAATTAAAGACCCGCGAGGATGAAGAAATCTGCGATAAATATTAGTCGAAACATGCATTTTTTTAGGGTTACAAATCATGATTCTTTTAATAAAATCCCTACTTCATTTTTCGAAAGGGCTATACAGGATGTTGCAAATTTTAATAGTATTCATTAAGCAACACAATTTAGCTTTCCATGTTTTTTGAGTATATAAGAACCTACTAAGAAGGTATTTTTTGAAATGTTACTCCTAAAGAGCTTGCAGTGGTAAAAATTTTAATATTAGTTTTTAAAAGACACTAGCTAGCATTTTACATTCTTTTAAAAAAGTGGGTACCCACTAAAATTGGATTTTCAGAAACGCGACTCCTATTCTCAGTTTCTCGAAAGATAGTTATCGCTTCACCAACAGATATATATTCCTAAATGTCGAAAAACTGGTTTTCAAACAATGTTTCTTTCCATCATAAAGTTAAGTTATGGAATGTTATGGAACCATAACGTACAGTCTCGATCATAGCTTTTGGCCACCCCGGCAATACGTTTGCACGATTTGTGGGTGCAAGCATCATAATACCAACACAGTTTGTTGATTAAATACTTGTTGGCAAAATAAAGTTACCCCTCAGTTTAAGTAGGGGGGGTGTTATTGATGGTTGAACCGACAAATTGTTATAACGTAATGCCGGGGTGACGAAAAGATAGGCACGAGACTGTACCAGAAACTTATCCCTGAAGGAATATACAGAGTTTTGAAAATTGTAATAGTATTCTTTAACTTTTAAGCAACACAAATTAGCAGCTTACATTCCTTTGACGACATAGACAGTAGGCACCCTTCGATTCGTTTTTTTAGAACTAAAACTACTAAAGAGATATACAGGATACAAAGTGTTGAAATCAGTTTTAATACTATTCTCTATGAGACAAAAATTAGCATACTATTTGTGTATTTGGAGAGTACTAACTAGAAAGCTCTCCTCAGAAGACGCACTCAAAACACCGAATAAGTACACCAGAAGATCAAGAAAAATTACTAATAAACAGGTGGAACTTGAATAAAAGTGCTGTAAGGTGTATTTACAGACATCCTGTATAATGATTTTACGTTATAGTTTTAAGTCTTACGTTTTAAGCGTTAAATTTAAAGTCTCACTTTGTGCCAGGCTTAACATCGAAGACCCGATCAATTAAGAATCACTGTATACTGATAATAATGTCAGGGTAAAACAAAAGATTGCTACGCTAAGAACCCTCATACAAAATAAATTGTTAAAGGACATTTTTCTTCTTCCCTGAAAAACCCGAACGTGCGCTTATGTGACCGGGCGTTACGGTACATTTGTCGTCATGTGTGAACGCAAAAAGGGTCGACGACGGCTAGACTGGAATGCGGTTTCAACTTAAGGGTGCGGAGCGTATCGAATTGGTGGTCTAGAAGGGGCAGTATTAAGCAGGCGTTGCTTAAGTAAAGTCGATTGATTTTGTTGTTGAGATTGAATTAATTAAAGTTGTAATTATAAATAAATTGATAAGTAGATTTTGGCGTTTTAATAAAATATACAAAACGAAAGCAACATTTACTCGAATCATAACCCGAATATACCAAACAAAAATAGAAGGCGAATAAATGAAGACCATCGTTTCTCGAACACTCCGAGAGTACATAATGTATTTGTACTTACATTTAAAAAAATTTAATGTTCTTGCCCGATTTTATTGATAAAATTATAATTTCAAAAAGAAAATTTAAAAATCCTGTTTTTCAACATATTTTTGAAATTGTTTTTTGGGAAAACCACTGCTCTAACGGAAAAATTTTATAGGACATTTTTTATGTAAAAATGCTTCATCTATAAAATGGAGGTCTAGTCATTTTTCTCTAGATTGCATATTTTCCGAGATATTCTTAAAAAAACACATTTTTTCCTCTTGAAGTCCATTTTTTTCCATGAAGCGGCACCTATATTGAATGCAAACTTTTTTGCATCTTTTTCGCCATGTCTTAATCTATCTGAATACGTAATTTTTTTGCCGTTTGCTAATTTTCTTGGGTTTATATGCTTATATGGATGTGGAAACTGGGCTATTAGTGGTAAAAAATTAAAAATATTGCTTTCGAAAATAGCTATTTGCGCCTAAACGAATAAAAAAAAATCTTTAAAAAAAATATAAGTGGTATCAGAACCCTTAAATGCAGGTTTATTGCCTAAGTTGGATCGTAAAATCATCTTTTAAATAGTGAAAAAAAATGTTTGAAAAACCTCTAATTTTTGAGTTTTCAATTGCAAAATCCTAATTAATTAACCTATCGATTTGAATAATTTTAGGCAAGAAACCTCTGACTATTATCTCTTGTTAGATATTATTTTTCATATTAATGAAAAATGACTTTATAAAGTCACAATTAGCTATGCCGTGAGTAGTGTTTTGCTGCATTTTAACAGTGGTGACGTCGCCTCTTAAATTAAATAGTCCAACAGAATTAGATATTTTGCCTAACAAAATTAGCTCCGTATTGAGACCTTTCTTAATATGTTAATTTGTACCTATACTTTAAGAATCCGATGAGTCCCGAGCTGGGTCACAGGCGCGCGCCAGAATAAATGGACTTGAAGAGGAAAAAAATGTTTGTGGGTAAATTTCTCGGAAAGGCACGCAACTCAGCGAAAAATGAGTAGAGTACAATTTTATAGATGACGCATTTTTACAAAACAAATGTTCTATAAAAAGTTTTCGTTAGAGCAATGGTGTAACCACAAAATTCCTTTTAAGAAAGATATGTTTTCAAAAATAATTTTAAGCAGGCGAATTAATATCGTACAAAATAATTGCACGCCGATGGACGAAAAACTGTTTTACTCCTAGACGAACAATGATAAAATTACAAAAATAATTTCAATTTGAAGCTGAAGATTTTGGCTTTCATTTTTATATATTTTTGATTTACTTTTGTTACATCTTGTACTATTAAACAGCTAATGAAATTTTCTTTGTACCATTTATTAAATAGTTGCAGATATTTTGTTGGATGAATTATTTTAGAAATTTTTCCTTAAGGCATATCGTTCCTTATGAATCATTTTTCAAAGTTACAGCATAAAAAATCGATTATACATTATTTTATAAAAGTGTAGTGACTTAAAACTTCTGGATTTTAAAAAATTTTTATTTTTTTAAATATTTTCATTTAAAAATTTCTGTAAAATCGTTAATATTTAACGAGTTGAAAAAAACCTAGGACTAATTTTGAAGGAAAATAAGTCTACTTTTTGATGCACTTATAATAATTTACTTACAATCTCAAGTTTACTTTTTATATTTAATGCAGTTGAGAAGTGGAAATATCGACGACATTTTCTTAAAATCCCTACTACATTTAAAGTACTAAAGATTTTTCAACTTTCGTTTATGTAAATGAAACATAATAACCCATCTTTTAGTCTATGAAAACCACAACGGTCACAATTTTTGACCGAGGTTTGAGTTAAAATAATGCTAATATCGTCTTTTTTCCTTATTACTCGTATCTTTCAAAGCGACATATAACGTCAAAATGCAAACCGCAGTCAAAAATGTTAATTCGTTACTTTATAGCAGATAAGCAAAGTTGACTTGTATTTTCCTAAAATTCGCAGTATCTTGGCCCAAATCTACGGTAGACCCCTCGGTAGACCCATTAAACCATACAGTACTATAATAGTTTTCGAAAGGGGAATCCATATATATATAAATATACAGGGCGTTCCATTAAAAAAATACAAGTGTGGCCTATAGCATTAAAATGGATCACCCGGTATATGTAAAAATATTTTTAAGAGGTGCAGCTCTCAGAAAACTATAGCCATGCATTAAACTTTTTTTGTTAAATTATAAGAAAAGTCACAATTCTACGATAACGGAGCGTTAGAACACCCTGTATGTTCAATTGATTTTTAGTGTTGAGCATCGTAATCAGCGGAAAAAATTATGATTCTTTGCGAATTTAACCAGTTTTGCAGCTCCAATAATAAGAAAGTTAGCAATGATGCGCGCACTTCGTTTAAAACAGCCTGTATATGTGCTCGCTTATGCAGTTATATTTTCTTATCGCAGTAAATAGCTCTAAAAGGCATAATAAGCCTTTTTTGAAAATATTTTTGTGAGACTGATTTTTAAGTCCAAATATTTCCACTTCTTTACCTGAATTCAACAGCCGGTTGTTACGTACTAGTACATCTGAGTCAGTTGTGGTTTTCATAGACTAAAGTATGGGTTATTATGTGTCAATTGCATAAACGAAAGTTGAAGAAACTTCAGTACTTTAAATGTAGTAGGGATTTTAAGAAAATGTCGTCGATATTTCCACTTCTCAACTGTACTAAATATAAAAAGTAAACTTGACATTGTAAGTAAATTATTATAAGTGCATCAAAAAGTAAACTAATTTTCCTTCAAAATTAGTCCTAGGTTTTTTTCAACTTGTTAAATATTAACGATTTTACAGAAACTTTTAAATGATAATATTTAAAAAAATAAATTGTTTTAAAAATCCAAAAGTTTTAAGTCACTACGCTTTTATAAAATAATGTATAATCGATTTTTTATGCTGTAACTTTAAAAAATGATTCATAAGGAACGATATGCCTTAATGAAAAATTTCTAAAATAATTCATCCAACAAAATATCTGCAACTATTTAATAAATGGTACAAAGAAAATTTCATTAGCTGTTTAATAGTACAAGATGTAACAAAAGTAAATCAAAAATATACAAAAATGAAAGCCAAAATCTTCAGCTTCAAATTGAAATTATTTTTGTAATTTTATCATTGTTCGTCTAGGAGTAAAACAGTTTTTCGTCCATCAGCGTGCAATTATTTTGTACGACATTGATTCGCCTGCTTAAAATTATTTTGGAAAACATATCTTTCTTAAAAGAAATTTTGTGGTTACACCATTGCTCTAACGAAAACTTTTTATAGAAGATTTGTTTTGTAAAAATGCTTCATCTATAAAATTGTACTCTAGTCATTTTTCGCTGGGTTGCACCCTTTCCGAGAAATTTACGCACAAACATTTTTTTCCTCTTCAAGTCCATTTATTCACGCGCGCGCCTGTGACCCAGCTCGGGACTCATCGGATTCTTAAAGTATAGGTACAAATTAACATATTAAGAAAGGTCTCAATACGGACCTAATTTTGTTTTGTATACCATCGAATTTTTGCTAATTCTGTTGGACTAAAAAAGATTATTATAAAAATAATAATAGTATTTATGAGAATTTCTTACAATCGAATAAAAATATTGTATGGCCCATGGATGAAAATATTTTTCGGGCTCATAAGTTTGCTGGACTCGGCTTCACGTATTCGGCCGAGAAATTGAACTTTTCGTTCTTGTATCATAAATATTTTATTCGACTGTATCAGAAAGCGACATTTTACGTTTAGACGTTTGGACGTAAAATCAGTATTTTGATCAATATATCATGATTTTTATTTGGTTACTATGGCAACTACTGGGCCGTAAAGTGAGTACTTTACTATCCCTTATTATGCTTAAACAGCTGCGTCATCTATTGGCATTTAATGTAAAGTTCTTATTCTAAATAAATAAGCAAGTACCGATTTTATCTGACGTTTATAAACATTTATTCATACTATTTAGTCAAAATATTTGAGGTTAAGTACAATTCACTTAAATATTATAAAATAATGTACCTATACTCCGCCTTCGTCCGTCGTACATTATTTTACACCCTTATATCGTAATATACTATTTTTGTTAAAATAATGTAAATTTTTTTTGCAACAATAAAAGAAAATTGGATTGAATTTAAAGAGAAATTTAATAGATAATTCCAGATCACGCTTCAAAAACGTACGCCATCGTTATGATCATGATCAATACGTAATAAAACTTTATCACTTTATTTTTCTAACAAATGAATAATAAGTTTTTACTTATTCATCTTCAGCAATACGTACGTAGAGGAAATTTTTCCAGATAAATATTGATATAACTATCTGTCAAATTGAAAATCTATTACCGGATAATATTGCTCATCATTCAAAGTCACATTTGCATACTTTAATAATTTCGTGTTTCTACAAACTTAGATAAATATTCTAAAATGAAGCTAAAAATTGATAATATGTCGTCACATTTTTTCTTTTATTTGCAATTTACATAATATAACTGACGTAATTCAAATATATTTTTGGACCGTTATGGCCTGAAGCATCGACACTTTTCACTAAAATGTCTTCAAGAGAACATTAGAAATGTTTGGCGTCATATAAATTTTTGGATTTCTATAAAAATTGGAAGAAATCTCACCAAGACAGTTTATTTGAGAACGTTGAGGTACCTGGAGTATGTGCTACTAAGCTATAATACAGCGTAGCTCAGTTCTCTACAGACCTCCAGAATATTTTTGAAACTTTTTCGGCAAGTAATTACGACTGTAAACTATTTGTTTGACAGATAGCTTTTCACTAGTGTAAATATGTAGCTTTTGAAAAGGTTTTTCACCAGCACAACATGAAAACATGTAAATGTATGTTACATCAAGAGATTCGAATATTAAACAAGGTTTAAAGATAAACAAAAAACCATCAAAAATTATTTTATAAAAAAGAAAATGTTTAGAATATAAATTTTCATTTTCACACAATTTTTGCGTGTTTCTTACAATCGTGACTTAAAATATTTAGCAATGTAACCTATCGTAATAGAATCTTAATCATTTATTAGTTTTCTTACTTTTAAATGAATTAGCTGCTAAGATATTTATTTTTATTGAAAAGTTTTACGTTCAACATTTGTTTTTAATTTACAAGTTTTGATTAGTATCAAACATACCCTTACCCACCCTGAAGACGTCTCGATCCTTTTCACTCATACCATCGCTATTTAATTAATTTAAACTTTTAATATCTTTAACATCTAATTTCATTCGTTGAGTTTATAAGATGTTAGATCTTAGCTAATATTAATTAATTTAATCTTTTTCCGAAATAATCCGATGGATTTGTACTAAATGTACCTTTTCCATAATCCATGATTTAAATAAAATTGAGTGCAATCGGAGGAAGCTGATGATGTGCAGCGTATCCTATCACGTGGTAATGACACTAGATGTCTTTACACGACACGTTAAGCTATCGGCCCCGGTTGTTAAAGACCACCTTAATAATTGAAAAAAATCTAGTCTGTTCAAGGAATTCCTAACAGAAAGTCAATGGTCGGTGGTTGAGTAAGAAACAAGTGAAGAGGACGAAGCAGATTTTAACCGTTGGTTTAAAAGGACTCCAGCTTAAGCGTGGGGGTGAGTAGAGTAAACAAAGCACTCTATCAATAGCGTTGCAACAAAGAGCAATCTATGAAAGGGTAAGCTAAAGATGTAACATCTAAGAATACGAATCGTTAAGGGTAGATCAATATCTCGTCTCCATAGTACGATCTTCATTTTTATAAGGCAGCCTTTGAGCTCGCTCTATTCGGAACCTCATCTCTTACGTGTTGTTCCAATTTTCATTAAAAGTAGAACCCAAATATTTGTAGTACCCAACACGTTCTATGGGTTCTCGTCGTATTGCACACGACCTAGCACATCCCTCTGGGTGCTTACTACCAGCAACTTCGTCTTCTTGATGTTAAACTTGAATCCCATCTCTCTGCTTTAGTCGGTTACACAATTTACGAGTTCTTGCAATCCGTCCAATGTATTTGCGAAGAGTCTCCCTATCGTAGGTTGTTGACGACTGTACCGTTAAGAATGATGCCCCTGATGCTCTTCGTGCAGCGCTTCCTGAAAATGTCTCTCAGGGTATGTCAACTGACATGGATTCTGGATTATTAATGGAGAGCGAGCAAGCTCCCAGCACATGGCCCAGGCCCATCAGGTCTCAAGCCATCCCACTTTTAAGTTGTACTCCAGAACTTGCTTTCTCGCAGAAAGCGCTTATTCTGGCCATGTCGAGTCAGAAGTCCCCCAAGGCGGATCCTCTTGTAGACGCTAGAGCTCGACACTGACAAAGCACGTGTTCATTGGTCTCGTCTTCGTAATCGCATACTCGAAATCTGGGATTATAATACTATTCCCAGTGTGTGAAGCTTATTTAGCCCACAGTGTCCCGTGAGTATCCTTGCAATTGTTCGTAGATTAACTCGGAACAGCTTTGGACAGTAGTTTGCAAGCTTTCTGGAAGGAGCTGGTATGGAGTTTTTGCTCTGGCGACAGTTTGCATTATTTGTCCGTCTTGTAGTGTGTATTAGATGAGTATGGTTCTTATGGGGGTATTGACAGTTTTTAGGGCTGGTTTTGTTATTGGTCCAGAGCCACAGGGAAAATTTTTTGAACCTTTTTTGGTCAGCTCATCTGCTTTTTCGTTACCCTCATTTCTTTGATGTCCTTTGACCCAGCTAAGGCTAAGGACATTATCATTGGACATCTGGTTCAGTATCTCCACGCACTCCAAAAGAAGGCCGGAGGATATCTTGCAAGTGTTTAGAGCTTGCAGGGTAGCTTTGCTGTTCGATGATATAAAAATCTTTTTATTGTGTATTTTCCTATCTATGATTATATTAGCGCTGTGTAATATACCTACCAGTTCGGTTTGAAAAACCGAAGCATATTTGCCCAGCGATAAACTGTTTTCGAGAGTGAGCTCAAGTGTGTATACTTACACACCTCGTTCCCTCTTGTTTTTTTGACCTATCAGTGTCATCGGTGAATATTGAGATAACTGCTTCGATGGTCTTTGTTGGATTCAGCAGGTCAACTGACATTTCTCCGTCCATACTTTTTCTTTCGATGTCATAGATTTGCTATTATTTTTAAATCTCCTTAATCTAGATTTAGTTTTCGCAATATTTTTACAACTTTTCCATGTTGGACAGTATCAAAAGCCTTCTCGTAATCTATGAAACATGCGAATACATCCACATTAACATCAACATCGACAGCTTTATGCTGAACAAAGATTCTCGTGTGCTCGAGAACACGATGAAGACAAATCAACTGCGATGCACACAAAATCATTATATCCTAGACAATGACAGTAGCCCCTACAACAGGATAAAGTGGCCGAGAAAAATTTGATGTGATTAGAGCTTCAGAAACAGAACTATAACGATAGTTTACTTCTGGAATCATAGAAATACGAGAGACCTCAAAGGCTGATGTACTACATGCCATGTACAGCTCATGTACTACATGGGCTCTATCTTCTGATACTATTAGAAATGTGAACTGCCTGATACGCTAAATAAAGTGAAAGCTGTTAATGGTAAGCCCCATGCCACTCTGCCATCTAGTCGATTACCTATTTGATGTCTCCAAAATCGATTTTATTTTATACATTTAACGTTTGGCAGAAAGCAATTGGCGTCCTTTCCGCTCAATTCGTTATTTAAAAAAATTCTCTTTAAATCTATTTTAAGAAAAACAATAAATCAAAATGCCGACTACCTTTTTGATAAACGTCGACTAGTTAATCTTCCATGACCGATCTATTTTAACATTAATGTATGATCTGACAAGTTATTACACCCATCTACTACTTTTAAACACCAAAATTATCTTATCAATCAACTCTATTTATTTGACAACTAAATTTATTTACTCCATCTTAAGCCTAAATTTTTTCCCATAAGTTATACCCACTTACTATTTCTATTTGCTGGTTCTTCGCTTAAATAAAAGAGGTGTTAAATTATGTCGGTTAAACACGCAAAAGTCGTATTATAAAAAGATCTTCACTTATTTCAAAAAAAGAGCTCACTTTTTATTCAAATTTGATAAACTAGAAGTAAATAAAGAGAGAAAAATAAACTTTATCTCTTTTCAAAGAGGAAAAAATCATTAAATTTGTTAAATAAAGATATGGTATGAATATTGGCGAATTTTGCTCTTTTAGCGTAGATAAAAAAAAAGTCAAAATGTAAGGATAGAATACAAATTTAATATTTAAATTTTTAGAAGGTGCGGTTTTGGTATTTTAAACATAAAATGGAATAAAATAAGAGTTGAAACTCGAAAAACATACAAAACTTTATCGTTTCATATTTATTTTTACTTTCCTATTTACCCGCCCAAGGCAAAGGAAATATCAAGATGGACATGGACGAAAATAGCGGGAGTGAAGGGGGGCATTATTGATCTTTATTACGCATTATAATAAATCTTCATTCCTATATAAAACGATTGGCCTGCTATGATTTTTTGGCCCGCACATACAAGTTTCTACCAGAACTGGACCGGAAAAAATTAGTACCGGGAAATCTAATAGTCTAGGTTTATATTTTTGATATATTTTTATCATTGTCACATCACGGCCCATCGGTAAATTCCCGGTAGCCCGCCGGGCCAGTCTAGTCTTGATCTCTACGTCTGCCTGTGTATGTGTTGTCTACACCCACTCAAATATTGTCACGACTGGGGGTTTAGTCATGACCTCTGGAGTCCAGAATCTCCTGAGTGTACCGAGATTAAGATAATAAACAATGCTGAAATTATTAATTTATTTAAAGACGTTCTCTTACTCAATCATTAGCTTTATAATCCAATCACAACACATGATGATTATAATCTCGCTCCTTAATTCTTAGAAAGTATGAAACCGACAAACGTTTCGCGTTCCCGAATTGTCAGACTGACAATTATCAACCGCTAAGTATAAACTGACTTAAAAACCTACTTTGGGGCCTTTTATTAACTTCTCGCACGCGCCAACTAAAATTGCTAAAACTGTCGATTTATGCTGTATCCCACATTCTTCAATACATGACAACAGTCATGTATTGAAATACTTTTTCTACATTAAATAATTGCATTAAATAATTTGTGCAATATTTCTACGCGTGACATATGCCCCGGGTCTGAAAAAGTCCGACCCTGGACTTTAAAATTTGGATATGTCACGACTGGGGGTTAGTCATGACCTCGGGAGTCCAGACTCTCCAGAGTGTACCGGAATTAAGATAATAATAATAACAACCACAATGCTGAAATATAATTTATTTATTTATTAAATAGTTCTTACCCAAGTATAAGGTTAATCTAATAACTACAAATCTTGTTGTTTATAAACGTTTATAATAATTCTTACAAAATGTTATGAACCGGACGCCCGACGTTTAAGTACAACCCGAAGTTACTCACTCGTAATTCAACTAACTCTCAAAACCTACTTTGGGACTTTTTATTAACTTGGCACACGCGCCAACTAAAATTGCTAAAACTGACAATTTATGCTTTATCTCACATTCTTCCAATACCTGACAATAGTCACGTATTGTAAACTCTGTGTACATTAAATTCTTGTACTACTTAATAGTTGAATTAAATAATTTGCGTAATATTTCTACGCTTGACAGTATCTTAAAAGATAATATTTTCTTTATATGAAATAAGTTTTTCTTGAAAAATTGCTAGACAGCAAGCTTTCTATAATAGCAAAAATTTATCCGGCTTAAAGCCGCGCCACACACACAGGCTTACTAAACCGGAGCCTGAACGATGTCCAGACGCTCCTGTTTGACCTGTGCAGGCCGCCTGAACGTTGTCCAGACGCTCCTATTTGGCCTGTGCAGGCCGCCTGAACGTTGTCCAGGCGCTCCTGTTTGCCCTGTGTGCGCAGGCTTAATAAAAAGCTCTTTTACAATTACAGTCGACAAATAACTATCGAGTTATAATACAGGGTGACAATTCTAAGCATTAGTAAATTTTTTTATAAACAGATGTACCCCTCTTTGGCAAATTTTTATTAAATCCTTCTATTCTAAAGAAATGGATTGTATAGAAACTACCCTCAAATTTACAGCCTTTATTTCCGATTTTATTTTTTCCCTTTCAAACATATGCAATGATAGAAAAAAAACAAAATTGACTTGTAAACCGGTAAACGAGTTGAGTGAAAAAAAATATTTCGACATTTTTCCACTCTACATGACAAAAGAAATGAGCTTTAAGAAAAATTTGTATTTCGAACAAACTTTTTCTTCCAATTTTTTCGTTAAATTGAAAATAAAATGTTGGGGTTTAAAATTGTTGTGATTTTCATATAAGGATAAACGCATTTCGAGCTACATCCGTTCAAGTTCATACAATGGCTATAGCTATTACATGTAAACGTGCCTCAAGTGTTCTTCTCAATTTCCAAGTAATGCCAACAAGTGCTTCCGTATTACTAAAAAGAAAAAATTCTTATATTATACTACAAGCATAATAATATCGTATACTTACCTATTTATAAATACGATAGTATCAGATTTTCAAACTTTTCTCTATATCGGAACTAAAATTTTGCTATATCTACTTTATGCCCGGTTGCATAAAAGAGAATTATATTTTAATACGAGAATTAGCTTTAAAATCTTTAGAAGTTGACATTTGTCTTCACAATTTATAAAATATATCCTACTATCATTGAATAAATAACCCCCGCTACTCTACCAGGAAAGAGCGATTTAGCTTATAATATATGGATCGCAATGATGTAACGAGGAAGATTTACCTCTGGTTTGCAGGTTCCTCGAATCCTTAAGATCCTGCCTGCAAGCTATGTAACGTCTGTCTCATCCCCTACCCCTCGCCCCGATGGTTCGTGAAAGTGGGCACGCTAGGCCCGCTCCCCTGTTCTATGTTCTGAACTGTGCCCCGAGATGAACGTAATTTTGGTAAGTGAATATTAAATTATCCACAACCCTTAAATCCCTTGATAGTAGTCAATACTTGACTGCTTGTTATTGTCAATTTGTTGTATCTAATTAATTTCCTTAAATTTAATCTTTAATTACTTTTCTTGCATCTGTGGACACGCCGTATAAAGGTTATCCGAGGCCGTCGCGTTCTACCCATGCAAATCCTGGCAAGGTCGCTACATAAAATTCGAACCGGCCGCGATAAACGAAATATTTTAATTCCGTATAACACATTTTTACTTTTTTAGCTCGTCTGACATCCCCAAAGTAATTTTACTACCTCCTTGAAATTGTTTAGGTCCTTCAGACACATTTAAAAATTACTTGGATAATTGTTTGATTATTTATTAAGTAGCCACAACCTCGTGTTAATTCTTTCCTATTTTTTTCTCCTATTCTTTTTTTTAAATCTTAATTAACTACTCTTTTTGAGTCTGTGCTTATAACGGATATTACCCTCCTTGATCTCACCCAGTAGTTTCATGTCCGCCAGTTTCTTTTAACTGCCATTTAAACGATTATTAATCATGCTAAAAATATGGGATAAACTCTAGGCCGAAGCTACTGTTAACGCGCTCCATTCCTTATCAAATATTGTTAAAATTCCCCTTAATTAAAATAATGTTAATTAACCGCAAATTTGATAAGTCTTACGTTGGCGCGCGTGCTGTAAAATTTTCTCCCTCTCATTGGTTCCCCGCTTGGAGTGGTGTTGAAGCTATAAGTAGAAGTGGCGTACCAGCGATAAGAGAGTCTGAAGGCTGGTGAGAACATAGAGTGTAGTGAGTGTAGCCGCATTCCCGCCCCCCTTTGGATCCACACCAGTGGTAGCTGTTCCGCAGTAGCCCCGGGACTACTGTGGGGCTTAGGCCTCCGCTCACCCCGTTCTTTAACTTTTTTTTCAGTTCAGTTTCCATTCGCCCCAAAGAAGAAATCGATTTCCATTATGTCTTAGGAAGAGCTTTATTTTTATTTTATGGGTCTTCGTTCGTTCCAGAGAGGAAGGAAGCAGTACTCGGTGGTAGCCCTCGTGTATATATTTTTTTCTCATGCCTTTACCAACGGTAAAAAGGTGTTTGTTTGTAATATCTACTTTAACTCCAACGGAAGGCCATGTATATTTTGACATGTATTTATATAAAGTTAATTTCATTTTTTTTTGTAAAATAGATTTTTTAGTTGATCTGTTTATGTATTTGAACTCAGACCCACTCCCTCATACCTCTCAACTAGGCCGTAAAGGCATTTTACTAAGGCCCCCCAATTTCAGGTCTTACGATCAATGGTTTTCTAAATATAACAATTTCCGGTCAATTTTTTCAATAGAAATGGTTGCTTATACTCTCACTTATAAGGAAAGATCAGGACAGTCAATGATAATATAAACTCGACGAAATGAATGAGTCATCCATATGTTTCCAAAACGTCGTTTCCGTCGCATTTTCTCTTATAGGCAACGGTGGCAGTGGCATGTTATGCACTAGGCTGACTAGGCTAAAGCCTGAGGCGCCTTTTGCAGAAAAGCCGCTAACCTCTAAAATTACTTCTTTTATGTGGCAAAATAGCCCTAAATATTACCATTTTGCACCAAATTTCCAGAGATATTATAAAAAAAAACGTTGTCAAATAACTTTTACAGTCTAATACCGGCCTTAGAAATAGTATATTCTATACTTAGGTTGAGAAGTATACTATTATAACCTTAGCGCAAGTATTATAGCCTGAGGCGCAAAGCGCCGAAGACTATACGTCAAACTTTGACATTACATTGTGCAACATTACCATATTAAAGAATTATAAATCTAATTCTCGGATTAAAATAAAATAATTCTTTTAAGCAAAAATTGTATTCTTTGAAATTTAAAAATTAACAATTTTTTTAATTACTTAAGTTTTACAATAAACTAATTCTAGTTCATTTAAAAACGACTCTACATGACAATGTTTATTCCCATGTTATTTACCTACGTTCTACAATAGTGTTGTCCCCCACTATATTAAGTTTGTCCTATTTTCAATTTTTAAGGCAAAAGTTAAATATTTAACTTTCGCTCGATAATAAACTTAAAGTTAAATAACACGATTAACAAACACTTAAACTAATATTTACTTAAAGCTTTTTTTGTCAATTTGTACAATAAAGATGTGCGGATTCGTAAAGATTATTTCCAAGATTAAAAGTCACAGAGTGCTCTGTAAATATCGAATAACTTATTTTCCTCTTTTTTTTCTTTTTCTTGCTTCACTTTCGCTCTTCTTTTTCTTTCGCAAGCAAATATTTCAAAAATTTAAAAAAAATGCACGACTTGGGATATTTTTAGCATATTTTAGTTAACTGGTTCTTTGTTATATTTTTGTATGGAAATGTCGTTCCTTATTATGGGAAGTAATGAATATAAGTTTTTATTTTTATCAAGGGTGGAATTATTCAGTTTTTGGTATAATAAGAAATCGATTAGTAAATAAAATCTGTTGATGTTTGCATAATAATTTAATTTAATCATGGAAAAGATTGCAATTTGCATTAAACGACTAAGGCGTCAATATTATTGTCAATATGATCATTTGATCGTGCAGGGTGTTCTAATTTTAAAGTAAATATATCAATTTTAAAATTTTCTTCCGGCAACTAACAAAAAGTTTTTTTTTTTTTATTAAAAATCGAAGCGCACTACGATTTTCATTTTTAAAAAAGCATCTTTGTATTATTTATTTTTAGTTTTTGATCGCTTTTGTACAATATAAGTAGGCCATTAGTAATAATGGTTCTTGTTTAAGCCCATTGAACTTGTTGCAAAAGAAATAATAATCGAGACTGCAATTATATTTTTTTTGCTCTTGCAATAAGTAACTATAATACATAATAGTTTCCTTTTGAAAATTACCCAATTAAGTAACTTACAATGGAATTATTAACCATTTACCGTTACTTTGTGGAAAAGTGTAATTTTCTTTGTAAATGTTTTTCTAAATTTGTAATCTTTTAAAATCACATCTTAAGTTTCCTAAGAAAACCTTCGTGTTCCTTTTAAACTTGAGAGCCTTTACACTTTGATTTTACCATTTACGCTTTTAAATGCGTATTAATATAATTTGTTAGGAGTTAGGACATTGCACATTTAAAAACGATGCAATTAAACAATTGCAGGTTAGTGTCGACCCCGAGTCGACCCCCTAAGCACGTCCAGCTGCGTGATGAAAATAATTTCTTGCAAAAAGCGATCAACAGAGTGGCTGAATTTTCTGAAAAGCTATATGAACGTCAAGCACCGCTTGTAACAGTTTGTTAAAAATATTCTACCTGTAATTAATAAGACTTGACTAATTATAATTTTAATTAGGAATTCAAAACTTTTATTAATGTACTATACGCTTTTTGAAATAAAAGACGAGAATTTTACAATGTACGTTGTTCAAGTGATTTTTATTAAAGTCGAAATCATTAATAATAATTACTCTGTTACATATTATGTGTGTTATTTTAGAATTCCACTTTAGCTCTCCAACTTTTTACTGTTGGGTCGATATTTTTAATTAATACAAACTTTTAACAAAAACTACAAAGGGATCATATTTGGAATAATTAAATAATCTAATTCAAAAAGATCCAGTGGTCCAGTCAACAAACGCTCAAACAAGGGGTGTAAAGGACATGGATGAAGAGGGTGAAATTATTTTTTTCAAGAATATGTTTTGAGTAGTAAGGAACTAAAAGTTCCCAGTTCCAGCTATATATGGCTAAAGGAAGAATGGTAGTGGATAGGTCCCGTTTTTTAGGTTTTTGCTTATAGCTTAAAAACGGTAGGCCCTAGGGAAAAAATTATTCTTAGCAAAATGAAAGCTTATCAAATTTCCTACAAAATTATTTTTATTCATTTTTTTTCTATTCGTTATAGCTTTTAAGATAAGAAAAGTTCAATTTTCAGTTCAACTTTAATTCCATATAATCAATTATCATCTTTTTATTTCTAAAACTCCTTTAAGCACTTTATCTATCTCCTAAACTTTACTGTAATAAATATCAAACTTAATTATGATAACGATCTTAGGAAACTAGAAACTATTAAACTATTAAACGTAAATTGAGGCCATTTCTAACTTCCAAAAAAATGTTTCTCTCCTCATTGCTTCCACTGATCTATATTTAAATTGTTTTCGTATGTTTTTTTTTCATGTTAACTGCTCATTTATAATTTGTCTCTATTATGTTGATCCTAATAAAATAAATTTCTTTCCTACAGACACTAAAATCGATTTCATTGTCGGCTAACTACTTATTAGGAAATTTATGGTTCAAAACTCACTAAAGACTTATTCGAGAATAAAATGGAAACTTAAATTATATATTAGTGAGATAGTGAGTGAGGATCTAATTTGTAACTTGTGTGCTTGAGGTTAAAAGTTTTCTTTTGAACTTTTTAAGACGCAAGCGTATAATACAAACGAAGTGGTGCGAGACGCTACGATACGTTACGTTGCGGTACGATGAGGTATCGATAGCCTTTTTTCGACTTTTGTTGCTAGAAATTTTTCCCTTAAAACAAAGTTGTCAAGTTTTTGGGAAAACCACAATAGTATGCATGAAAACGTAAACAAAATTAGAAACATTTTGATTGTACGTGATGTTATGAAACTATTTTATAAGAGAAATTTCCATACCTAAGGCTAATTCAACGTAAATAACGTCACAAAGCAAACATTATTTCACGTCTACTTTACGTCTAGACGTCATCCTTTTGCTGTTCGAATTAGGCAAAAATGATATAAACGCTTTTGAAGATTTACTGGTGAAAATCAAACAAGAGATTTTGGAGATTTATATTTTAGAATTTATTTTTTTACGTCGAGAAAATTGTAAAAAATTTGACGTCATTTTAAAAGTAGTGTGGGTTGTTTTATATCCTAAAGGTAAAGAATTGTTAAGAAAAACCTTCTCAACTTAGGTAATTTTTTTTGTACAATTTTTATAATTATTTTCTCTTTTAAACATTTTTTTGTAAAAAAATATAAAAATAGAAAAAATATGCTGACGTTGGTTTATAAAACTTGCGACTCTTAACTAGAAATTTTCTGTGTGCTGAAAACTGCTTTAACATCGTGGTGGTGAATTATAAAATAGTAAGAGAAAAAGGGATTAAAACGTAAGTTGTGTGTTTGCCAATAAAGAAAGTTTGCCTGTAAGTCGAATAATTATTACCGAACATTTAGAAAAGTTCCTTTTTCTTATTTTAGTGAGATATCGAGGATATTTGGTATGAAAAATAGAATTGTTTTATCGTTTCCGTACCAAGAGTCTAAATCTTTTATCCGATAGTTTTAAAAAATTTATCTTCATATTTTATTTAAAAATATACAGGGTGTAATCAAAAAGCTTGAATAAACTTAGAAGGCATGTTGTTTATTAAAATTAAAGTAATAGTATATTTTTGTTTTCCTAAATTTCGATTTTTAAGGGGCGTGGGAGCTTCTAAATAAGAGTCCCAAAAATTAGTTTTTACAATTTTTGTGGGCGGATATCTCAAAAACTATAAGGAATAGAAAAAAATCAATAGAATCCAGCTTGTAGGAAATTTAAAAATTTAATTTTTTGAAAATAATTTCTTCCCTTGAACTCACTGTTTTCAAGATATAAGCAAAAATCTCAAAAACGGGATCTTTCCACCACCTCTTCTACGTCCTCCAACCCCTTCGTTGACTGGATTATTATTCGTAAGACAAAAGTGTATCCACATAATAAAGAAAACATGGATTATCGAAAATGCGCAGTAAGGTCCGAAAGAAACAGAGATATAAAAGAAAAGGAAATAGAGATAGAAATAGAGAGGGAGAGAGAGAGGGAGAGAGAGAGAGGGAGAGAGAGATGGGGAGAGAGAGGGAGAGAGAGAGAAGAAGTAGGATAGGAATTGGTTTAGAGAAACGGGCAGTGGGGGAAGCACCATGGGAATAGGTTTAGAGAAATGGGGAGTAAAATGTCACCATAGTTATCAAGTAAGTTTTAAGTGTCAATCTGTCACTATAGTTACCAATTATAACATCTCAACCTGTCACCATAGTTACCATTTGCCAATGTCATCATCTGGCACCATATGTCAATTTTATCTGTCGTTTCATATGTGAGGTGGAGTTATCTATCATTTCATCGGACAACCTATTTATCAATCCAATATTTCACTTCAGAGATTGGTTTAGAGAGATGAGGAATTAGGAGTAACCTGTCACCATAGGAGGGGGTTATCTATCATGCCATATGTCATTCTATCCGTCATCCCATCTGGCAATCTATCTGTCAACTCATGTCATTCCATATATCATATCATATGTCATTCCATCTATCATATTATCTGTCATTCCATCTGTCATAAAACATGTCATAAAACCTGTCATGACATCTGTCTTTTCACATGTCATCTCATATTAAGAATAAGTTTGACAGATAGGATGAGTGACAGAGAGGAAGAGATGACAAATGAGATTACATATGAAATTAATAGACAAGACAGACACATACAATGAGATGACAGATGAGAATGACAGATGAGATGAAATGACAGAGGAGATTTACGGTTAGATGGCAGAAGTAATTGACTGAGGAGATTGACAAATAAGACGATATGACATAATATTAGACTGACAGATGATATTCAAAGATAGAAGAAACACAGAGAAAATGTAATGCGCGTAGCGCGTTTACTTGATTTCGTTATATGAAAACTCAATATTGACAGTTAGATGACAGAAGCGATTTACAAATGACAAGATATGACAGAGGAGATTGGCAGATGACACAATATGACAAGATATAACAGAGGAGATTGACAGATGAGACAATATGACATAATATTAGTCTGACAGATGATATTCAAAGATAGAAGAGGCATAAACAGACAGAGAAAATGTAGCGCGCTTTCATGATCATGAAAACACAATACTGACAGTTAGATGACAGATGAAACAATATGACATAATTCTAGACTGACAGATGATATTCAAATATAGAAGAAGCATAAACAGACAGAGAAAAGGTAGAGCGCGTAGCGCGCTTTCATGATCTAGATATATGAAAACGCAATATTGACAGTTAGATGACAGAAGCGGTTGACAAATGACATGATATAACAGGTAAGATTCACAGATGAGACGATATGACATAATATTAAACTGACAGATGATATTCAAAGTTAGAAGAGGCATAAACCGACAGAGAAAATGTAGCACGCGTAGCGCGCTTTCACGATCAAGAAAACACAATATTGACAGTTAGATGACAGAAGAGACTGACAGATGAGTTGACAGATGTCTCATCTGTCAACTCATATGTTATTATGTCATATGATATGACATAATATTAGACTGAAAGATAATATTCAAAGATAGAAGAGGCATAAACAGACAGAAAAGGTAGAGCGCGTAGCGCCATTGCAGATCTAGTTATACGAAAACGCAATATTGACAGTTAGATGACAGAAGCGATTTACAAATGACAAGATATAACAGAGGAGATTGCCAGATGAGATAATATGATATAATATTAGACTGACAGATGATATTCAAAGATAAAAGAGGCATAAACCGACAGAGAAAATGTAGCACGCGTAGCGCGCTTTCACGATCATGAAAACACAATATTGACAGTTAGATGACAGAAGAGACTGACAGATGAGTTGACAGATGAGACATCTGTCAACTCATATGTTATTATGTCATATGATATGACATAATATTAGACTGAAAGATAATATTCAAAGATAGAAGAGGCATAAACAGACAGAAAAGGTAGAGCGCGTAGCGCCATTGCAGATCTAGTTATACGAAAACGCAATATTGACAGTTAGATGACAGAAGCGATTTACAAATGACAAGATATAACAGAGGAGATTGCCAGATGAGATAATATGATATAATATTAGACTGACAGATGATATTCAAAGATAAAAGAGGCATAAACAGACAGAGAAAATGTAGCACGCGTAGCGCGCTTTCACGATCATGAAAACACAATATTGACAGTTAGATGACAGAAGAGACTGACAGATGAGTTGACAGATGTCTCATCTGTCAACTCATATGTTATTATGTCATATGATATGACATAATATTAGACTGAAAGATAATATTCAAAGATAGAAGAGGCATAAACAGACAGAAAAGGTAGAGCGCGTAGCGCCATTGCAGATCTAGTTATACGAAAACGCAATACTGACAGTTAGATGACAGAAGCGATTTACAAATGACAAGATATAACAGAGGAGATTGCCAGATGAGATAATATGATATAATATTAGACTGACAGATGATATTCAAAGATAAAAGAGGCATAAACAGACAGAGAAAATGTAGCACGCGTAGCGCGCTTTCACGATCATGAAAACACAATATTGACAGTTAGATGACAGAAGAGACTGACAGATGAGTTGACAGATGTCTCATCTGTCAACTCATATGTTATTATGTCATATGATATGACATAATATTAGACTGAAAGATAATATTCAAAGATAGAAGAGGCATAAACAGACAGAAAAGGTAGAGCGCGTAGCGCCATTGCAGATCTAGTTATACGAAAACGCAATATTGACAGTTAGATGACAGAAGCGATTTACAAATGACAAGATATAACAGAGGAGATTGACAGATGAGATAATATGACATAATATTAGACTGACAGATGATATTTAAAGATAAAAGAGGCATAAACAGACAGAGAAAATGTAGCGCGCTTTCATGATCATGAAAACACAATATTGACAATTAGATGACAGAAGAAACTGGCAGATGAGACGAAATGACATAATATTAGACTGACAGATGATATTCAAAGATAGAAGAAGCATAAACAGACAGAGAAGGTAGAGCGCGTAGCGCGCTTTCATGATCTAGATATATGAAAACGTAATATTGACAGTTAGATAACAGAAGCGATTGACAAATGACATGATATAACAGGTGAGATTCACAGATGAGACGATATGACATAATATTAGACTGACAGATGATATTCATAGATAGATGAGGCATAAACAGACAGAGAAAATGTAATGCGCGTAGCGCGCTTTCATGATCTAGTTATATGAAAACTCAATATTGACAGTTAGATAACAGAAGAGATTGACAGATGAGACGATATGACATAATATTAGACTGACAGATGATATTCGAGGATAGAAGAGGCATAAACAGACAGAGAAATGGTAGCGCGCGTAGCGCGTTTTCATCATCTAGTTATATGAAAATGTAATAATTTTAGGGTCATTGTTACACTTTGTTAGACAGTAGAGAAGATCAGGAAAGGCAAACTTAATTTATTGCGGTTTACATTTAAACTCATCAAAGTTTCAGTGCCTTCACGAGCATTTATGTTAGATCTTAAAGTGACCCGTACTTATGTAAACTAAAATTTATCGTTGTTGTACCTTTGGAGAAACAAACTATAGACACTTTCTCATACACTCCTAATTGAAAGCCAAGAATTGTTTACAAATTTTAATTTATTAGTAGTAGGTATTTGATATTTTCCGGAATTAATGCTACACCTTGAAGGTTTCTTATTGTTTGGTAAAAAAACTCTAAATATACCCTTTAAAATATATCGCAGATATTTTGTAAGACCTTGTGCGTTCAAAAATGTGCTTTTTTAGTTTTCAACTAGCTCGTCTTTATTTATAAGAAAATAAGCCTTCCCATTGGTTAAAGGAAACCTCAACAATATTAAATATTCATACAGAGTGAATTCCAATTTACCTAAAATTTCGTTGTTACAATTTATACCCTCTCAATGAACATTAAGAATTTAAACTTTGGAAAAGGAATTGAAATTTTTTTTCCGCAAGAATAATTTCAAATGGCGCTCTTCTTTTGCACAAGTTTTTCTTAATTTTTTTTATTGAGGATTAAAAGTTGAGACCAGAAGTTTTCTTATTGTTTTCGAAATAAAGGATGTAAAAATAAAAATCTTAATTAAAAATGAAACCCATACCTACTGTTTACGGTTTTCTTTGAATACGTGCGTTTTGGAGCATTTTACAGCTGCGCTTACCTCTTATATAAATATTGGGTATCAATAAAAGATGTAAAGATTTTATGTTTTTCTTGCGGTAACTTTGTTTTACTTGTGCAATACATTTTACATCGATTTTCAATTACATACGTACCGTGTACATGTATCGTATATTTTAAAAACATTTTTTGTGACAATTTCGCAACGAATGAAATAAATCTTCATCTTATTTGGGAAACAATGTTATTGAATATCAAATAAAATATAAAAAAAGTCAAGGAAGAAGATGAAGAATTTTCAAACAAAAGTTAAAATGATTGAATTTATTCAATATGCATGAAAAACAGCAATAAAAGTTATGAGAAAGAAATAAGAAATGCGTACTACTTTATTTATTTTTTTCATTACCCTACAAAATATTTCTAGCACTTGAGCATTCTTAAACAGAAATTTAACACCTGAAGTAGGTGCTATAGTATGAAGCATCATTCAGTGTGATGTTCTCCTTTAAATCTACTTGGTCCTTCATTTATATCCTTAGTTCATTCCTTATGAGCGTAAATAACGCTTCACGTCACGTTCTCTCTTAGATGCTGCAGAGAGAGGCGAGTAAATTATTCAATATTATTTAAAACAACTTTAAGTTACTTTAATATTTTATTACATTTACTATTTAAAAAGAAACAAATACATTGTAGCTTCCTGTCGGAATTTTTTTTAATTTCAAGATGTCACGGTGTCGTTGTGAGGGAAAAAACAATTTATTCTTGTCTGATGTTTCTTGTTTTATTTTTACAACATTGCAAAAATCCCCAAGCGTTATTTGCATCGTGAATGCAGGTGAAAAGATCCCTTCATTTAAAATTCTCTTTTGTAGAAATATAAAAATGCGCTTATTATCATAATTAATTTTTTTTAATGAAATGTACTTTGCTCAGAGACGCGGAACTGTTAGAAAATATCGATGAAAATGTAGGAGTAATTTTAGATCGTTTATAAAAGTGTTTTCAGTCGACTTTTTTTATATTTCAACAAGACTTGCTCTTAAGAGTTAAGCTCTCTGAAAAATTCAACTTTAACTCTTCCTGAGAGTGTTTCGAGTTGTTGAGAACATGTAATTCAAAGACTGTCTACAGCCCGAAACAATACATAACTCTTGAAAAAATCTTAAGTTACTGAAAACTGGAAATGTAAAGTTGAGCACAGAACGATAATTAGCCAACTTGTTTTTTGGTAGTTAACAAGAAAAAGTAGGTTTCTTGTAAAGCGTACAATTTTTAATAAATTTCAGCCGAGTAACCAATTTCATGTCTACAACACAAAATTAATTTTTTTGAATATTTTTAATTTCACGTCCAGCGTAGTTTCACATCTTCTGGTTTCTAATAAAATTTTCTTTAAAAATTACCAAGTTTTCCAGATCTACAGAACGTTGTCGAAATGCTGGGGCTTCGAATATTCAGATCAAGTTTTTAATTACGACTATAAAATACGCCTGTCTTCAATCTTTTTCAATAGAACGCCATGTATTACATTTTAATATTACAATATTCTCACCAAAAATTGTAATACGTTTGGAAGGTCTAACTAAAGTCGTGCTTGAGATATAGTCTCTTTTTTTAATGTTACGATGAATTTTGTATTGTCATTTGCAAATAACTTTTTTATCCATTTTTTAACGAAAAACCCTATAGGTACATATCTCTTTCCACTTTCATATTTTTTAGACAATTCTCATGAAAAATGGTAAGATGATTGGTAGGTCTAACGACAGTAGTTCTCGAGATATAGTCTCTTTTTCGAATGTTACAATAAATTTTGTATTGGCAAAAGAAAATAAACTTTTTCCTAATTTTCTTTACGAAACACTATGTATTTTTAAATTTTGATATTTTTTACATAATTCTCATTAAAAATGGTAAGATGAATGGTAGGTCTAACGACAGTCTCGAGATGTAGTCTCTTTTTCGAATGTTACGATCAATTTTGTATTGGCAAAAGAAAATAAACTTTTTCCTAATTTTCTTTACGAAACACTATGTATTTTTAAATTTCGATATTTTTTACATAATTCTCATTAAAAATGGTAAGATGATTGGTAGGTCTAACGACAGTAGTTCTCGATATATAGTCTCTTTTTCGAATGTTAGGCTCAATTTAGTATTGGCAAAATAAAATAAATTTTTGCCTAATTTTCTTTACGAAACACTATGTATTTTGATATTTTTTACATAATTCTCATTAAAAATGGTAAGATGATTGGTAGGTCTTACGACAGTAGTTCTCGAGATATAGTCTCTTTTACGAATGTTACAATCAATTTTGTATTGGCAAAAGAAAATAAACTTTTTCTTCATTTTCTTTACGCAACACTCTATATATTTTTACATTAAATTTTTTTTTTTTAATTTTGATTAATAATGGTAAGATATTTAGTAGGTCTAGAGCAACGTTCTTGAGATATTGTCTCGTTTTCCAAAATTATGATCAATTTCCTATTAACAATAGAAAAGAAGCTTTTTCACAACTTTTTTCAATGCAGTGCCCTATATATTTTCATATTTTAATATTCTTTACAAAATTCTCTTCAAAAAAGGTAAGACGTTTGGTAGATTTTAGCACAAGTCGTTCTCGAGCTATTGTCTTTTTTTCAAACGTTTAGATCTATTTTCTTATTTTCCAAAGGAAATGAAGAATATTTCAAATGTACCTTTGTGTATGAATGTATGTACATATATTCTTATACATTTTTAAAATCCCTTATTAAATTTTTATCAAATTTCATACACAGATAGATCTCAAAGAAGTAAACCTTGAAGTAGTATCGTTTTTCCAGTGTTCCAGACCAATTTCATATTACTACTGAAAAATACCTAATTTTTGACATTTTTAATGTATTAAATTTTTTTGTAAAATGCTGATGAAAGTTCCATCAAAAAGGATAAAAAACAGTTGAACAATTTAAAAATTATTCGCTAGAATTTTAATTGAAAACTTAATGAACATAAAACACATTAAGATGACCTTAATAGTAGCTTTTTGAAATAAATTATCACTTCTTGAGAATTAATTTAGCTCTTGGATTAGCATATGTAAATCTCTCTTTTCAAACTCTTTCAAAAACCACAATTTAGTTATAAAATACACTTTTGTGTACATCCCTAGTTAGTAGACCCTACGACCCTACGAATATTAAATTTTTAGACAAAATAATTAAAATTTTACTAAGTACTAAAATATCCGGTTTAAAACTTTATATTACATATTTATATGTAATTTGAATTTCATTATTACATTATGTACCTTGGTACCTACTGAAATATACCTACTGCTTCAGATTAGTTGGTATAGGTTTGATCCGCTTTTCCTACTCACTAAGCACTTACTTGGAGTATAATTTACAACGTGAAATATGTTCGGAATTTTAATTTAAAAAAGTGTTAATTTTTTTATCTTATCACATTGACGTGATATATATTTTTGCGTGAACACCTAAAAATTTAAATACAGTAGCCCTATTTTTTCTCCCCAATAATATAATGTTTTATCACGACATAATCTTGAAAACATAATTTTTATAATAAATTATGACAAAGTTTTGTAAAAATTCAACAACATACTTTTGTGGTTCGCTCTCCTATTTGTATATTTTTTTCAGAATTAAACAAAACGGAGGTCGATATTACAAGGGTGATTTACAAACGGTCGCAGTTATTAGTGGTAAGCCGAACAAAATTAATTAAAACAACATCAATATTTACAAGATACCACATAAATTTGTTTAACAACTAATTAAAACATGCAAAAAATCGTCCGCTAAATTATTTTACAGGAGCGTAATAAGGAAATTGAATGCTTGATTCAATATTTTTCTGATAGTGGTTCAATTTTCTAATTTTATGCCTGTTTCCCGATCGAGAACTTTTTCAGCTAGAATCAGGAGGTTTGCCTTTCGGAAAACAATAATTGCAAACACTGAAAAGTATAATTGCCTAGTAAAGCTTCCCACTTTAGTTGTATCTCAAAATTGTAATTTATAAGGCGCTTAAGCATCTCCATAAATTCAGGAAAGTCGCAGGTTCTGCCAAGAGTAGTCATTTTAGAGACTTTGAATAAATTTCGATGGTTTTCAAATAAAGTAACGTAAGATGTGTAATTTGTAAATTTTTTATCATTAAATTGATCTTTATGCAAATTCAATTCAAATAAGCAAAGAATAGATGATCTTGAACCAAGTTTTCAATAAGAAACTGATTTTACAAAGCTCTTATTCATCTTTTAACAGGACTTGATTTATATAAATGGCGTGAATTGAAAGTGTAAGAGAGCTTTAGATCACTTTGTACTATTTAGCTTTTTTTAAAAAAGGAGGAAAATCGTAGGAAGGTGAGTTTAAAAGTTCAAGTCAAAAGTTATGTTATTTTAAGCCCTTGTAAGGTAACAAATGCATCCCTTAAAGCTGCATTCAAAAAGAAGGCGATTGTGCGTAATGTAAAATTTTTCTGTCATAGAAGGAAAACCTTTTCAACTTTGATCTTTCTTTAAAAAAGAAAAGTGCCGTGACCTAAGGGTAAAAGTTTTTCTCCCATTACAAAAAACTACTTTTAATCCAAAACAGCTCATTATTTTTTGTAAAAAACGATTTTTTTCTTATTAACACAAAACAAATATTTTTTTTAGCTGAAGCTTAACTAACTTTTGTATGTTAAGTAAATTTTTGTATAAAAACAAAATTTAAAACATTAAATTTATTTAGGTTGTTAAACTCCGCCTCTGACGTACAAGGTTGTATTCTATCGACCCTGAAATATCCAACCCCGCACAATTTCTGTCTGGGGTTTGCACCAGGGAAACTTAAAATGTGTGTGCTGTTACAATTTACATGGTTCACTTACAACCCCTTTATCATATACTCAAAATTTCCTTCTCCTTATTTAATTATCGATTGAAATAAATTTTGTACAAATTTGGAAAAAAATTCTCACCCTCACGACATATCTTATTAAAGTGGGTGAGGGTGAGATATACAGTGCGTCCGAAAAGTAATCTACAACTTCGGGGAAATTGTTTCACAAAATCGATTAAACAACGTTACTTTTTAAACGTCACTTTTTGATGCAGTTTTTTTTGCTTTTGCCCGTTGGTTGTAGCCGATTGTAGCTACCAAACTGATGACGTCATCAGTGTATTTTTTAGTCAATGTTTTTGACAGTCATTCGATAAAGCGCATTTCTCTTTATAATGGATTTCAAAGTTTAGGTGATTATATGAGAAAATTTTTCAGAAAAATAAACTTAAAAAGTTTGCACTTTATTGTAAAATAGTTTTCTATAAATGGTGGAATTGATGCTTAACAGTTTGCGTACGAAAACATAGCATAGGTAATCGATGAATGGTTAAATAAATTTTAAATATTAATCAGATCCAATCCAATCGTACTGTAATTACGATATTAGCAATGCGGTCATAGTGTGTCTTCAGCAGCAATTTGATGCGCCCATATGCCACTTAGACCACGTAGTGAAACTACAGAGATGCCCGATAAAATCCAAAGGCTCTGAAAATGTTTTATGCTGCTTCAATCTTCTTGATCAGATAGAAAAATTGTCTGGTGTCTTCAAAAGATCACCCCTCCGTGCAAAAAAAAGTAACGGTTAGGCTAGATAAGGTTTCTCTAGCATGTGTTTCTACAAAACATTTTCTTTTCTTTCATTCTATTTCCTTTGAATAATACTAATGCATGTCTTTGAAATACACGGTGGTCAAATAAAGTTAATATTTACCCTTCCTTTGACAAGTCTGTCTGATGCGAAAGGCCAATTTCAGTGACATAGAAATTGCAACACCAAAAAAGTAATAATTGATTAAAATTTAAAAAAAGGCAATTGAAGATAAACTTAATTTTTATTGATAATGGGTTGAACGCCCCCTATTGGTTACACACTTCGCAACTCTTCGTGGCATCGATTCCAGCAGGTGATCGATATCCTCCTGGAGTATTGTGCAGTGTGCACCCAAGCAACCTGCAATTCATGTTGGAGATTGGCCATGACTGCCCATGTCAAGAGATTGGCGTGTGCCTCTTCAAAACGATTAAGAGAAGTTCTCGCAACATGAGGACGGGCATTATCCTGATGAAAAATGGGGTCTTCCAGCTGCTGAAGATATGGAAGAATATGCGGTTCCACGATCTCATTAACATAACGCTGGGCGTTCATATTGCCTCGGATGAATACCATCTGAGACCTACTCCCATATGCTATAGCACCCCATACCATAACTCCAATAGTTTTATGCACAGGTATCTCAACAGAAAAGTTAATATTGAACCGTTCTCCACGTCTTCGTCGGACCCTCACGCGGTCATCATGCTTCCCCAAACAGATTCGTCATTAAACACCGTCCTACGCCGCTCCAAGTTCTAATGCACTTTCGTGGGTGGTAGCCCAAGATGTGACCGATAAGATTGCAATTCGAAAGTTGTAATTGGACAGTAAACCGTTCGAAAAGTTACAAGACGACCTTCATTACCTAACCATTGATCAACAGTTGATCTGGTAGTAGAGAATCGGTCTCTTAATGCAATAAGCCGTAGGTGGCGGTCCTACACCTCATTAGTTCGTTTCAGTCCTCCAAATCCTTTTCTACGACGTTGTTGACCCTTTCCGGTGCGGAGAGGATTGGAAAATTCTCTAAACGAAAAACCATCTTAGCATAAACCAACAATTCGACACTTTTTTCAAATTCGCTCAACTTGCGGTAATTTGCAAGCTGTCGTATTCTAGGCATAATCACGCCTTCAAAATAAGTACGAGTACGAAAAAATAACACCAAGTGTCAGATATGCGATTACCACTTGACGAAAATTAAAAAAATTGAGTAGTTAAACGGTTTTGCAAAATTTTATCAAAAAATTCCTAGTCCTTCTCGGTTTTGCAATTTCCATGTAACTCAGTACAGCTGCGCTTGTCCGCTACTGAGCTGCGCCTGTCCGCTACATAGCTGCGCTTGGCCGCTACTAAGCTACGCTTGTTCGCTACTTAACCAAGTCCATCAAATTCGTCAATGCGTAAGCAGCCTCAAAGTGTTTCCTTTGCCATTTTACTGCACGAGGTTTTCTCAACTTTATTATTGCCGCAACCCCAGCAAAATGATTTCCTAAAACCCTGTATAACTGGGGTGACTTAAATAATCACGTACTTTTTAGTTTACCTGTGTATCCGTATACTAATAAATTTGTCGCTTTGGGGTTTTGCCAGTTTAAACTTGATGCGAATACAGTTTATACCGCTTACTATTTGTTCCCGATATTTCAATGTGACCTCGTGGTTTCTTGGGACCACATAGTCGTGCATAACAACTATATCGAATACACACACTGTATAGAGTAGGGGAAAAGTAATGCAACAAGGCTATACATTTTTTATTATCAAACAGTTTTAAGTTGTTACTTGTTATGAAAAAGTTATTAGGCTAAAAATGCTTCACTTGTTCGTGATCTTTAACTGCTCATGCGTAATCGTGTGTGGGCACAGGAGAACGCAACTCGGATTTTTTAAATGTCAACCTATGATTTTTTAAATGTCAACCTATGATTTCTTTTAGATTTTTGGAATCGCCTCATCGTTCTGCTTCTGGCAGCATAAAACTTCTGTTAGGTTACATAAGAAAATTTTTGAAAAAAAGCGACGTTAAATTTTCAACTCTAATCTCTATTTTAGATAAAAATAAATTTAATTGAAAAACCTAAACAAAAAAAATGATTTAAAAAATGTTTGAACTATTTTTGATTAACTATTAAACAGTGTCGTACCCTATCTTTGCCCATTGCGTTACTTTTTCCCTATCCTGTATGCATAGTACAATAGAGAGTGAAATGTCATGTATTTTCCCAAATAATCCCAAAAAGCATTAGAAATGTTTTATTACTACAAAATAATAATTTTGTATTGTGGCTTTACTATGTATTATTCACAAAGCAATTTAAACTCTTATAAGCACTAAAAGGGGTGTTTTCTAAGACTACAGGTGTAGTTAATTTAAATATTTGACGAAACGCGTATATTTTCTAGACTCGAATAAAAGAACCAAACGTCAAAATTTTATAAATTTAAACGGCGCTTCCAAAGTGAACATTCATTAAAAATTAAAAAGAAAAGTGGTAAATAGAAGTATTACATCAATAAGTATAATCATTCTCAAAAGAAAGAAAAAAGAAAGAAAGTCGCGGATTGCTCCTGTAATTAAATTTAGAATAAAAGTTAATTAAAGATGAATAAGCTCCGTTTCACATAGTAAATGAGAAAATTGCGCATTTTTCAGCAAACACTTCGAGGTGTGAATTAAATTACACACAAAAGGTCTAATTTTGTAGCAAATTAAAAATTGCGACACTCACGAACATGCCTACACCACCCACAGAGTTTGTTTACTGAATAAAAAAAGACCAGAGTTGAAATTTTTTCGCTAGAAAAAAAATATATAATAAAGCCTAACTGGTATCCGTTTCGTTAGTCTTGTTTATTTGTTTCCTTTTACTATAAATTTGTAATTCATAAATTTGATGATGTTGGAGATTTCAACATCCTTCCTGCTATTTATTACTGTATTGTAACTTTTCTTTTTATACAATCGATTAACTTCAATTAGCGAAATATAAATTGTATAGTGAAACATCAACAGGAAAACTTTTCTATTTAAAACTTGCTGTTTTAAATATTTTAAGCAATTAGCAAACTTAGCTATCATTTATCAGTACGAGTTATAAACGAGCTCCGACTTATCTTTAGGAAGTTTAGACTTACTTGAGGGAAAACATCAATTTCCACTTACCTGGAACAAAAAAACATAAATCAATAAAAATATTTACTTGAAAAATCTAGTCACACTATCAAATGTTTACTTTTGCATACAATAAATAGTTTTAGAAGGATGGGTGAAAAGGGTTTGAAGGACGAGCGTAGCGACTACAACAGACGATCAGCATTTTAATTACTGAAAAAGCTTGATCAATTAATTTAGCTTGCTTTGGTTACTATGGTGTGATTGTAAATTTTGTCAAAATGGGGAAACTTGATTGCTTCATAGAGTCATACATATTGGTCACTAAGGCCCAGTTTCACACTACTGGTTAAACTCAAGCTTAATTAAACTTGACTTGTAAAAGCAAAGCTCCTATCATATTTCAGTTTTACGGTATTTACACATCTTGACATAACCTTTAATCCATAGCTCAAGTTGACACTGTGAAACCGGCCCTTAAAGGCAAATTTTAAGGCCGAAGTCGACAGACTTTGGTTAAACATTGAATCGTACTATCTTGCCAATAAATTATTGTTAATAGTTATAAAATGTCATATGTTTCGACGTTGAAAGAAAAATAATTTTCTTTATAAAAATTTGAAAAACTAGAAAATTTCAAAATAGAAATGAAAGTATCAGAAGTGTTGCTATTCAAATTTGCTAAACATAGTTCTTATCAGTTACTTCCATTTCTTGCTCTATTTTTGTTTTGATTCGAAGAGATCTGGTTGAGTTAGTTCCAAGGCAAAATTTTTGGCAGCGGTGGGATTCGAACCCACGCCTCCGAAGAGACTGGTGCCTTAAACCAGCGCCTTAGACCGCTCGGCCACGCTACCGAATTAATTAACCGAATTTCATTTACGTCATTGTTATTTGACCGAATCATTTATTTAAAACGACGAATCAGGCTAATAAGGGTTAGTTCGTTATTAAGCTCGGACCGCTCGGAGTTGTCTAAAATACATTATTTTAAACGGATCCGGGCGGTCGGAATTCAATGACGAACGTAGCCTAAGATAGTTCAAATCAGAAGTGCATCTAACGGTCCAAACAATTCGTGTTATGAGTACGACCTATGAGTAGTATAATCAAAAATGTTTACGAAAGATGAGCCATGGAATTGTTTTGGAATAGTGCCACGAATGGAAATAAATTAGAAAATATTAAATTGAATTAAAATGAATTTATAAAAGTTAAATTAAACAAACAAGAAATAACTTACATTGTTATCAGAATGCAAGTCAGCATATAAGGGAAGTTGAACTCAAGTCAACTATAATGAGTGAGTCGTGGAAAAGAGTTGAAAGGAGATAGTAGTTAAGTAACCTTAGAGGAGAGTAGTTGATATGCAATTATGTTTTTTAGTTTTAAATATTAATTATGAATAAACTTTATTATTATAAATTACGGTGAACTTTGATTGATCCAAAACCCCTCGGTACAAAGTCACTAAACCAAACGTGACATAATGGTGGAGGCACCGCGTCAAAAAGACCGTAATGCTCAATTTTAATTAGTGAAAATTGGTGAATGTGCGACAGTTAAATTTTAAGTTAATAGTGATTGAAAAAGCAACGAGTTTAAGTGAATTATCATTACAAGGATTAGCTGAATAAAAACGAAAAAGATGCAGTCAATCAAAGTAATCAGGAAGCTGATCGTAGCAGAGGTGTTTTTGGGAATTTTAAATATGTAAGTACAAGCTAATGATAAAATTTAGGTATTAGGAAAATTGAAAGCTGACCCAGGATGAAAGAAGAGACGAATTTTTGTAATTTTAGATATTTTAAGTGTTTGTATTAGTAATAAAAACCAAAAGGACCAGGCTTAGAAACTAAAAGCGTCCATGGAAAATTTTTTATTTTTTGCTGATAAGTGCTTTTTATTAATTAACAAAGAAATATAAAAGTGATGCAATAAGGTTAATGTTCAAGAATTACATGTAGATTTACACGTACGCATAAAAGGGTTATATTATTACATGTCGCAATACAGGAAAGTAAAATGATGATAAAGCAACATTGGCAGAAAGCAATGTCCTGAAATGGATTAAAAAAAATGTTAAACATAAATGGCAAACAAATTAGGATTAAAAAGTTTTATAAGAATTTTAGGGAAGTTCGGGATAAATTTTCGAATTTTTTGGAGAATATATGATAGTAGAATTTTCTGTGAAAATTTTTTTTTACAAAATTTTAGAAATGCTGATGTTAGGTTTATTGTTGTCACGTAATACGTGAGCAATTAGAATTTAGGTGTATGTAGTTTTCTTTTTGGGGAATATTTTTGTAGTTTTTGCAATATTGGGTAAGAGTTAGAAATAGTAAGTATTAAATTTTTATAATAAAATGGCTATCAAAACCATGATTGAGAATTTTGGAGCAGTGACACAGTGGAGTCCAAGTCAAAAATCAAAGAAGACAAGTTGCTGTCAGCAACGGTGGTCTGGAGTTCGCTCTGGACAGTGCATGGTTGGTCTTGTCCATCGAAGAATCAGACGTTTCAGATTAAGAGCATAGGACATTTTAAATAATTATAAATTTAAGGTTTAGTGATAGGATGATTTAGTTAACTTCATAATGTAGGCTTATTACGTAGTTAATGCAAAATAAAAGTTATTTGAAAATAGTCATAGGATAGATAAGAAAAAAAAAATTAGAGTAATAGTTTAACTGATTTGAATAGGGAATACGAAAATGAAAATTTGAAAAATAAAGGGAAAAGTTAAAAGCAACTAGAGACAGTAAAAATATAATTTTTTTAGTAGCAACCAAGGAGTAAAATGATAAATTTTATGTTTATCTAGAAAATAGTTTGTTGGGAAAATTTTAACATTCAAATAAAGAGAAAGGAAACGAAAAACAATTTAAAAAATAGGCAAACAACGACCTTACGACAAGAGTGGAAATTAACCAAAAGAGCAAAGTAAAAAGAGAGGCAAAGGTTACAAAGGAAAGCCAAAGTGACATTAAAAGATAAGAGAAGACAAAAGAACCACAAAAAGACAAGAGAAAAAATAAAAAATATGGAATCGAATTCAAGCGACGCGCAAAAGGAGAAGAAAAATACGTGTACAAGAAAAAAGTAAATAGGTAACGCGTATGAAGTATATTAAAAATGAATAATGATTGTACCAAAGATGATAAAAAAGGTCTGATATGAAATAAATTATGATTGTACCAAAAATGATAAAAGAATGCCTTATATGAGAAACATATGAGATGAATTATGATTGTACCAAAAATGATAAAAGAATGCCTTATATGAGAAACATATGAGAGGAATTATGATTGTACCAAAAATGATAAAAGAATGCCTTATATGAGAAACATATGAGATGAATTATTATTGTGCCAAAGATGATAAAAAATGCCTTACATGAGAAACATGTGAGATGAATATGATAAACGAAGTTAAATGAGTAAAATTGAGATGAAAATAATAGGTACAAAATGATAATAAAAGGTACAAAATGAAAATAATAGGCACAAAAAAGAAAATAATAGGTGCATAAAGAAGAATAATAGGTACAAAATGAAAATAATAGGTACAAAATGATAATAATAGGTACAGAATGAAAATTAAAGGTACAATATGAAAATAATAGGTACAAAATGAAAATAATAGGTACAAAATGAAAATAAGGAAAAAAATTGTGTTGCTTGAAATAATAAATAGAAGTAATTGTTGTTCTTGTCTGTAAAAATCTCACTTTTGAAAGAAATTATTGTGCTAGGTCTTGGTCGATAAAGAATCATAGAAGGAACTCTTGGAGTTAATTAGAATTTTGTTATGAAACCAGGAAGTCAAGTTAATATGAGAAAAAATAAAAATAAAAGAAATGTAAATAGGAAGCTTAAATTGAAATGATAAAATTTTGTGTTGCTCAAAAAACAAAATAGGCATAGGATTTTTTTTTAAGGTATAAATATTAAGGTAAATGGTGTTCGATGATGAGAATAATAATGGTCATGAAAAAATGATCAAATATTTGTGTGTTTAAAAGAATGTTTCAGATTTTTAATAGAAGTCATTATAGTCAAATCCAAACGTGGAATTAGCATGGAAATCAACATAAAGTACTAGGCGTTCAGATGAATAGACCACAACCCCTGGAAAACAAGGAAGAATAAGAAAGTGAAACATAAAATGGAAGTTCAAATCAAAATACCTAGACATGGAAAAAATGGAGGAACATGGAAATGGATCAATAAATCAATGCTGAAGAAATAGATGAACCTACGAATACAGAAAATGATAAGGAAATCAATGTTGAAGAAATGGATGAACCTATAAATATGGAAAATGGTCAAAGAATCTATAAATATGGAAAATGGTCAAAGAATCAAAATTGCGTTGAAAAAGGATTACAAGTAGTTGCAGTAAATAAAGAATTAATAGAAAACTTCGTTGAAAAAGATTACAAATAATTAAGGTGAGTAAAAAAGGTAGAATCGTATTAAATAAAAAGAGAAAGAATATGAAATATTAAAGAGAAAAATAGAAACGAGGGAGCTCCCGTCTCTAATAATGGGACGAGTCTTAATGCAAAATACGCCGTACCGCTAGCAAATTAAAAATCTTACCGCGTTTGCATTAAGAACTCAAAACATTATAAACAGTGAGATTGAAATAAAGAATAATTGAATAAATTGAGAGTACAATAATACGAATATGATAAGAGAATTTATGAGATAAATTTGTTATAAATGAGACAAATAATAAAATAATACGAAAGGAAATAATTATAAAAGTAAAGAGAATTGTAATCAAAAGTAAAAAGTTAATGTAGAATAAATGTAAAGGTTCAATGAGGTTCAATAATAAAAACTGTATTAGGAGAAAAAATATTGAAAGATTGAATGAAAATAGTGTAAAAGATAACAGGTATTTTAGAAAAACTTGAGAATAAACAAACCAGAGAGAAAATAGGGGAAATAACGTCAAAATGTATAAGTTTAAACTAAATTTTGTAATGTACGAGTAAATGAAAGTTTTTGTCAAAAAATGATCATCGAACACTAAAGAAAATAGAAAATGAAAAAACAATTTTGTAGATCATAAATCAATAATATTAGATATAAGTTTAGAAAATAAGTTTTGTAAAAGCAAATTATTAATGTAGTTTCTGATTTCATGTAACACCAACGTTTACGCCGAAATACCAAACGAGTCTGAGACAAGATTAAAACCGATGGAAACAGGGTCACACAAAACTAAGGAAAACTGGAGAGATCACCTAAAGCAAACCAAACACTAAGCACGAATAAATTATGCTCACTCAGTAAAGGATTGGATGAAAATAGTTATGGATGGAAAAGAGCCTTCCAAGGAAACTTTGAATATTGTCCACAAAAAAGTTAAATAATAAAAATGTGGGACCACATATGGAAAAATGGTTGAATGGTCGACAACAAGTTAAAAGTAAACAAAATTACAAGAAGACACAGTTATAGAAGAAGCTCAAATAAAGTTAATGAAGACGCTTGATAACAAAGTAAAGAAAAATCAAGCATAATGTGAAAAGTGTTGACCTAGTCTGCGAGTAAATAAAAAATATTACAAGTATAAAACAATCCAGTCCCGAAGTGAAGAACCTTAGCAGATCAACGAGTACCAAGTGAAAAATAAATTAGTGTAAACTTAATACAGTGATAAACATGTTAAAAGAAAAGTGATCTCGAACATTAAAAGACTAATTAAAAATGTGTTTTAAAATAAAAAACAAATTAAAAGAAATTGTGAACCCCTGTGAGAAAACTTACGTGTATGGAACTTATTTTAAAAATCTTGACTCATTCTTGTGTTTTTAATTTTTTAGGTTGAATTATGTATTTTAAGAAAAAATGTAAAACCAATTGAATTTTTTTTTGTATTTAGATTTATAAGAATTTATTGTTTGAAATTTTTATGTTTTATTGGGTGAAATTTGAAGTTTTAATTATTTAGTTTTAAAAGATTGAATCCTACGTATGCTGAACGCAAATTTTTTTTGTTTTATTGACCGTATTCTTGAAGAGCGACTTGGGTCAGCCGCTTTTTAAGAAGGGGAGTTATGCCACGAATGGAAATAAATTAGAAAATATTAAATTGAATTAAAATGAATTTATAAAAGTTAAATTAAACAAACAAGAAATAACTTACATTGTTATCAGAATGCAAGTCAGCATATAAGGGAAGTT
Organism: Malthinus seriepunctatus; assembly: GCA_963924605.1. Lineage (NCBI taxonomy): Eukaryota > Metazoa > Arthropoda > Insecta > Coleoptera > Cantharidae > Malthinus > Malthinus seriepunctatus. The sequence goes on along the minus strand of OZ004601.1, from coordinate 20,874,879 downwards.
GAACTCAAGTCAACTATAATGAGTGAGTCGTGGAAAAGAGTTGAAAGGAGATAGTAGTTAAGTAACCTTAGAGGAGAGTAGTTGATATGCAATTATGTTTTTTAGTTTTAAATATTAATTATGAATAAACTTTATTATTATAAATTACGGTGAACTTTGATTGATCCAAAACCCCTCGGTACAAAGTCACTAAACCAAACGTGACAATAGAAATATGACATCACGTGATTAATATTAATGGATTGATTTTTAACGAATTTTGTACTTTTGTAATTTCCAAAATGGTGAAAAGATTCTTAAAATTCAGAAAAAGAATTTGCTCTCTACAAAGAGAAGACACTGTCACTGATTGATTGTTTTCAGGCGCGGACATAATTAATTAATAATTGTAAATTTTTAATCGTACTTTTTATAACTGTTTTTGGTCATTTGGGGTTAAAGAAATAACTTTGGGGTTTTTGGTTAACTTTAAGTGATTTTGTTAAACATCGATATTGCGTTTTTGGACGCTTTCAGTGTTAATAATTAATTACTTTTATTTTTACATTGTTATACTAAACTGTGTGGCGCCCTTATCTCTTATCTTATTCCCACTCCTTCTCCGCTGGCTACTGGCGAGCTTACATCGATCCTGTTGTATTGTTGAATTTTGTGCCACAGTTTGAAATGCTAGAATCTTATATTTAATAATTTCGAGAGAAAACTCGGATCTGTCGTAACTTCCGCGACGCTAAAGCGCTCAGCGCCCCTTGCTAGTTCGCGCCAATTTGTTTTAATTCTCATCAAAGTTACACGCGTTTGTAACTACACTTGAAATAATAAGCTTTTGACCTCTTAAATAGATAACGCAATTCTTATTATACAGACATTAGTTTGTGAAGAATCTCAGGCAAAAGTTTTGGCAGCGGTGGGATTCGAACCCACGCCTCCGAAGAGACTGGTGCCTTAAACCAGCGCCTTAGACCGCTCGGCCACGCTACCGAATTAATTAAGCGAATTGGATATACGTCATTGTTTTTTTTACTCAGCCATTGGGTCAATTTACTGTTGTGATCGGTTGGTATTATCTGAGGCACCAATCACATCACGGTAAATAAAAATTCTGACTCGGCATCTCAGCCACTAACTGTAGTGGGCAGAAGACTTTGAAAATTTACAGACCGTCAAATGATACAAAACAGTTCTTCCACTTTAGGTAGAAATGACACCAACTTTCTAAATAATGGAAAATCCCCACGTATTTTTAACTTTTCAAAAACAGAGAAAAATTCTAAACATAATGTTTTTATAGCCATCAATACTATAAAGCTCTTGATTAGTTTAGTTTGTTATTAAACTAAACATGAAACTTTTGATTGGTTCTTCTAAAATAATTAATTTTGATTGTCTCAGAACAGCTATAGACCGCTAAAATTAATTTTTATTCGATCTATAAGTACTGACTGTTAGTTTGGAATAATTCCCAGTTATAGTGGAAATTAGAAAAAATATTAAAATAATCTTTTAGGTATAACGTATATTTTTAAATATTTTGAAACTTCCTAAAAGTATATTTAATTTTGACCTCTTGTTATTCCTCATTCACCTTCCATTAAACCGTTAGATCGATCACTTAAGTAAGAACCCAATTACAAAGTCCTCAGAGGGAGATTCAGAATGGGACAGAAAGCTTGTTTTGTTCATGTTGTTCCTTATCTTACGAACACAGTTCAAAACGTCGCGAGTACTTTATTTAACATTTTTAACCTTCCTAATAGATAATAACGGATCACGTTTTAATCTAATCAATTTTTAAGGCAAAACTTTTGGCAGCGGTGGGATTCGAACCCACGCCTCCGAAGAGACTGGTGCCTTAAACCAGCGCCTTAGACCGCTCGGCCACGCTACCGAATTGATGACAAAAATTTCCTATCTCGTTTTACGACCCACATATCTATTTATAATAACATTAACATACATAATTAATAAAAGTAGTAGTAAAATGTTTATAGTTAACATAAATTTATATTATAATTATCAAGGAATTATAATCAACGGACAGGATAAACATTGAAAAATAACTATTATAGTGTAGTCAACGAACCAAAATTTATCCTGATTTTCGGACTTTTTTTGTAACAGCGAGTTTTTTTCCTTAATCGGTCGAAACCATTCCTGTGAGTTTGTGCACAAAATGTCTCAACTCAATTTTGACCGGAAGGCCCTTATTCTTCGACTTTAGTGTAAAAGTTTGACTTTTTCAAGTTTCCGTTTCACTATTTTTTAAATAACTTCGCTTGTATTGGTATGATCGGGACCAAAAAATTGTCCTTTTGTTCGTAATGAATCTCTCTTTAAAACTGCCTGAGTTAAAATTATTTATATTAATTTCCTAACCCAAAAAAAATTTAAAACTGTCGTCATTGGTCGGTTGTAGTTTTTTCTAGAGAACTTGAGTTTTAATTAATGTTATGGTATGAAACTTTAGGAAGTTGTAGCTGATATAGTAACAAATCCATATTACAAGTTGAGTTCAAAAATATTAAGAACAACGGCTAAAATTTGCATTTTGGTTCAAATTTTCTTTTTCATATTTGTTGTGAGCAATTGGTGGTATCCAAATAATTCTTCTCTTAAAATGTAGGAAATTTAATATTCTTTCAGATGAAAACAAAAACAATCACACCAGACCATTTTTTCTTCCGATTTCTTTGAAGATAAAAAGAAAATCTTTTAATTGTTTGTCTACAAAACCAATTTTAGTGGTCGAAATTTAATTCTTCTTTTAGGCATTTTTGAAAATTAATCATAAAGAACTCCTATAAACTATTTTTGAACATTAAAACTGGTTTTAAAGTCAACCATTTCGACCACTAAAATTGGTTTTGTGGGTAAATAGTTTAAAAATTTTATTTTTCTTTTCAACGAAATCGGAAGAAAACTTGGTCGAATGGATTGTCTTTGGTTTCATCTGAAAGAGCATTAAATTTCCAACATTTCAAGGGAAGAATTATTACGATACCACCAATTGCTCACAACAAATATGAATTAGAAAATTTGAACCAAAATGCAAATTTTAGTCTTTGTTCTCAATATTTTTGGACCCAATTTGCAATATGGATTTGTTACTATATCAGCTACAACTTCCTAAAGTTTCATACCGTAATATTAATTATTACTCGAGTTCTCTATAAAAAACTACGACTCACTAATAAGGGCAGTTTTGAATTTTTTTTTGGGTTAGGAAATTAATATAGATTATTTTAACCCAGGCAGTTTTAAAGAGAGATTCATTACAAATAAATGGAAAATTTTTTGGTCCCAATCCGACCAATACAAGCGAAGTTATTCAAAAAATAGTGAAACGGAAACTTGAAAAAGTCAAAATTTTACACCAAAGTCGAAGAATAAGGGCCTTCCGGTCAAAATTGAGTTGAGACATTTTATACACAAACTCACAGGAATGGTTTCGACCGATTAAGAAAAAAAACTCGCTGTTACAAAAAAAGTCCGAAAATCAGGATAAATTTTGGTTCGTTGACTACACTATTATGAAAAGAAGGCATTAAAAGGGTTTATTTTTAATTGTTTAATAAACTAACAATTTTTTACGACGACATAAAACAATAAAAATATAAACCAAGTTTATATTAAATTAATAGTTAATACCACCCCGAAAGCACGTTTTTACTTTTATATTTTTACAAATAGCTTGTTTTAATTCAAATTAAACTTCAAAAAAAAATTATACAGGGTGAAAATTTGAAATGGCTGAATACAGAAAAAATATTTTAAAAATTAAAATCAATTTTTAACAATAATAGAGGAACTAGCCGATAGAAGGCTGTAACTTGGCAAAAAGATACACAAATGGCCTACTAAAAGTCCTAAACTAAATATATGACTTTCGGGCCGCCATCTTGAAAATCGATCGTCATAGATTTCTTTCCGTGTAGACTATAATGTATATTTCTGCCGCTCTTTAGTATTTATAGTCCTTATTATCATAGTAAAAGTCACAACACTTCCAAAATAGGGTTGGCATTTCTAAAATTACACTTTATTTTATATTATTGCAATTATATCGAAAACTATAAAGTAAACAAAAAATTATAAAGAATCAAAAATTAAAGAGAGGAAGATTTAAAAAAAATAGTATTATTTGTAATTGTTCAAAAAATTATAATAAAAAACCTGTTTTGTGGCTACTGCAGCACCCATGAGCTGCGCGTGAAAGTAACATTTTTCTCAAAAACTATTAAATTTATTGAAAAATCGCAAGTAAGATTTTCTTCTTCGAATTTTCCCCTCTTCAATTTTTGACTCTTTGTAATTTTTCGTTTACTACATAGTTTTCGACATAATCGCAATAATATAAAAGAAAGTGCAATTTTAGAGATTCCAACCCGATCTTAGAAAACAATAGTTAAGGTTTCAACTTTCTAGGTTATTTTGTCCTGGTTCCGATGATAAACACATAGCATAGTCAAGTACTAGATCCTTGTCCTAAAAAGAGAGATCAATAATAGTCGTCAGAAGTCACGGACACAGAGCGGGGTACTCATCAGATCACTAGTCCTCTCTTCTTAACTATTTTTAATCCGTCAATATTTCATATTTTATAGACAATTTTGTACGTACGAGAACACATTTATGGCAAAATTGGGAAAGTCTTTTTAGATGTCTTTACAAGAAACACTACAAGTCAAATTAATTTGAACAAGTAGGCGAAATTATCTTTGTTTACTAAAATTCCCAATAAGCACATAGTTGAGAAATTTCCAATTCACAGACAGACGATATGGAATGTTTGTATAACTGTAAATTTGTATAGGGGTTCAGTAAGCTAAAAGGTTTCAGACAGCATTAGACCGCCTTTTTCGAATACGTTGGTAATTTAGTAAACTAAAGTCTCTTCTTTGATCGAATAACTCTCTTTTTATACGTTTTCAAATGTAATAATTTGTAAATTGGCTCAATTAATAATCCGTTTCGGTTTTGGCGTTTCGGTCGCTTTGAAATGAAGTCATGGCTCAAGGGAATACTTGAACGTTGTGTGGAGTTGTTGATAAGTTTATATTTAAGAGGAAGTTGGTGGTGTATGATCTTTAGAATACGATTACACTCACCCAAGTATCAATTTTCCTTTAAAGGTGACATTCTCTTAAACATAAAGCTTTAGAGTTTGTCATCTTTTGTTATCAAAATCGTATTAAAATTGAGTTTGAAAATATTGCAAAAAAACACGTTTAGTAAAATCTAAACACTAAAAATGTAATTAGTATGTAAGGTATAGAATTTTCAATTATGTTTTACCTTAAAACCCCTAAATTAATACGTGCCTTAAAACTTAGTAAGTTATAAGTCCTCCATATATCTAATAATTATTTACCCTCCATAAATTTTCTCTTACAAGAAATTTTCAGACCGTGAGGCTTCGATATTCAGATTGTAAATTGCTTTGGTTGGCTAAAGCTCAAAATCGTATATTTTATATTATGAAAAAAATCCCTTTGCGAATGGTTATATATTTCTTTTTTCGTCTTCTTCATGTCTTTTAGTAACTCTTTCAATCATCAGTTTTACAACTCCGATACTTGACTGACCTCTAACAAATTTAAGAAAAAAAAACTAGAAGTATATTATGTAAAATACATCTTTTGAAAAAGTAAAAAACATTTCAAATAAATATCCAATCTATCGAAATTGAAACGAAAATATAACTTTTAACTTTTCAATTCGATTAAAAATTTGTTGACTTAATAAAAATAATTTATTATTTCAAACTTGCCCGTTCGTGGAATTAAAGTTTGTTCAAAATTAGGTGCAATGAATAACTCATTTAATTGCGTTTTAGTTTTAATTAAATAATTAAATTTGAAATTCTATTAGTTATTAGTAAAAGTTACGGTCATAACTTCCGTGATCCGCCACCAGAGTAATCTAAATAAGATTATAAAAGCAACAAGGTGAGTCTTGCATATTTTTAATGTATGTTGAACCCTCATTTAAGCTTTTAAGCTCGGATTTGGGTTTTTAAAAACAATTATAAGCTCCACATTGAGCCAACGCACTAAATTTTTTTAAACGCTCAACTTGATCCAGTCTTAGCCCTAACGCTAACTTCTTGTGCAAGTTCTAGCTAGATATAGATGTTGTAATGCAGAGGTTCTCAAAGTTTTCAACAAAGTTTCTCTGCGAAATATACTGTTTTATTGAGTACTATATGTTGTTAACTGTAAACTTGTGTACTTGTAAATAGACGAAATACACAGAAGTTCGTAAAACTAACATCTAATTACCTGTAAAAGTTTAAATCTTTCAACATTTGTATTCGAAAGAGTGAAAAACTAAAGTTACGGTTATAAAAGGATGACCACTGAGCTTTGAAATGGTGGTTTAAAAAATATAAAAAAGTGTGAGACCAAAGTTGATTTACAGGCACTATTTTTCCGGACAATCAAATTGTTTTGGCAATAAACGTTAAGAAAACTCAATATAGGTATGGCAGTTGCAGATAATGGTCAGCACTTGGATATAATAAAAGAATTATCAAGAACATAAACATTAAACAAATAGTTAGAAGGCATATCATGAGCGAGCGGAAAAATAATATTAGTGACTTTCTATACGTCTCAGCTTAAAAATCTTTAAGATTTTGAATCTACGACGGGAAAATCATCATTATTTGCAAGTCTACAGCCAGCACCTATCAGATCCTCAGGTTAAAGAAATTAAAAGTTAAAGATAATTCCCTTTTTCAATTATTTTAACTTTCAGCCTGTTTCAGGCTTCGTTTACATCGACTACGATAAATTAAAATTATTTATTTTATACTCTTCAGACACTTCCGTATATATGCAGCCATTTCTTTCACTCGGTCTGCAAACTTTGCCTTCGTTCGACAAAATGCTACTTTTTGATACTTGAACTTTAATATACTATTGTAGTGAATGTAGCCACCGATACATATACCATCAGATGCTGCGTTTAAGTGCGCATTTTTCACCATTTCCATAAGCTCATAAAAACCATTTATGTAAGAGTTTGGTGATTATCGTTAAGATACGATTACGAATTTTACGAAATAAAAGTTATGTCCCCACTTCCTAGCTACGTCACGAGCTGGGGCTGAGATATCATTGGTGCTAAGAAGTGGTGAAAAATTAATAAATAGCCGACGAGCATTCGTCCTCAGAAGATTCAACGTGTTAGATCGTGACAGTGTTCAGATACCTCCCTACATTTGCAGCCATTTGCAGACTTCTTTCACTCAGTCTGCAAACTTTGCCTTCGTACGACAAAATGCTACCTTCTGACACTTGTACTTTAATATGCTATTATAGTCCACGTAGCCACCGATACATATACCATCAGAAACTGCCTTTAAGTGCGCATTGTTCACAATTTTCATAAACTCATAAAAACCATTTATGTAAGAGTTGTGATTATCGCTAAGATACGTGGTGGAAAATTAATAAATAGCCGACGCGTATTCGTCCTCAGAAGATTCCCTGTGTTAGATCGTGACAGTGTTCAGACACCTCCCTACATTTGCAGACCTCTTTAGGTCGATCTGCAAACTTTGCCTTCGTGCGACAAAATGCTGCCTTCTAACACTTGTACTTTAATATACTATAGTAGTCCACGTAGCCACAGATACATACACCATCAGATGCTGCGTTTAAGTGCGCATTGTTCACCATTTCTATAAACTCATAAAAACGATTTATGTAAGAGTTTGGTGATTCTCGCTAAGAAACAATTACGGATTGTACGGAATAAAAGTTACGTCCCTACCTCCTAGCTAAGTCACGAGCTGAGATCTGATAGGTGTTAAGAAGTGAAGTGAAGTGAACCGTCCTCAGAACCTCCCTACATTTGCAGACCTCTTTCACTCGATCTGCCAACTTTGCCTTCGTGCGACACAATGGTGTCTTCTGACACTTGTACTTTAATATACTATTCTAGTCTACGTAGCCACCGATACATATACCATCAGATGCTGCGTTTAAGTGCACATTTTTCACCATTTTCATAAACTCATAGAAACCATTTATGTAAGAGTTTGGTAATTATCGCTAAGATACGATTACGGATTGTACGGAGTTGCCTCTCTACCTCCTAGCGAAGTCACGAGCTGAAATCTGATTGGTGCTAAGAATTAGTGGAAAATTAATAAATAGACGACGCGCATTCGTTCTCAGAAGAGTCGCTGCCTGAGAAACCACAGCAGAATTTCCTCACCGGATACTGGGAGCTAAAGAGTGACTGGAGATAGAGCACCAAAGACGAGCGATCTCAAGAAACCTTCGACACTAAGTGCTCCGAGCCGGTAGCGTATGGAAAAGCTAGATGCCTGCTCTTAACATTAATACCTCCAGATAACAAACACGATGGAATACGTCAGACAAGACGGCGCTAAAGAAAAGACCGGAAAGGCAACAACGGGGAAAGAGCAAAAAGTTTCTGACAAATCTACATCAGAAGATATGCGAAAGTGGATTCCTAAGTAGATTGTAGAACAACGACAACATAGGAGGTTTTAGCCAGACAAATCCAGCACTACCTGGCACATAGATCTAGTGTCAGGTGCCTATGAAAATTTCTCCCTAACAAAAAAAGGTTAGGTTAGGTTAGGGTAAGTGAGGTTAGGTTAGCGTAAATGAGGTTAGGTTAGATTTAGTTTGTTAGTAAACGATAAACTGAAACCTATCTACCCTACCTATACATAAAAGTTTGAGTCTCAAAAGCGTAGTATTTCAGAATATACTGCGGTTAAAGCGAAAATTAGAAAAATATTTAAATGTTTCGAAGACATCTTGTCAAAAAACATTTTTTGTCATCATATTTCTGTATAAGTAATAGCCCGAGAGGCGGCCGTACTATAAAATTATTGAAATTATGAAAAAAATTGTTTTTAAACAACTTCTGAAGATGTCTGCCGCCACTGCTAGGGTTTGCAATCCCGGGATTCCGAATCCCGGGATCCCGAATCCCGGGATCCCGCCCGATTTTTCAATCTCGAAATCCCGGGATTAGAAATTTAAAAATCCCGGGATTTCGAGATTAATTTTTCTTAAGCTTTTTTTAAATTAATAAGAAATAAATCTTCTATTGAAAATATTTTCCAAAAATTTCGAAATAATTAAAAGTTTTTTTTATTACTAAGGCTTTAATTGCCAAATATTTGTCATTTTTTTTACCTGATTTTGCAAATTATTGTACCTTAAAATTGGAGAGAAATTTGGGCATCTTAGAAAAGCTTTTACAGCTCTAGCATTCACAAATTCATTGTTTTTTCCCTAAATATCTGTTAAAGGGTATGTTTTTAAACTTAAATAATTTTTTGGGGCTAAATCTAATTAAAATATATAAATCCCGGGATCCCGGGATCCCGGGATTGAAAAAAAAGTCAATCTCGAAATCCCGGGATTGAAAAAACTCAGCGGGATTGCAATCCCTAGCTGCTGCCAGGATATGCTTCGGCAGACCAGCGGTTTATTGTTCGTCACTATTGTTTCTTTCGAATGGCACCAAAATTTAACGGTAGTCCTATGACGTAAGGTTAACTACGGCCGCCTCTTGGTCTATAAGTAATAAGTAATAACTAGTAACTACAGTAAAATAAAATGAAATGAATGACGTAAGAAATAAGTTCAAAAGCCATAGTTAGCTACAGGAACAGAAAAACCGAGACAAGCAAAAAACGAAAACTCGAGCAACGAAAATAAAGAACTTTCTCATTACAAGTTGAGAACTAAACAAACAAACGATATAACATTTGATACTCGCATCAAGAGAAATAGTAAAGTTTTGACATTTGGCCTAAGGACACCCTGTACTTGTGTAAAAAGTAAATACAATTCCAACTTTCTTTCAAAAACGATAGTATAAACTAATAAAATATTCACAAGTCGTTAACTTGTAAAATGTCGCTTTAATACTCGTTCAAGAAACTTAATACGCAAGTATCACCATCTATTTTAGTCATTTTATAAGAAAATTGCCTTTTTCTCGAAAAACCAACATTTATATAAAGTGTCAATTTGAAGATAGTTTGTACAAGTAATTTACTTTGATACTTTTAAGAAGCGAAAAAGGAGGAAGCTCTGTAAATAAACAAAAAATTTCAAAAAGGTTTACATTTCACTTTAAAATGGTGTCTGTGATGCTATTATGAAGTTAGCATCACTAGGATACTAGAGGCACTATAATACAAGAGTGGAATAATTTATTAGTTCAAGAATTTAACTTGGAAATTTATGAAGACGGTTATGCAGGCACTGCATCCTGCTATTACAAATATTAATGAGCTCTTAATTAATTCATAAGTTTTAATTAAATTGATCATTTATATTAAACCGAGGTTTATTGCCGATTTCCGTTTTCATCAACTGAAGATTAAAATTGATAAATGTTTAATCACAACCAACTTGATGGTTAGTTTAAAACTTTTAATACTTTATTTTTATAATAATAACCATCCTCCCATCAAACACTCCTTTTTACTTTTTAAGTTATTCAAACAAATTTAAATTTAATTAATAATATTTACTTTACGTTTTACAAGAGCTTTTAGCTCAAGAGGGAAAAATTGAATTTTTTTCTCTAAAGTTTTGCGTTGAAAGGGAAAAATGGGTAAAACGCTGTAACGACAGTTTATCAAAATTGATGAAAATAAGTAAAGTGAAAACTAGTTATAGGACGTTGTTTACAAATTATGTCATCATACATTTAGCCTTCAAAATTTGACATTTATTGCCATTCCGGTTAAGGATGTTTCAGATTACGCAATGCAGGATGTTTGCAGGAAGCGCATCTGAATTGCTAATCTATAAAATAATTGTATTTGACTGAAAAATTTGGTATCATTGCTAAAACTTGTCTACAATTTCAGTTTATAATTAATTCAAATGTGTTTATACATGGCTCCTCCATAAGTCTCCCTGAAAGGCTACAGCAATAATTTTTTTTCGACTCTTTTTGAGAGACCCTTAATATGTAGGTTAGTTGAAGAAGCAGTGAGGCATTAGAAAATAAAAGAAAAAAATTCGAAACTACAAACAACGTCCGATGGCTGGGCATGTGGGCATTGCAGTTTTTTGAACATTGAAATCACTACTTTAGCATTCACTGATTACATAAACTAAAAATATCTGTTGTGTCAACACAAGACTTTCCGATTGAGTTGATTATTTTAAGACCAAAACAGTTAGAAAACAAAAGAATACTGAACATTTTTATAATCACTGATTAAAAATAAATAAAAGTCAAAATTTTTTGACAAATGTCAAATTTTTTGACAACTGTCAAATTTTTTGACAATTGTCAGAAACGTCAGCTGCCAAATATTATTAGATATTTGATTGCGTAAAAACTCTTTTAAAAACAAAATAATTTTAAAAATTTTTATATCATTGAATAAAAAAAAAAGTTCTCTATCGGATGATTTAAAAAAAATTATATAGTTCCATTTAAAAAACACAAAATTTCCTTAATTGCACGCCCCCTAGCGGACCGGTTTTGAACAAACTCCGTTCTGCACTCCGTCGTTATCTGATAAGACCCTATACCAAATTTCAAGTCAATCGGCTCGGCCGTTCCAGAGATTTCGTGGGGAACTACATCCACACATACATACACACACACAGACTTTTTTCTAAAAATGGTCTAGATCGACTCGGGGGACCTCAAAATACATATATCCGGTGTTATCTCAAAAATTTTTTTTTACCCCATTACAATACTTTCCTTTAATACCTTAAGGTATCGGAAAGTAATATAGGCCCATTTGAGAAAAATTGTTTTTTTAAATTCAACCCACCCCTTTATGAGGTTGGGAAACGCTTCGTTTCTATAAAAATAGGGGAGATGACACTCATAGTAAAGTAGTCCCAACGCAAGAAAAGCCTACCATGTGATTATCAATGAGTTTGCGCCATAGATTTGTACTGTTGCCACTGCGCTCTAAAGTCACGCCTCGCGCAGATTTGGTCACGTGGTGGGCTTTTCTTTGATTGGGACTACTCTAGTTGTTACGATCGGATGTTTTTAACAGCCTTCGGCTCAAGCCAAAGCACAACAAAGACTTGAACATTGAAATCAGTACTTTAGCACTCACTGATTACATAAACTAAAATATACAGCCATTTGGGAAATATTGTTTTTTTAAATTCAGCCCACTCCTTTATGAGGTTGGAAAACGCTTCGTTTCTATAAAAGTAGTGGAGATGACTCTCATAGTAGAGTAGTCCCAACGCAAGAAAAGCCTACCACGTGATTATCAATGAGTTTGAGCCATAGATTTGTACTGTCGCCACTGCGCTCTAAAGTCACGCCTCGCGCAGATTTGGTCACGTGGTGGGCTTTTCTTTCATTGGGACTACTCTAGTTGTTACGATCGGGTGTTTTTAACAGCCTTCGGCTCAAGCCGAAGCACAACAAAGACTTTCAAACCAAAATACTATTTATTAAAAAAATAAATGTACCAAAATAGTAAGCAATTTTGTTAAAGTAAAAAGACAAATTAATGGAAACTAATCCTGTTTGCCATCCTTCTGTATCAGAATAAAGTCAAGAAGTAACAGGAAAAATGAAAATGCGATGGAACCTGAACACCTAACCACAAAGGAGTGGTCTGGGATTATGCCCACGCCCAGCAATCTAATCACACAAAGATTAATGCGATCAAGCATTAGAAGAGTCCAAAAGTCTAGTCCTACCCATTGTTGGAGGTTGAGTATGAAGAATCAGGTCCATTGGCCTTTCTGTGTTTCTGTCCAGCGGTGCTGGCTCGCGGCGATGGTGTTAGAGCACGTTGTTAGGTTCTCGTCGCGCCTTGTGGCTCTTTCCAGTGCTAGAAGGTGAATCGGTGGTATAGAGGCCACCTACCTAACCTCACCTTACCACAATGTTAAATAATAACAAGTCTTAGACACAACTCACGAGACGACACGGCCGACAGAGAGTGCCCCATACACCGGAGCTACAAGAATAATTACAAAAAGAAAAGAGAACTCCAATGACAAAAAAATTGTAACTTTGTGTGTACCTAAACGTAAATTTCTAAATAAGCAGTCCGAAACTAGCTCATCTGGTGTGTCGGAAGCTGATACGGACGAAGCAACCTCTTCTTAGGGAGTCGCGAAAGGTGAAGAAGCTAAATTACAGCTGTTGGGTAACAGGACCAAACGAAGCCAGTCTGACCCTGCTCCATCTGTCTATCATCCACGCGTCTTCTATCGGTCCGTAGTTTTCATCCTTACTTTTTAAAAATCAACTTCATTTTGTTGTAACTTTTAATAAATATCTTGAGCTCAATATACCAAAATACCTTGTCCAACAGAAAAGTTAAAAAAAAACTTTGAAATACACATACATTCTTCGGGTCCCATGTGGTAGTTAACGAGAGTTTCAAAGTGTGGTCTCTCCAGGGTTAAGCTAAATATTTTAAATTTTCTATGTATAGTATTACTTGACGACACGAGAACGGAACTACAACATATTACGTTTATTGATTTCGTTCGTCAAGCAGAATGTAAAGTCATTTGGGTGCATTTGAGCTGAGAAACGCCCCCTGGTCCCTTAGTGCAGTTTATAAACTTTATCTACAGTAAACGTATGAACGCTTCTTGTATTCTTTTCCCCTTAGAGGACGAGTACTCGACAATTTTATAGCTTTAACTATTTTGAACTTTTTTCTAATTATAGGCTCATATTTTCTTAACTTGTCTATAATCAACCTAGCTGGAATCGACTTGCCATGGTTCTATGAATTTTCTTTCCTTTACCTCTAAATATACTCGTACATACATCCGAAATGCTAAAAATCGACCGATAGTTAAAGCTGGTGCTTTTTGTAATAAAAAAGTCCGTATTGAGTGCTCTATTCTCATTACAGACCACCATCGCTCTATTGCCCCCCAAGGTATAGAAATTTCGCGGAGAAATGGTAATTAAAGTTGTTAATTACCTTTTCCATTCTTAATAGTCTACTCGTGAATCTCTAGCTTTATACGGTTGTAAAATTGAGATTTTAATTTGTCGAAAATCGATCAATTTTTCAATTAAAAAAATCTAAAGCAATCTGAACGTTGCCATTGAACACGTTATAATTGAAACAATAATTAAATTAAAACTTTCTAAGTGTTAAATAATTAAAAAAGTTTTTAATCAGATAACATTAAATTCGTATACTTTTAAATTGAAAAAAAAGCTTCGATTTAAATGAAAACAAAAAATAAAAACCACCACCGATCGTAAATAAAATACTTTAATAATTGAGTTAAGGGAAATTAATTTAAGTGGCTCTTAATATAATTTTGGGGTTTGCCACATTTCTGTCGGAACCATTTTAAATACTATTTTAATATAATTATTGTAAAATGGGTTGGTGTTTAAATATAAAATTATTACGAAATTTGATACACTACCTACTTATAAAATTAAATTAATTAAATAAAATAAAAATAGTAAAATAAAATTGAATTATTATTATTTAATAAAAAGCAAAAAACTGTCAATTAGATAATAGAAATATGCAAAAAAGTACTTAACGAACGCTTATATTCCAGTCCGGTTGTTTACCGGACGCTTATAGTACAGTTCGGTTATTTAACGGACAGCCACACTAAAGTGATCAAAATCATAAATACACAAAAAAAAATTGTAACTTGGATTAACGAAGCGTTAATTTACCGGACGCTTATATTACTGTTCGATTATTTACCGAACGCTTATATTACAGTCAGATTATTTAACGGAGAGCCGCACTAATGTGATGAAGATCAAAAAGATACAGAAAAGTACTTTTTGGAACTTGACTTAACGTAGCGTTTATTTACCGGACGCTTCTATTACTATCCAATTTTTTACCGGATGCTTATATTACAGTCCGATTACGTAATGAAAAGCCGCATTACACTGCTAATCAATTTATTATTTATGTGTTATTTTCAAAAAATGGTAACTAATAGAATATTGTCATTTTCATGTAAATTGAGCACGAATAGACAAGACAGTATATCTTCCTAACCTCGTGTTAAAATATCCCTGTTCTAACGTTGTTGATTTTTTTTACTAAACCAACATTTCAGATAATTTTTTGTTGATTTTGATAAAAAAAACTGCTGTAAAGTAAACAACTGTGCTGCGGTAGAAGCGGTAGGAAAGAATAACATTTTAATGAATATCATTAACTCCATATATTCATAAAATATTGCTAAACCACCCCTAAAATTTAACGCATTATTAGTAAACACATTTTTTAATTGTTATTGAATTATAAATGAAATTACTCGGTAAATATTATTTTTAATAATGTTCTCTAAAATGAAAACTAATTGCTGTAAATATAGGCCCCAATTTAATCATACAAAGGATGTTTAATTCGAGCTAACGTTTCCTAAAAAAAATTTCTTCATTTTAATTACTGTAGGTATTTGATAAAAAAATTAATATTTTATAATTCAAACAGTAAATTTGAAAAACCAACATTTTGGTTGAAACTTTTTGGCTTTCTCTCAACTTTTGAAAAATATTTTGACGTTAATTTAAGTTTTATTACAAATTTTTTGTTGTGTTAAAATTCACAAAGTTAAATTTCGGGATGACATGACAAAAATTAAAATATAATTAATTTAGCAGCTAATTTAAATTCATGGTTTGAGAGCATTCTAAATCTCAATTAAACAAAAGTCGTAAACTTTATATCATTCTTCGTTTTACAATCATCCTGTTATTATGATTAGTGTCTAATAATAATTAAATAGTTTTTGAAAACGTTTTAAAGCTTTTATAGTATAAACTGTAAAGTTGAATTTTATTATTACGACTTACAGATCATTTGATTGTTAACACGTTAAGAGCGTGATGACTTTCAGGGACCTTATAACGCGATTATGTTAGCGTGTGAGCCATAAAACTAATATACATAGGAATTTTATTATGAAAATAATATTTTCATGTCTTGTAGAGATAAATATAAAATAGGTAATTTACAAAAGAAATTATTCCACTTACACAGTTACACAAAACACACACATAGGGTGATGGGTTACTATAGAGGATTTATTGGGTCTAATTGAGTTCCGTGAAAATTTGTTTTTACTTTCTTGTACTGGGCGTCCACAGGTGGTCTCTTCACTTGGTCTATGTGGCCCATTGTGACACTCTTTCTATGTACCGTATTGAATAACCGACTACTCCAGATAAAGCATACCCAATGGCGATAAAACTTTGTCTTAAGATAATATGTGTTTGGAGAATAATCATCCTTTTCATATCTGCTACACTTTGGATTTTCTCAGACGACCATGGTATGTAGATGTAGGGCTGTAATGAAAACGCAGTGACCAATGAGTAGGTAGCCCTGCTGCCGACCTGTACTGAGAGTACACAGGTGGTCTCTTCGCTTGGTCTATGTGCCCCATCTTGACACTCTTTCTATGTACCCTATTGAATAACCGACTATTCCAGATAAAGCGTGCCCAATGGGGCTAAAACTTTGTCTCGACATAATATGTGTTTGGAGAATTAATCATCCTTCTCACATCTGCTACATTTTGGATTTTCTAGAACGACCATGTTATGTAGGTGTAGGGCTATAATGACAGCGCAGTGACCAATGAGTAGACCTGGTGCTGACTTGTACTCAGCGTCCACAGGTAGTCTCTTCACGTGGTCTATGTGGCCCTTCATCACACTCTTTCTATGTACCCTACTGTATAACCGACTATTCCAGATAAAGCATACCCAATGGCGCTAAAACTTAGTCCTAACATAATATTTGTTTGGAGAATTAATAATCCTTCTCACATCTGCTACACTCCGGATATTCTTGGGCGACCATGGTATTGTCGGTGTAGGCTTTAATGAGAGCGCAGTGACCAATGAGTAACCCTGCTGTCGACCTTTACTGAGCGTCCACAGGTGGTCTCTTCACTTGGTCTATGTGGCTCATGGTGATACTCTTTCTATGTACTCTTTTTCATATCTGTTATACTCTGGATTTTCTCAGACGAGAAAATGGTTTGTAGGTGTAATGCTTTAATGAGATCGCAGTGACCAAGGAGTAAAGCTGCTACCGTCCTTAATTAACCCTTGCAAAAAAAATTAGAATTAATAAGCATTTCGACAATCGTCGTTCTTTTTTTATACGTTCTGAAAGTTTTCATCACCATACAATTTAGAAATATTTGGAAGTTTCTCACGTAATCATAACGTATAGTCGAGTTCGAGATGCCTCTAACACCATAAAAGGTATTCCAACAGTGGCTTTTATAAACCAAGGCACCCTACAATAGCATTCCCTCAAAATTCAATTTAATGACTCTATTTCTTTTCGTTATATCTCAGGTTCGGGAGCCTTCGTAAATTACTTTTTCAAAACTATACCCACTTGGAAGTTTCCCAAGCGTAACAGATGCAGAGAATGCAGGCTAAATGAGACGCTCTAGTTCTCCAGATTGAGGATTGAATCGTCAAGCAAAAGCTATTGGGAAATAGTGTATCCAAATAAATTAATAAAAATTTCACTTATAACCAAGAGAAAATTCTCTTGATAGGGGACAGAAACATTTGACATAATTCTAGACGATTTTACAGCTAACACCATCATTCTTCTCTAAACCAATTATTTGCTATTTATCTCTCAATTCTCTATATGCAGGTCCTCTTTCCTCCATGGTTTCGTCAATCCCGTCTATCGACGACTTTCTGAGTCGAGAGGCAGACTCTTCTTCCTTCTTAGTGGACTCTAATTTGTTATTTTATGTACTGATCGTATAGCTTAGTTTACATCCTTCTCTAAACCAATTATTTGCTATTTATTTCTCTATTCTTTCTCTGCATATCCTCTTGTCTCCATGCGAATTGCTTCTCTACGCGAAGTATATCGTATGTCGATGACTTTCTGATTTTGTCTCTCTTTTTCCTGCTTAGTGGACTCTAATTTGTTATTTTATGTACTGGTCGTATAGCTTAGTTTACATCCTTCTCTAAATCAACAATTGGCTACTTATTTCTCAATTTTCTATCTGCAGGTCCTCTTTCCTCCATAGTTTCGTCAATCCCGTCTGTCGACGACTTTCTGAGTCTGCCTCTCTTCTTCCTTCTTAATGGACTCTAATTTGTTATTTTATGTACTGATCGTATAGCTTAGGTTAGATCTTCTCTAAACCAATTATTTGCTTTTTATTTCTCAATTCTCTCTCTGCAGGTCCTCGTTCCTCCATAGTTTCGTGTATCCCGTCTGTCGATGACTTTCTGGGTCTGCCTCTCTTCTTCCTTCTTAGTGAACTCAAAAGTCTTATTTCATGTAAGTACTAACCGTATAGCTTAGTTTATCGTATTGAGTTCTTGAGCCACCGTACCTGATGCATCGTGAACTCGTTTAATTCTTCTTCCATTTTTGAAAAAAGTGCTATGTCCTGGGTCTACGACCCTTTATAGTGGCTTAACAGTGCCTATACTGCGTGAGTCATAAGAGTATCTTCTGTAACCTCAATAGTAAATGCCACGCTCAGAATTTTTAATATTATATTATAACCATAAGCTATAGATATAATATTTTGTGAGCCTAACCTATGCAAAAAAATAAATCAGCACGCTTTGAATTAGAAGAAGGTTACAATACGTTAATGAATTTCTATTAGTTTTCAAAACGTTGTTTGAGTTTAAAACACGGGCTAAAATTAAACCAGAGCAAACGTTAGATTTTTATCTGTATATCTGCTTACGTAGTAAATATCATTAGAAAATGTCTTCAAACCCACCCGTACAAGAGTTAAAATACAAATTTTATAATGTAGTTAAATTAACTAATTAAAATTCAAAGCCACAAATCACTGTTTGTTTTATTTCAACCCCCTGCAAATAAACTGTATTTAGAGGGTAGTTTTATTTTATACCTAAAACTGTTAATGTGTTTTGTGCTTTAACAAAGGAAGTTCATTAATACCCAATTATTGGCAATTTGTATTACAGTGTACTAAGCTTTGGACAACAAGAAAAAAGACAAAAGCTTCGATTAGTTTTGATACTAGGTAACTTACATTAGGTTCATTCATATTCATCACACGGGGTATACTGTTATTCGACAATGTAAACATGCGGAGGATTTAAAGTTTAAAGCATCTAAAACATAACCAAATAAACGTAGTAGACTTTGTGCGAAAGAATCTTAAAGGAAAGGCCAAATTAGTAAAGGAAAAATATTTTTTCGTTCTTTCAACCATCCTTAAAATTCTTATTAGGCAGGTAAGGGTTTCAGTTTCTTCAAATATATTTATAAAAACCTTTTATGTACACCAATTTTCCTCAAATATCTAATTTTGTTCTTTAGTTTTATTTTTCCCTTACTAAACGTAATTACCAAATATTAAATGTTCATAAGTCTTTCTTATACGCACGAAGAAATGAATTTACAAGATTTAAGTTGGATTCAAAAATATTATCGTTTACATTCAAAACAAACCTTTTGAAAAGATTGTCATAAAGCTGACTAATGCTATTGAAGCTCTCGAGAGATTTAAATTGGAGAAATTGTATGAGGTCCAGATGCTTTAACAGTGTAAGACGAGCTTTAAGAAGTATTAACTCGGTGCAGGATTTAGAAATTGGAACTTGGTTTAATTCAACAACACTAAAGTAAATTTACCAATTTTGCATTTCGTGCTCAAAAGAGGTCATTTGAACGCTCGCTTTCTCCGAAAGCTCCTCTCGTTTATACGTAATACACTCACTAATATTTGTGGCAACAGTAACACTAATAACTAAATCGATTTCATCTTAAATTTTACTGGTTAAGACTGTAAATTTTAATGAGGCAAACTTTAGAAAGTAAATTTTTAAATTATTCTACCATTAAGTATTCCGTTTTCATTATAAAACTCGTGGGCTTCCTGTACTCATTACAGTGACTGTTTTCTAAACAAAGACAGTTAATAATTTATTTTGGTTTTTGCTTTAAAGCGAAGAGTGTGTTAAAAGCATCTCTATACATTAAAACAAAATTATATCTGTACGGATGACCACAATACAAAATGTTCTTATCAGTTTAGCAATTCACATTTACACAAACAATAATCGTTAAAATGTACTTAAAGGGTTGGTTAAGATAACGAAATGAATTTTCTAAATGTATTATCTTAACTTACAGGACGCAATTTTAATAAAATGACCAACCAAAATTATGTTTTTAAATAGAACGCCCTGTATGTTATATTATAATTAAATTCCTTGTAGACTGTAAATCATCAAATAACTATAGAATAGAAGTGGAGTTCATAATAGTCACTCAGCTAATCACGTATAGGAGACCAAACCTTGCATTTGGTGATAAAGTCGTTTTACACACATGTTACCTAGGCCTAGGGGTTCAATATTGGCGTCATCAGATCGGCCCCTTAGGACTCGCACTTTGTAGTGTTACATACCTATCAGCATAGATTAGAAATAGATAGATAATTTGCTAAAGTTACATTTATACAATACGTAAGACATGCTTCCAATTATATTTCCGTAACGACAAAGACGCTAAACAGTGTTTTTTTTAGTCTCAAGGACAAAGAGAGTAGTGTTGCCAACCTATCGGACGCAGTGCGCGCTACTGAACGGCAAAGAAATACACAAATAGAACATCACCACATAACCAAATGGAACGAATCATTTGTAAGTCCTAAAAATAATTTCACATATTTCAATCAGTTGATTATCGCTTCTCAAGATGTAACTAGGGGTTCACGCGAGAAGTCTCGCATTCCCATCTCCCACTTGCAATTTTGTGCGAGACGACGCGAGGCGAGGAGAGACGACAGTTAAGATTTCTTATGGATGCGAGACTCGCGTGTGAACCCCTAGATGTAACACCAAAAATCGAGGTTCAATTATTTATTATTACCTCCCAGATTAATATTCCTCTCTCTTAGATCCTAACTGTCTTGAGAGAAAGATCAATAGTCCTCAGAAAAGCACTAGAAGACTTTTCCCATCAGATCAGTAGTCCTCTCGCCGAAGAGCGAGAACAGTAGTTCCGGAAGAATAAGAAAGGACTCCTAGAGGTCACTAGTTCTCTCTCATAGGTCAAAATAGTCCTAAGGAGTTTAGGAATGCAGGTACCCCCAGATCGATAGTCCTCTGTCTTTGATCCGAACTGCCCTAAGAGAGAGATCAATTAATAGTCCGGAGAAAGGCACAAGAAAATTTTTCTAACCAGATCATAATAGCCCTGTCGCCGAAGAGCGACTTAAATAGTCTTGGAGTAACAAGTGAGTACTCCCACCAGATCACTAGTTCTCTCCCTTAGATAAAAACAATCATAAAAGAGAGATCAACAGTCCTGATGACTTCAGGTACCTCCAAGATCAATAGTCCTCTTTTTTAGATCCGAACTGCCCTAAGAGAAAGATAAATCAATAGTCTCGAGAAACGTACCAGAAAGCTCTCACTAGATTAGTATAGCCCTCTCGCTCAAGAGTGAGATCAACAGTCCTGAAGAAACAAGTGAGTACTCCCACTATAATAATAGTCCTCTCCCTTAGATCAAAACACTCCTAAAGGAGAGCTAAATTAATAGTCCTAAGGATTTTAGAGATGCAGGTACCTCCCACATCAATAGTCCTTTGTTTTAGATCCCATCTGTCCTAAGAGAGAGAGATCAATCAATAGTTCCGAGAACGGCACAAGACATCTTCTCTCACCAAATCAGTATAGCCCTCTCGACGAAGAAAGAACAAGTGAGTACTCCCACCAGATCACTACTTCACTCCCTAAGATTAAAACAGTCCAAAAAGAGAGATCAATGCTCCTGAGGACTTCAAGAATGCAGGTACCTCCCAGATCAATAGTCCTCTGTTATAGATCCGAACTATCCTAAGAGAGAGAGATCAATCAATAGTTTTGAGAAAGGCACAGAAGAACTTCTCTCACCAGATCAGTACAGCCTTCTCGCCGAAGAGGGAGATCAATAGTCCTGGAGGAACAAGTGAGCACTCGCACCATATTATTAGTCCTCTCTCTTAGATCAAAACAGTCCTAAAGAAGAGATCAATATAGTCCTGACAACTTCAGAAATGCAGGTACCCCCCACATCAATAGTCGCTTTTTTAGATCCGAACTGTCCTAAGAGAGAGAGAGAGAGATCAATCAATAATCCCAAGCACGGCACAAGAGAATTTCTCTCACCAAATCAGTATAGTCCTCTCGCCGAAGAAAGAACAAGTGAGTACTCCCACCAGATCACTACTTCTCTCCCTGAGATCAAAACAGTCCTAAATAAGAGATCAATAGTCCAAGGGCTTTAGAGATGCAGTTACCTCCCAGATCAATAGTCCTCTATCTTAGATCCGAACTGTCCTAAGAGAAAGATCAATTAATAATCCGGAAAAAGGTATAAAAGAACTTCTTTTACCAGATCAGTATAGACTTCTCGCCGAAGAGCAAAATCAATAGTCTTGGAGGAACAAGTGAGTACTCCCATCATGTTATTAGTCATTTCTCTTATATAAAAACAAAGGGAGAGA
>OZ004601.1:20530769-20852177 GCA_963924605.1 Malthinus seriepunctatus | reverse complement strand
GAAAATTCTACGAGTCAATAAAATATGAAGCTTAAGATTATAAACAAAAGAAAGATTTGTATACAGGGTGTCCGGCATAAACCTCCGTTCCTTGAAGTGGGTGATTTGTGAGCTCAAAATAGAGTGATAAAACCGAATTTACCTTAGTCCAAAGTTGTTTGCCTACCAAGTTACAGCGCTTTGAAGTTCTTCAAAAAAAAATCGATAAATAAGCGTAACTTTGGAATTAAAAGTGATGGAACAACGAAATTTATGGAATATACTTTTCTTGATGAGAGGAAAAACTTGGTAATCAGTAAAAATCGATATGATTCTTCTGAGGTGGTTAGTTGCCCCTCCCTCGACGTTAACGCACCCTTAACTTTTTGTTTTTAACTTTTACTGATTACCAAGTTGTTCCTCTCATCAAGAAAAGCATATTCCATAAATTTCGTTGTTCCATCACTTTTAATTCCAAAGTTACGCTTATTTATCGATTTTTTTTTTGAAGAACTTCAAAGCGCTGTAACTTGGTAGGCAAACAACTTTGGACTAAGGTAAATTCAGTTTTATCACTCTATTTTGAGCTCACAAATCACCCACTTCAAGGAACGGAGGTTTATGCCGGAGACCCTGTATACAAATCTTTCTTTTGTTTTTAATCTTAAGCTTCATATTTTATTGACTCGTAGGATTTTCCTAATTTTTAACTATTTTGTGTAAAAAATATTGCTCTTTTCAGGTAAAGTAAAAAAACAAAAAAAAAAGTTCAAAAAGTTCTAAAAAAATTAAAAATAAAATTTTAGAACTTTTTTTTTGAACTTTTGGAACTTTTTTCAAACATTCAAAAATATTTTTTGGAAAGATTGAAATGTTTTCTTTAACATAAACTTTGAATTTTTTAGCATCCTTTAGTAGTTTTTGAGAAAAACAAATGGTAAAAAATGGTAAAAAAATCACAAATTGTGGATTATCTCAAAAACAACTCGTAAAAAAATTTTTATTTTTTTATTTTTGAGCTTCAATATGCATACCCTTTCGATTAAGTACAGTTTAATCCATAAAAAAATAGCAGTGTCGCCTTGTGTAATTGAATACCTCCAACACTACAGAAAGAGAAAAAGAAAGAACAAACGTGCAAACTGAACAATGCAAATACAGAAGGAAAAAGAGCTGCGGGATAGAGAATACAATTATTTCGAAAAGGGCTTAACGTATAATATTTTTCGAAAACAAAACGAACAAATTTAAAATAATATTTTGTTATAATTATAAGTTTGTTAAAACAACATTTTATAATATTTGCATACTCTGTCAGATATTTTTTTAACAAATTTCGAAAAATTCGCCACATTAAGTAATAAATTTTCAACTTTCCTCCAAAAGTTTAATTTGGGTATTTAATTTTAGACATTTTCAACTTTTCACATTAAAAATAACCAGCGCATCATTACAAGAATTGTTTTCTTTTTAATGAGACGTAAATGTTTCTAATTTTTCTACTTTAAGTGTGCCCCTGTTAAAAAAAAGAGGCGTTCCAAAAAAACAATATTTGTCTCTTTTTATTCGACAAAAATTTTATTAGATGAAGAATTTAAACTGATTGAATTTTGTGGTTGCCATAACTAAAGTAGATAACATTTTCAATCAGGGTTAATGATGGAAGAAGATGTGGTAAAATTGCAAAAAATGAAAAAAAGTAATATGCAGTTAATATATTTAACGAAATTATGATTTTGAAATATGAATTACATTGCTTTATTATATTTTTTAGAAAGTAAATATTTTTTTCTTTCCTCTCTCTCATTTTAGAAAATTCCTAATACATCAAGGGTGTCTCTTAAGAGCTCCGGATTTAAATATCGCCCCATTTTTTTATTATAAGGTTGACAGGCCTAAAAATTTCATAAATAAACATCAGTCTAAGTTGAACCATTGCCTGTAACATATTTTTTTTAATTTCAGCTAAGAGGCACCGATTTAAAAAAAATCGTCGAGAATAAAAATATGTCTACACACCATTAATTTCTAATGGAAAAATTCAACCCTTAAATCGGTGAAATTGAATTAAAATAATTAAGATTTATAAGAAAATAATTAAATATTAGATTATTACTTGAGTATACTTGAAGGGGATAGTAATTAAAGTGAGAGCCAAATTAAATAATGAAACTGAATTTTGATCCCTAAAGGGAAACCGTAAGAAACAGGACACTCTTCAACCATTAAGCATTGTTTAATAATGAGTGATTTGTGAAACCTGGGCCTAGAATATGATAACACTAAGTAATTATTTCATCATCAATTTGATCATTAATCAAAAACTATTTAGAACTAAGTGTACAGGGTTAACCAAAAGTTTACAACAAAATAATAATTAATTTTTAAAATTTCTACTTTTACTCTAAAATAAAACTCTTTAAGTCCGTTTGTCTGTCAGACAAACAAAATGTCTTTATGTGACGCCCATAAGTCGTTAAGTTAAAACTACTGATTTGAGTTTGATTTGAGCTATTTATGCATAATTTTATCGAGAAAATAAGCTTTTAAATAGCCACAGGGTAGTCCAAAATATGGGGTAAATTTGTAAGATCAAAAAGTCTTGTTATGGTCGCATCAGAGTTTTTTCACTAATAAAAAATACAGTAAGCTATTTGCTTTATACGGTATACAGGGTGGTGACCGGAACTCTCGATCATAGAGATTTAATATGTAAAATCAAACTATGGTGATTTCCTACTTCCTAATTAATTTTAGAAACATTTCTAGTGTTTTAAGGCATTCAAAATTATTTTCTTATTGCTTTAGATGCAGAATTTTATATTTTAAAACTTTTATTCCAAGATTATTTTTCTAAAATAATTTGGGAAGCTGTAAATCACCAAAGTATGATTTTACATGTTAAATCCCTACGACCGAGAGGTTCAGTCGCCCCTCTGTATTAGCATAAATATTTCTAATTTCTACTCGACTTTCTGGAATGCCTTATCTAACTTATTAATCAATAAACATCAAATTTTGTAATTGTATTCAGGGTCGTTATAATTCCCAATTGTAAGTTGAAAGCTGCTATAGGTGTTGGAGCTACGTAGTAATTAATTTCATGCAAGGGACATTTAGAAGTTTTAATTAGACTAATTTTGATTATAGGATGTTCATTAGTTAGCTTAAGGGACATAAACTTTGTTTCTATAAGTTAACTTTTAATTATATTAAAATTTATTGTTAAGATAATACAAAATTAATTTACTACTTAAATATTGTATATTACTATCACTTTCTTATCTTTCATCTAATGTAGTATGGATGGAATACGTTTTATGTACGGAGCTATATAAACTTTTAGTGCTACTTTAAATAATGTTTTTCCAAAATATTTAAAACTACACAAAGAGAAAAATACGAGTTAAGTAAAGTGATCCATATCAAGTTGCACACTTAACAATAAACGTGACAATATCTCCAGAACAGTTGATAGTAAGACCTTTTAAAGTTGTAACAAGACCAACAGTAATAGTCCCTCATATTACGAATTTAACCTTTTCATAAAAAACATATTTTAAACATTGTTTCTTAGGTCGGTATTAGACTATTAGATTTGTACTTTTATAGTCTAATACCGGCCTTAAATAAGTATAAAGATAGAATTTTAGAGCTGGAGCCACTGCACATTGCACAGTGTATTATAGCATGAACAAA
Organism: Malthinus seriepunctatus; assembly: GCA_963924605.1. Taxonomy (NCBI): domain Eukaryota; kingdom Metazoa; phylum Arthropoda; class Insecta; order Coleoptera; family Cantharidae; genus Malthinus; species Malthinus seriepunctatus. Next base: position 20,848,499 of record OZ004601.1, on the reverse strand, counting down.
GTGGTGTTAAATGGGGCACGAGATTAAACTGATTTAGTCGGCGAGTGATGTTATTGCTTCGAGGGTATTAAGCTCTCGATTAAGTAATGTCTACAATATGTCAAATCAATAATCGCTAGTGATTGTTTAGTGTTCACGGAAAACACTGTAGGCAGGTCATATTAATTAATATCCATATTAAAGTTTGATAATCAGCTGTAAGTGCTCATATATTTCGAAAAAGCGACCTATGGAACAATATCAGTTCCAAATTAAGGCTCCGCCCTTCTTATTGACGAATTGTAAATCAATTGTAAATTCGTAAAGGGTTTTAGAATTACTGAGAAATTGAGTGTTAATCTAACAATAATATCGATACTACAGACGCTGTTGAGCTTGTTTGCAAAAGCTCAACACACTTAGGACTCCCTAAACCGCAATGTTGTCTTTACAAGTACAAGTACATGGAAATTACATATACAGTTAAGTTCAAAACGTGACTAAGTAGCCTGCAACTGTGAATTAATTTTCTTTGTTTGTGAGCCAAAAAAAACTAACGTAATGTTTATGAGGTGATTTTAAGACGCAGTGAATACGAAAAGAGGATTAAAGTTATGATTTGAATATTGCTTGTTTGTACTAAAAAGGGAAGCTCTTCCATTGTGTATAAAGCCCAGTATAAAAAAACAGTTGGAGAGCTACAATGATTCTAAGCATAAAAATAAAATGACGTACTTATATTTAAATATGGGTTTTTATACTCTAAAGGGAATTGACATAGTTAGAAGAGATGTAAACAGGGGTGGCTTTAACGAAGTTTAGATGAAATTGAGGTTCAGATTGAAACATTTTAGAGCTTATCCAAAATAGTGTAACACATATAAAATTACGTGCTATTTAATAAATAGGTACCCTAGTACTTAAGTGTCAAGTGTAACAACAACCTTATGGGTAAGAAATGGTAATAAATGGTGGTTTATTGGAACTTCTATAATTACACCCCCCTAATATCCTGGTACAACCTGAAAATCCCTCCGGACGTCTCGAATATACTCGTGACATATGGTGGAGGCGCCGGGCACCAACACTTGAGGCGAAGTCTGCCATGAAGCGCTCTGCACCAATTAATAACGGTACGAACAAAAATGATTGACAGGTCCATTTTTATTTTAGACGAGCTCTAATTTGATAAGTTTCTTCGATAAGAAATATTAAAATTTGAAAGTTAATAGAAAGCAAAACGTACCATTTCTGACAGAAAAATATTAAGAAAATAAATTAATCTTTAAAGTTTTAAACTTTTCTTTAATTAAAGCTTTATAAACTTCAATTAATATTTTTAAAGATAATGACTTGTTTTCAAGTTTTCGTCCTCCTGTAACTTTATCCCTTTTTGCGATTAGCTTGAAACTTTCGAAAGACCGAAGTTTAAAATATCACTTTTTGGGAAAAAAACTAGTAAAAAATATTTGAAATTTATGTAAATCGAAATACGTGTCAATAAATCTAAATGTTATTATGAAAGTTAAAATAAAAATAAAAATGAGGTTACAAGAAAAAAAAAGTTTAAGCCATCCCTCAACACCCATAATTTTGAAATTTTCAAAAATCGTTTTATTATGTCTCGCAATAAAAGTAAAAATGAAAAGAGAAGTCAATTTAAAATATGTACAAAAGTGAAAAGATTGTTTTTTTATACGACTTTTTATTTTACATTTTTTTGGTACAAAGTAAGTATAAGTCGAGAAAATTTTTATTAACTTTTTCACATAATTTACAATTTCATTTCCCTACTTGCACATAAACCTACTTTTAAACTACGATAAACAGGAAGATTAGTAGTTTGCAAAATAAAAATCAATTGGATGTAAAAGTAGTTATATGTTTACTAAGGAAAAGCACAAACAACGCCATTTTAGAGGAAATTCTTATTATTATGAATAAATTAACTTTTAATTGAAAACTTTGTAAAGTTAAAGAGTTAGACTTATAAGTCAACTGTGAGCTATAACGGAGCCGGATATTAAACTTACTTCCCTAATAGGAGGTTCAAGAGGAGGTTAAATATCCGAGAGTCGCTAAAAATCAAAAACTAACATAAAATACTTTCTGACACTAAAAATCGTTTTAGAAGAACTATTTTGATGTAAATCAGTGTGGTTTAACGTGCTTACAAAAACAAAGCCAACTAATCACAATTATTTGAGAGATAACCCACCCAAGTACTATCCCAAAGAACCGGGGCTTCCCCTGATGTAAAGATAAGCCATGTGCGCCTAGCAGTCGGCATTTATTTAGGTCGATAAAAACTATCTTCTAAAAAATTAAATAAAGCAATTTACGTAAAACTCCAACAGGTATTTTTGAACGATAAAATTTATAATATAATTTAAATTAATAATTTTAATATGAACTACTCTAATAAATCTAATTCCCCCTTCTCTCGAAACTTTACAAATAAATTTATTGAAATTAGATAAAAGTTAAAACGGTTTGACGTAAAGGGTCGAATTATTTTGATGTAATAATGTCAAACGAAAATTAAATTAAAAACATACCTTATATTATAGAAAGTTTGACCCTTAATATAATATTATTTAATTATTTGTTATTTCTAGTTAATCGGTTTAAGAATCGAACAATCCATTCCTTAAAGTTTTTGAGCTATCCGCCAGCAAAAATCGTTAATGTACGAAAACTCCGTCCCAATTGAAGATCAAAATAGTCAAGGAAATTTAGCGCTCTAGAACTTATTTCCTGGCGACTTTTACCGTAAAATGAAGAGTTGAGGTGCTAGAGGCAAAAGATTGACGAAAAACGCGAGGCAATAGTATATTAAGTATGTAGAACGGTAAGGATGATTAACCGGTCAGACAATTGTTTGGAGGCTGAGAGCAGAGAAGCCTCCAATTATTGTCTCAGACCGGTAATCCTTAAGAAATAAAGCAAAGTTTGACTGTTTGACAACGGAAGTACAAGTAATTGACAAAAAATGGCGCTTTTTCAATATTAATCACACATTTAAATGGTATTTATTTAATTTATAACGTTTTAAGAAAACATAAAATGTTTCATGCTGAGAAAAGCGACTTTTTTTGCGTCGTCAGTAGACTCGGTTTCGTATCATGTAACAAGAGACTCGTTGAAAAAAGTATCAAGTTTGCTCTTCATAAAACAATATACTATTTTTCTTAATTATCTTAATACAGTTCCTATTTTCACATTTTTGAATAAAAAATCTTTCAAACCTCACAAAGTCACATAATGGGCGTTATTGTCTCTTTGTAATAACAGACGACATATTGATTAATAGAACCTTTTGAAGTTATTTGATGAAAATAATAATAATAGTAGTCCCATTCAACATCTGAGTGTAACATTACAAAGGTAATTTATATAAATAAAACTCGAATAAAACTAAAAAAACATGCTCGTTACATCCATTTATTTTTGTACAAAAATAATAATTTTGCATTTACAAAACAATCTACCGTTTGTTAATGTTGCTGCACTTGATGATGACGACTAACAAGGGTTGTCACTTCATCATACAATAGAGAATAGACAATACTCGGACGTACAAACAATTAAACAGAATTGTAACTAACACTTCAAGTGGAAGGTTTGTTGGTACGGTTTTACGCCTTAGAGGTGTTGTGCGAGGATTATGACAATGGGATGAGAATATTTATATATATTTCTTTTAAATAGAACTTTTTTTTTTAATAATACGTCATCAATATGACAAAAGCTTTCCTAAAGCGGCACGAAATTTAGGACAAACTTTACGACAAAATCAAATTACCTTAATCAAACAAACGTATCGTAACTCTTGCTTCATTAAACAGTATCGAATTATGTTCAAAAGGGACTTTAATTTTGATTGCTTTATAATTTTCAATTTAGTTTATAAAAATTAAATTACTAAATAATACCGGGTGGGCAACAAAAATATAGTCATCTGTTTGAATTTAGCGCGTAGTGGAAAATGGGGTTTTTATTAATTCAAGTTGGTATGACTTGCTTTAGAATTTCGAAACGCTCATTGGCTCTTTTTTTGTAAGCTACTGAGCCATTGAATAAATAGCAGCTACTTTAACAGGAAAGAGCACACCAGGTAAACGTATGTGAATGTAATGGTGGTCCAAATACAGCGATTTCCGGTCAATAAAAATGAGGGAATCATTCAAGGGAATGAATGAGTCATCCATGGTTTTCTAAATTTAGTTTCCGTCGCATTTTCTCTCATAGGCAACGGTTGCTAAGCTCCTTCTTGATTCTTTATGTTCTAAGTACTGAACGCTTAGAATATAAAGATCCGGAAGGAAGGTTAACAACTGTTGCCTGTGAGAGAAAATGAAACGGAAACGACATTTTGGAAAACTATGGATGACTCATTCATTTCATCGAGTTTACATTATCATTGGCTGTCATGATCTTTCCTTATTAGTGAGAGTATGAACAACCATTTCAATTGGAGAAAATCACCGAAAATCCCTATATGTATTTAGAAAACTATTGCGATCCATATTATGAGCTAAATTGCTCTATCCTGATAGAGTAGGGGGTAGGTATTTCTTTATTCAACGACTGAACGTCATTAAAAATTGACACAAGTGCTAGTGGTACCAACATCGATAAATCGGAGAATTTGCGGGAAATTCAAATCAGCAACACTATCTGTTGCTCACTATGTATTTATTTTAAAACTATTTCTTATGTATTTTCTTAATGTCTAGGCAACAAGTGAAAATAAAAACATTTCCCCCGAGATACTAAAAAACAAATTTCACCTTAAAGTAGGGACAACCTCTTTTTTTCTGTTACCACTTAAGCTTGCCCTAGACTCGTTTAAAAAAGTTTCTTTTTCATTTCAACATTGGAAAACAAACTAATGTAGTCGCAATATCGGTGTTGTAATTTCAAATATATACCTAATAAACAAATATTCCACAATGAATACATTTAATTAAATTTTAGATTAAATTTGATATTAATTTAATTTTATGGCCTAAAATGTTATAACGCAGTGGGTGGTATAGATTTAATAACCAAATCAATTTTACTACCATAATTGAATAAACTGTAACAATTTATGGTTAAAATTGGGTAGTATAAAATCGCCCCTTTTTTAATTAACGAAATATGCTAATTAAATACTAATGACGTAATATGAATTTTTACAGGGTGACGCTACAAGGACCAAATTTCCTCATTTGCGTATAAATCACCCTTTAAAAAATTTAAAGCAATAAAAGGTCAACAAATAGAGCAGTAAAATACTTAATTTATAAATTACCTAAGACTTCCTATAAAAAAAATTAAAAACATCCCTTAACTTTAACGTGGAAATTTTATTCCAAACTAATTTTTCAACAGTATTTATTACAAGCTTTAAACCATTTAAAAGAGTTTTCCCATCTATAAAAAATTTTTCTTTCATTTCACTTTTAAAGTTGAGATTTATTTTCGACCCATTTAATGATCGTTAGTTTGTAATTGTTACTTTCTCTTAAAACCGTAACCTAATCTTCAGGCCTAATTGTCCAGTTTCTGGTTTACCCTTGAGTTTAGTTAGAATTTCACTCTTGTTTGTAGTCGGAAAACAGTAGCAAAGCAACCATCTAAGCATTACATACTATTTATTTCGCCATTAACCGTAGCTATTACAATCCTTGTTTAGCATCAAAAGTTTACATAATTTTTACACCATTCAATCCCTTGTTTTAAAAATAATTACAAGGGTTTTCCTTTTTAGCTATATTAATTTAGAAACTCCAAGTTAAGGTTTAAGAATTGATTTCAATCCGAAATTTTGCAAGAGAGAAAATGTATTGATTTTCCCTCGTTGCATCACTATAATAATACACTGCACTTTTGCAAATTGTAAATTGGATGTTGGGTAACGTGAAGATGAAAAAGTAATTTAAATGGCGTAATTGTTCATTTTTACCTTTTTTAAAACCAATTACAAAATACTAAAATTAAAATTTACATTAAGTATAAATGTGTTACTAAACAGAAAAAAAAGGCACAAATTTAATAATTAAAAAAAACAAAATTGCCTTGCCAGTTTTCCTAATTGGTATTTTAATTACATTTTATATTCAAAGAGTCAACATAATCATTTGATACAATGTAACAAAGTATCGTTAAGATAAGATAATGAAAATTAATTTCATTTCAACTTCGTTTTTCTTGTAAAAATATGTAATTTAAAAACTTGACATTACACATAATTTTTTTTCGAAAAAGCCATTCGAGACTGTTATTAACTGATAAGCAGTTAAATATTTGACTTTTTAGTTATGAAAAATCTAGCTAAATATAGTTAAATTAACTAGAGATGGTTTTCCCTACTAAATTAGGTTTGAATAAAATGGTGGAAATTAGATAATTTTCATACCTTTTCTCTTTAACTAGTGGTACATGAAACTTATAAAATTTACTCCTTTCAGGAAAACTGTAACTTTAAAGCGATATCAAAGGTTTAACAGGTCTTAAGAGAACTGTTCGTAACACCTTTTGCCACACTTTAAATTAATATTTAGCTCAATAACTTGCCTAACTAAAATTTACTTCATACAAACGTAAAAATTGTTAATATTATCATATAAGCAAAAATTAAATTTTACAACTTTTATTACAAAAAACCCTGTATATTGATATGTCTAATCCTAATGGTTCTTAATGTCTTGACACTTGAATTCCATTTATAAAACTCAATAACACTCCCAATGATAAAATGAATTATTTTCGTCTTTTTCACACCCTGTTTATTATTGCTCTTTTGAATTTTATACTAAATTTTGAGTTAAAACTACTTTAGGTTTGATATGTCTAATCCTAAAGGTTCTCAAGATATTGACACTTACATTCCATTTATAAAAGTCAATAACACTCCAACTGGTAAAATGAAATACTTTCGACTTTTTCAAAAGTAACACCCTGTATATTATTGCTCTTTTGAATTTTATACTAAATTTTATATAAAAACTACTAAAGGTTTGATAGGTCTAACCTTAAAGGTTCTTGAGATATTGACACTTATATTCCATTTATAAAAGTTAATAGCACTCCAACTGGTAAAATGAATTATTTTCGTCTTTTTTAAACGTAACACCCTGTATATTATTGTTTTTTTGGATTTTATACTAAATTTTGAGTTAAAACTACTTGAGGTTTGATATGTATAATCCTAAAGGTTCTCAAGATATTGACACTTACATTCCATTTATAAAAGTCAATAACACTCCAACTGGTAAAATGAAATACTTTCGTCTTTTTCAAAAGTAACACCCTGTATATTATTGCTCTTTTGAATTTTATACTAAATTTTATATAAAAACTACTAAAGGTTTGATAGGTCTAACCTTAAAGGTTCTTGAGATATTGACACTTATATTCCATTTATAAAATTTAATAGCACTCCAACTGGTAAAATGAATTATTTTCGTCTTTTTTAAACGTAACACCCTGTATATTATTGTTTTTTTGGATTTTATACTAAATTTTGAGTCAAAACTCCTTAAGGTTTGATATTAGATATGTCTAATCCTAAAGGTTCTTAATGTATTAACACTTGAATTCCATTTATAAAAGTCAATAACATTCCCACTGGTAATATGAAATAGTTTCGTCTTTTTCAAACGTAACACCCTGTATATTATTGCTCTTTTGGATTTTATACTAAATTTTGAGTGAAAACTACCTAAGGTTTGATATCTCTAATAATCCTAAAGGTTCTCAAGATATTGACACTTACATTCCATTTATAAAAGTCAATGACACTCCAACTGGTAACATAAAATATTTTCGTCTTTCTCAAACGTAACACTCTGTATATTATTGCTCTTTTGGATTTTATACTAAATTTTGAGTTAAAACTACTTGAAGTTTGATATGTCTAATCGTAAAGGTTCTCAAGATATTGACACTTATATTCCATTTATAAAAGTCAATAACACTCCAACTGGTAAAATAAAATACTTTTGTCTTTTTCAAAAGTAACACCTTGTATATTATAGCTCTTTTGGATTTTATACAAAATTTTGAGTTAAAACTACTTAAGGTTTGATTTTAGACAATCCCAAAGGTTCTCAAGATATTGACGCTTATATTCCATTTATAAAAGTCAATAATATTTCCACTGGTAAAATGACCTATTTCCGACTTTTTCTAACAAAACACTCTGGATATTATTGATTTTTTGCCTGATATACTAAATTTTATATAAAAACTACTAAAGGTTTGATAGGTCTAACCCTAAAGGTTCTTGAGATATTGACACTTAAATTACATTTATAAAAGTCAATAACACTCCCTCTGGTAAAATAAAATATTTTCGTCTTTTTCACCCTGTACAATATTGCTTTTTTGCATTTTATACTAAATTTTGAGTTAAAACTACTTAAGGTTTGATATGTCTAACCCTAAAGGTTCTGAAGATATGGACACTTAAATTCCAATTATGTAAGTCAATACCATTCCTATTGATTAAATGAAATTTTTCAGACTTTTTCAAACATAACATCCTGTATATTATGCTTTTTAAATTTTATACATATTAAATTAAAACTATTGAAAATTTAATATAACACCATTTCTATTTGTTAATTTTTAATAAAGCACACTCTGTATTTTTTATAAGTTTGGATTAAATGAAAAATGTAAGTAGTTTTTGCTCAATTTGGTGTAAAAAAATAAAAAATGTTTACAATTATCTCCTTTAAATTTTTTAATCTTGAAGTGGTGTTTAGATGAAAGTAGTCAATTTTTCTCATCTAGTGAAAACGTAATTTTAAAATGTTTTCCCTTCCGTTTTATACTTTCAACTCATAAAAAGTTAAATTTATCAAACTTTGCCTTCTAAAATACTGTAGCTGTAAATAAAATCAAATTTCTTCTGAAGTTTAATGTTTAATTATGTTTAAAATTCGACTGATGTTAGTATTAATATACAAGGAATATAAAATTTATGATGTAATATTAGTAAAGAAAAAGTTTTTCTTATTTGATTCGATTCGTTTCGAGTGTTTGTTTTATCTCTTTTTTTAAAGAAAATAATATTTTTCCCACTGTTTGGCCAAAGTACCTACATCTTTGACTAGTCGAGTAAAAATTATGCAAGAATCGTTAAAGTCATTTGGTTTGGAATAGAAATGCCCCGAAAGGTTGGTTGAATTTTTATTGAAGTATATACTTGAACGCTTTTAGTTCAAGCCTCTCACATTTCTTTCAAAAATCGTTATACTGAAAGCAATGCTGATCTACTCAAAGTTTAGTTATTGCACGATTCAATTTAGAAGTCACGTAGAATTATTTTAATATAAATCTTTCTTCTTCCACCTTTTCGTTTCAAAACCATCAATTACAAAACTTTAAATTTGCTTAATCAATACTCCTCTCTTTTGAAATTTTTAACTAAAAAAAAACAAGGCGAATAGATTACTACCAACAAAATCCCACTTTATCCTATTTAAATTTGTTTTATGAATAAACTTTTTGTGAAGAAAAAATTTATAAATAAACTCTTAAAATCGTTTTTAAAAATTAAATTTATTAAAAAAAAAAGTTGGCTTAATGGAAAGAAATCTTGAAAAATTTACTTAAAATTTTCATTTATTTGTGTAAAATGGTTCGTTCTGAAACGAAGTCGTTTGTTTTTTTATTCTGTAAAGGTAGAGGGTATTTTTGTGTCATTTCAAAGACTTTTTGCTCAACTAAGTGGTGCTTAATTTATCTGATTAGAATTAAATGAATGGAACAAGAAAACAATACCTTCTTAATTTGCAAGGATCGTGCTGAAAGTAGTTGGAATGAATTTATACAGGATGGTTCGAGTTTGCATTCCAACATTGGAAGGATATTGTAATAGCTTAAGCTCTTAAGGGTAGTTTAAACCATGTGGAGATTTGAGATGAATGAAGGTTGAAAGAAGTATTTGAAAGGTTGGTTAGGAATTATATCCAGTTGGAAACTTTTAGGGAGAAAAGAGCATAACTTGTACCGAATTTGGAGCTTTAATTAAAAAATAGCCACCCCTTGAACGTTTTCTAGAATGGAGGCTTTCTGAAACAGAAAACGCCCCCTCTCCCCAATAGATGGTTTTACGATATTAAAAACGTCCAAATCAACATTTCTTTGAAATAAACTTCTATCCTAAAAATCTAAACCTACACACATTTCAGACACCCTGTATAATATACTTCCTTGAATATGTCTCCTACCTTTCTTTTTATAATTAAAAATACTTAAATAAAGTAAACTAATTGAATTAATCTCGAAGGACAAATTTAATAAAATTGTTTTTCTCAGCTTTGTCGGAAAATTGTTGTAAAAATCTTATTAGTAAATATTTTATTAACAAAAAAGGCTCAAATTACGCTTTGTCGTAAAAACATTAATTTGGACGAAATTAGGTTTGACACCAACGGAGTTCTTTAGTACAAATGATGTAAATTGAATAAAAAATGATGGTGCGATTACACTTTATTTTTATTATATAGTTGGTTTTTTTATACAATTAGTGGAAGAAATGTCGCAAATACAATAATAAAGTTGTGAACAGGAAAATAATTGGAGGTTAGATACTAAATTAGATTTATTTGTTCTTGTTTTGCTATTGGTGCCAAGCAAAGATTGAAAAACCACCAGTGCCACCACTAAGTGGATACCCTAAGGTTCAGTCGTTGGACTTAATACTTTATTGGCACAAAGACACTTTGTAATGGTATCAAACAGATCCAGGACGTACTGAGAAGCGTTTAAAGGCCCGTCCACACACACAGGCCTTGCCTTCCGGTTTGGCCTGTGCAGACAGCCTGAACTCTGTCCAGAGTTTCTGGTTTGGCCTGTGCAGGCCGCCTGAACGGTGTTTATACGCTCCTGTTTCGATTTTGCACAGGCCAAACCGGAAGGCAAGCCTGTATGTGCGAACAGGAGAGTGGAAATTGTGTTAAAGGTGACGTTCAAATATTCCACAAGTGTTGTTCATTAGAAAGTTCTACAATTGACTGTAAAAGAGGTTTGAGAGAGAAAAAAGACATTGAAACAACCAAAAAACATAGACAAATGGACAAACAGATAGAAAATAAGATCGGCAAGATGATAAGTGGGTAGGGTGAGAACCAGATACAGTGAGAAGGAGACGGGCGGGGCGCACTGATTTGCAAGCAACCAAACTAAAAAATAGTTGGAAGTGCATACAGAGAGAAAGACGCATAGAAATACATAACTAAAGATGGGCCAACGCACGTACTATACGTGCTTAAAAAGAATTTAAATATAATTCAAGAGCTTTCAGTCTGTGTTTAAAAAATATTTTGAAACAGGATTGCTGAAAAGGAGTTTTCAGGTAATTTTTTATTCTAAACATTTAAGGAACATAAGAGGTTTTAAATTTCTTGCAATAAAAGTTAGTTTTATACGTAGTACATAGATCAAATCATTTATGAACTTACTGTTTCTTAAATCTTCTTAACCATCAAACTTAATTCAGTTGTTATAATATTCCTGAAAGTTTCTTAAACTTTGAGGATGTGGTTTCCAACTTGGAGAAATGTAAATTTAATTGTAAACTTAAATTCAGCGTTTTTTTAAGTATTTTAAAACACTCTGATGTGGCCATGAAAAGACTTTTTCATATGTACCAGCTACTTTTACCAGGTTTTTTTTTCCGAAGTCATGTATGCCAAAGCCGAAATGTATATTGTCTATCACTATCTAAGTGCTAAAATAGACAGAGATAAAGCATGAGCAACTTGGAAACTGTTTAATCAGTCATTAAATGTCATTTTGACGTTTAAAATGGTCTCCAGAATGGTTGACGATTCAGCTGTTTTATAAAAACGTTATAACTTCCGAACGGTCCATCACAGCGATGTCCGGTTTGAAAATTTGTTCTTACAATTCTCTGGACTTTATCTTTAATTTTTGGTTTGCCCCCTTTTTAAGTAATTTTTGCTTTACGAGCGTTCCTGACAGACAAGCACACTCTTAGAAAAAACGATCCGGAAGGAGGGTTAGCAATCGTTAGCTATAAGAGAAAATGCGACGGAAACGCCATTTTAGAAATACATGGATGACTCATTCATTCCGTCGAGTTTCCATTATCATTGGCTGTCTTGATCTTTCCTTATAAGTGGGAGTACAAGCAACCATTTCTATTAGAGGAATTTACTAAAACTCGCTATATTTAAACGTCCATTGCGATCCGTATTATTAGCCAAATGCCTCTTTCCTGGTAGAGTAATCTGGAGGTATTTCTTTATTCAATGGGCAGACGTTTTCCTAGTTTATTTTTCAATATTTGGTCTTGGATGGGGAGAAGTTTAAAACGGATTACTCTTTTTAGTATTCAAAAAGGTAGAATAACAGTTAATCAGAGCACTCGTTTGGAAATTTTAAATATAAAGCAACATTTAAATTCTGTATGAAATTAATTGATTTAAAGATGATTAGAACGACTGTGAGTGATAAATCTATTGGAAATAAACATGAGCGAACGGGCGTGCTTAACTTGTAAATTATAATTTTGCCCAATTTGACAATTTATTTTCATAACGTGACAAAAAAGTTAAAAATTTTCTATTTTAATCAAAATGATTGGGAATGTGCAAATTACTGTTATTATTTAAACATACAGTGTGAGCTGGGAAAAGTTGCAACTGAAATATCTCGAAAACGAATAAAGGTATTAACTTGGACCTAACGCTGTTATAAATAACAATAATAATAATAAAGGGTAGAAATTGCCATTTCAGCAATTTTTACTCCAAACCGTAAGCAACCCAATCTCAAAAATCTTAAACGACAACATACTCTTTGTTTGAAGTTTTAAAGTGAAACTTTTCCATGACACACCCTGTATACAGTGTGTCCAAAAAATTATTTAGGAATTCAATCAAAGTATAGAAATGTTTTCAGAAAACTCTTCTCCGTCTATTGCTCCTTCTTAAAGCTAATAGCTACATTATTAATATTTCATCACGTGAGCTGTAAAATATCTACCTTTGGTCAACAATCTGTAATGTTGTTCAGTAGTAGAAGATCGTTAGTTTCAACAATTACTTTGAATACTTGGTTTAATTTACATTTCGGTTGCAGTTAATGTGCTCCTTTCTATAGCAATCCATTATAGAAAACACCTCACGTCTTCTAGAATATTCAAAATAACCCTAATAAACCTTACATTCCTACAATCTGAAGACTGATCCGTTTTCAAATCCCCAAAAACATACAGGGTGTGATGTTAGCATCAAATAAATGAAAAATAGATAAGAAAGTGGTAAAAATTAGCAAAAAACGATTCAAACTAGTTCAATCTCCTACCAATCATCAAGGAGGCTGTGAACCATCACCACTAAACTCCATTGTGGACATACACTCTAAGGAAGGGTTTTTCAATCATCATTTAAACTAAATTCCAGCCGAACCAAGTTCAAGCTCTTGCGACGTAAATCATTTACATTGCACTGCAGTTGCAGCGCATGACATTGAACTGCGATTAGTTTAAACGACGATTGAAAAACCGGCCCTTAGACACTAGCTATTTACATAGTAAATAGTGGGAAGCTAGCCTCAATACTTATTCTATTTTAAAAGAGCTTTAAAACTTTCAACAGACGTATCCACTCTTTTTGGGACAGACTGTATTTGCTAAAAAAATATTTTCTTTAGATCTTGAGATTAACTTTTTGAGAATCGATAGCAAAAAAAAATAATTTTTTTTGTAGTTCTTAACAATTTAAAAAAATAAGTCAAAAGCATTTAAATTGTGTCAGTTTCAGAGCTTTGATTTTATAACATTCAAAAGCCTTAGAGTTTTCATAAAGTATAGGATTATCTTGTAACAAAAGACAAAGTAAAAACAAAAGACAAAAGTTTTCAATTTATTTTATCTTGTTTTTTATATTTCGTAATAAGCTTTTTTGTTAGTTTTATAGAGAATTTGTTGTTAAATTTACAAACTTAATTACATTGTTTTGCATCCAGCTTTTTATGACTTAATTTTATTTTTCTTTTATTTTATAAAAGTTCGCAACTTAATTAAATATTCTTCATGACACAACGGGGGCCAAAAGGCTCAGCAGCTTCGTATATTGACTCCAATTACTATTGATTTTAACTCGAACAAATGAGCACTTAAAATATATTTTTCTTTCAAAACCCATTTTTTTCCTATAAATAATTTTTTTTTCATTCGCTAAAAATGCAATTGACAAGTTAATCAAAAGGCGCAATCTTAAGGAAATAAAAAATCATGTTTTTTTGTAAAAAAAGAAGTGAATTGGTTCTATTTTGCAAAGGATGGAAATTCGTATAAATTTCGTAAGATGAAAAAAAAAACACTTAATACGATGAATAAAGTTTCTAAAATTTATGGATTAGTTGAACTTTTTCAACACACAAAAAGGAAATTTTTGTTTGCATTTATATATAAATCTCATTTATGTGTTCTTACCGTTCTTACAACCTCAGATTTTCAACTAATTGCGTATAATATTTAAAATTATATAAAAGAAATAATAAAAGTCGGAAAGGAGGATTTTAAATATTTCTTTATAAACCCTCGGTTTGGTTAAAAAAGATACGTTGTTCTTTTTTTAATTAGCTGATGGTAGAACTTCTAACGTCCCGTTTACACAAACATAGGGTATTTAGGAGTACCGGTGCTCCGTAGTCTCAGTAAAGAGAGGGGGTGGGTTATGTTTTTACTGGGCAACACGCAATTGATACTCCCTAATGTAATGATGCGAGTACAACATCTAAAACTGCGTTTACACAAACATATGGTATTTAAGATAAGCTTTCTTAGGGTTGAAAAAAAGCTGATGTTCACTTGAACTCTATTGTGTCCTCATCCTCCTGTTCCTTCAGTTCTAAATATATCCTTTAAACTAACTTTTTTCATGGAGGGTACTAAAGGATTCTGGATGGTAAATTGTCCCTGATTCTGAGGATATTGCCTATAGGCCAGATCCTAACATTGTTGCGTTGATGAGAAAATTTGAATGTTAGGGACCGCAACATGTACCGGTGCTCTGCAGTCTGAGTGGAGACATGGATGGGTTATGCTTTTACAGGGCGCTACGCAATTGATACTCCCTAATGTAAGAGTAACTGATGTTCACATTCACTGCATTGTGTCCTCATCCTGCTTTGTCTTTAGTCTGAATAAATCCCAAGTTTTTTCATGGAGGGTATTCAAGGATGCTGGAGAGTTAATTGTCCCTGATACTGACAATATTGCCTATAGGCCAGATCCTAATATTGTTAAGTAGATATAATCCGTTCACTTTTTATTTGGGATATGGTTGGCCATGAAATTTTGTTTTTTGGTTTGCCAAAATAAAAAATCCCTATTAAGTTGACTGACAGCTCTCGACAGTACCAAAAAAATGACAGACAACTGACAGACCAACTATTAACACAATTGAATAAAAGCCACTACTCTACAATACATAACCTAACTGATTTTTTTCAAATTTATACCGGGTGGAATCTGTCACCCTAACATGGCCAACCATATCCCAAATAAAGAGTGAATGGATAATAGGAAAATTTTAATTTTAGGGAGCGCAACATGTACCGCTGCTCCGCAGTCTGAGTGGAGACAGGGATGGGTTATGTTTTTACTGGGCGCTACTCAATTGACACTCCTTAATGTAATGATGCCAGTAGAACTTCTAAAGCAGCGTTTACACAAACATATGATAATTGAAATAAGCTTTCTTTGGGTAGAAGGTGAACTAATGTTCACATGCACTACATTGTGTCCTCATCCTCCTGTTTCGGAAGTTCTAAATACATCCCAACTTTTTACATGGAGCGTACCCAAAGATTCTAGATGGTAAATTGTCCCTAATTCAGACAATATTACCTATAGACCAGATCCTAACATTCTTACGTTGATAAGAAAATTTAAAAAATAGATAGCGCAACATGTACCGGTGCTCCGCAGTCTCAGTGGAGACAGGGATGGGTTGTGTTTTTACTGGGTGCCACGCAATTGACACTCCCCTAATGTAATGATGCCCTCAATTACGAAAGGGTAGCTAGCAATAAACTGAACTCGTCAGGCATTTATTTTTTAGTTACATAATGATGACGTTTCGGTTATTTAAACCTTTTTCAAATCTACAATCTAAAATATTTTTTGTTATTATATTATACAGTTTTTTCTACTATAAACTATCTTTCATATTTTTAATACTTACAACCACATTTACAATTTCATCGATCTTATTATTTCTACTAATGAATACTTTTTTTTATAATAATAATATTTTTTTACTTTCTTAAATCTTTTTTGGTTTTCTTTTTTGTTTGATATTTTTATGAATATTTTTATTTTAGTTAAAGCAAGGTCGTGACATATAGCACATACACCATTGCTTTATCTACTTCATTTCCTTCTCTACAGCGGGAACGGAGCTGTCAGCGACGTCAGTAAAGAATTTTTAGAATTTGTTGTAGAACAGTATATTTTATTATTATATTATAACAGAAAACTTAAAAAATTGTGCTTATGAAACTGACACATGAATAGCGAACTTTGCAATAACATCAAAATTTGACAATTTGATTAAACTACAGTTTATTCTATACAGCTATACGTATAGATAGATAGATAGATAAATAAAACGTAGCTTCTAGCAGATTTTGACGAAAATCCAAAAATGACATTTACTACACAATTCATCAGGTGATGCCACATAAATGTAACAGTGTAACACAAAAACGCAACGATCAATAAACAAGAAAAACAATTTTATAATGATTTAAAATTTTCAAAAAAACAAAAAAATTTAAAAATTGTTAAAATAACTTTTATTATTTGCCAAAAAAGCCCACTTTAATTAAAAAGGTAAATATATTCTTGTAACCGCAGTCACGTCGAAAAATAAATCTTATGCAGTCATTTAATTCAAGCTTTTTGTATAAAAGCAAGCAAGCAAGGGTGGTAATAAAATGAAAGGCGAAAAGAAGGGAAAAAAACAAAAATCGCTTCTCGCAACATTACTTCTTTTAAATTCTTTTAGATGTGGCAAAACACTAAAAACTTTATTTGATATGCGCTCCGAGCTTACAAAAGTTGCAACTACCAAGGGTTTGATTCAATATGACACCAAAATTGGACACCACATTGAGTATTAGATAAGAGAGTTTGTTTGATCTTTGACATCTCTCTTATCCTTTTAAAGAAACTCTATAAAAATTCTTCCTTATATAAATCACTCTTATTTTGACTATTTAAACAATTGTTTAATTATTTACTTTTTGCAGTTCAAACTTTTTAACTAAGCAAACTTAATTTCATAATATTTCATTATATCAAGAGAGCTTTGCAAATAGGATTACTCAGTTAAACGTTAAGAATAATTAATGAATGAGAAATTTTGAAAATAGAAAACGTTTCAAATAACAACACATACATTATAACTTATAACATAACGTATGAACCAGCATGAACATTGTCTACGGACACAGCATAAAAGCTTAAGAGCTCGTGTAATCTAGTAAGGGGTTTGAGGCGGGATCTATCACATCACATCTTAATTATGAACCAGCGTTCTACGACAAAATATTGTAACAAAACAAAGTAAAAAAAGCTTATGCGAAGCAATAAATAAACTGAGTAATCATAATCAACAATAAAAAATAAATGAATATTACTTTCCTCCATCTTCCATTAAATTAAATTGGCGGGAATTTTTTTTTTCAAATTTAACCCTCAACATGTTTATATTTTTAAAAAGAGAAAAAAAATAGTAGTTTATAATATTAGTGTGATGAGGGACGTTTTATTTTGTGAGTGGAGAAGATTACGAAATGAGCGAAGCGAATGGAGTAACTCCACGAATAAAATAAAATCACTTTTTTCGGCCTTTTAAATCAAAAATCGTAAAATATTTCAAATTCAAAAATTGAGATTATTTTTTGTTGGTTGGCACTTCTGTTTATAATTTATACCAACAGTACTGACATTTCAAAATATTCTAAGTTTAATTTTTTTTTTCAACTTAAATGTTATTGAATTGAAATAAAAGTTAAATAAAAATATTCTTTAAAATTTTAGTATACAAAAATAACGTTTAGTACAAAATATAAATTATTAAAATTCCTTATTGAAATTTATCGCATGTTAATGTCATATTTTTGAACAATTAAAAGTTTGGCCTCGTTTACTCGTTTCACAAGTTTTTACAAGTTAATCAATTTCTTTCAAATTAAAATTAAAAATGTAAATCTATAAAAGCACAAATACAGTACAGTTTTTGGTACCACAAAATCAGCTGATCTCCAAATGGTATTTACCTGTTGTGTTGACGTAATTTCACTATTAATAAGACATTTCGAGCTTAAAATAAAGTTCCGTATAGCCTAGTTGATACAATTGCGGCGGCCTCTTATTCTCGAAGTCAGCAGTTCAGGCCCAGAGAAAGTAAAAAAACACTTAAAAAATACATAGTACCAATTTCGAAAAAAATAAATTTGACTACACTTTTCAGACACTACTTCAGACATTACGAAACTACTTTCGGTGTCGTAATAGCTCCATTACAGAACCGAAATAAAAAAATTTAATTATATGATATCATGATCAACTATGAATTGCATTTAAAAAAATAAAAGCTTATACCATAACCTGAAATCAAAATTTATTGGTGCATTTCAGCTCCACCCTGTATTACTTTTTAAAGTGTGTTGCTGTATATAAAATAAAACTCATTCTTCGCCCCATAAAAATTATTTTTTTTTGTAAATTGTTGAAGTACTCGAATTACAACAAAGCAACCAAAAGAATTTTCTTTTACCACAAATTACGGCAACACTTTCACGCCTATTATCCCTTTTGCTATAGGCAACTGACAGACGTTGTTTTTGTTATTTACCAGAACAAAATCCTTTACTGTTGAGCTTTATACAATGTTTTCCACAACTCGCTAACTCTTAACGAGAGAAAGAAAAACTACATAAGCACCTTGATTGTATAAAGGTTACATATTTCTACTTTTTTTGTTTTTAATCCTTAAACAAAATTTGGAGCGAGATTGAGCTGATAAATATTTTTTTTTACTTTATAACATCTTAAGCGAGAACATTATTAGATAAAAAGTGAGTTTTACATTTTTTAATCTTGTTCATTTGGGGTAAAAAAGTGGAAGTTTATGTAAAAAGATGTAAAGTTTTATCACTTTAAGTAATAAAGGAGTTTGGTAAATTTAATTATTTGTGTTATTAAAAAATATGAGAGCGGTTTAAATATTTATTAAAAAATCTTAATTACTTACCTCACTGTCGTTGCTGTGTAGTGTAAGAACGTATCCCGGCAAAAGATCTTTTCTTTTGTTAACATCTTCGAGCGCCAATTTAGCTGCTGGCATACAAGCTTGGCCACCTTGCCAACCACCTTCCCCGGCAATTGGGAATATGCCACCAATGTGTAAAACATTGTCATCGCTTAAAGAAGGTAGAATTATAATACAAATATGTAGTAATGCTGAGCCAACCCATAGTGGCCAGTTCTGTAACAAAAAAAAAGAAAAACAATGAAAAACCAACAATAAACCCAATAACAGAAAAAGCACAACACATAAGTTAGTTAATTACTAAAAACAGTTTCCAAGTATACTTTAACACAAACTTGGGAAATTTTTTTTTATTTATTTCTCAGCTGAGTTTTCACTCTAAATAATGATGGCGGAAGTCTGCAATTTCTAGTCAACTTTAATTTAATTAATTCTTTGGTTTGTTTGCGTGATAAATTTCCTCACTGAAAGAAAAAGCGTTTGAAAAATATTTTTTGCTCTTTCTTAAAAAGGAGGGATTTTTATTAGGTCATTAAAGTGTCTTTAACCTAGAGAGACTAATGAGATTTACAAAAAACGACTTTCTATTTTCGCTCTCATTAAATAATTAGTTTTTTTGGATTTTAAATGATATAAACTGTTGCTTTGTAATATAATGGTTTTCCACTGCCTTATGAGGTAAGGCTATTAAACTCGAAATGTGCATGAACTTATTGTGGTTAATATTTCTTTTTAAGCTTATGTATGAAATTAATTTTTTTTAAATATGGGCAGTCTTGCCTTCAGAACTTTTACTTATAGAATGATAGAATCCTTGTAAAATTTTAAGCTGATCGGAAAACTCTAAGACGTGCCTTAAAGGCTTTGACTGAAGATGTACGAGGAGAGTATTGATTGGAAAAAACAAATCTCGTTACCATAGCAATAAACAACAACTTGTTAAAATTGTTGCCCACCACATAGTTCACATCCATTTGGACAGGAGAAGAAATTGCAGTAAAATGGGTCCCCAAAAGCGTGAATGTTGACCAGAAGCGAGCAAGGGTGGAATCGTCGAGCTCAATCTGTGCTCGTTTTGAAGAGGGTGCTGAATCCCGAAGCAGTATTGTTACCAGCATGTATGAAACTTGGATACATTTCTACGATCTAGAAACAAAAAGCAGCAATCTATGGAGTGGAAGCATTCTGCTTCTCCAAGGCCGGAGAAGATCCGTGTCCAAAAATCTGCTGGAAAAGTTCTTGTTTCCGTTTTTTTGAGATTTCCGTGTCATCACACAATTAATTAAGACAAAACGAAAAATATTTTTCAAGTCTTGTTTGGACCTTTTAGCATGAATTAAGAAAATATCACTACTCGGACGCCTACGTCTCCGCGAGACTGAAAATGCTTATAAAACTGAAACCCGTCTTATGATAAGCTTACCGACCAAGGATTTTATTAATTATGCCCAAATAATCAGCTAGAGTGAAAATTAGCTCTAAAGATCCATTAACAACATAAATAATTAACATTAAAGATTGAGGCGGTCAGTGACACCCAATGCGCCCGCTGGTGGGTTAACGTAAGTACCAAATCATAATTTTGTAAAAGTCGCTAGATGGCGCCAGTTAGATGGTTCTTTTTTTCAGATATAACTTTTTTGTACAACATATTTTTGATCTTTTTAATGCATAGTTCCAACCAATGGCTATACCGAAAGCCATATTACAAAATGTGAAAGATTTTTAAGGTCAAAACCGCTTAAAATCCCTTGAAGGGTAAACTTGTTTTATCTCTTTCTTTGTTGCTCCCGCCTCAATAAGCTATCTTATTCACTGAGATATGCTTGTGATGACCAGCGACATCTTCTTTAGCGGGTATTTTTTGTCACATTTCTATGAAGCTATGAAACGGGCGCTCTACTTGTTAGTACTACTCTACTAGGCGTTTACTAGTCAGTTACTAATAAACTAAGAGAGTGTAATGATGCATTTTTCTACACCTGTTAGAGTGTTACGAATCCGTAAGATTCTGCTTCTGATATGTGAAAAATTAACATCGTTTGCGCGCCCGAGCATTTTTTATTAAGAAAATGACTCGTACGTAATCCATCAGCAACCATCTGAGTTCGTTTTTGTACTGTAACGATGCATTTTTCTACACCTGTCAGAGTGTTACGAATCCGTAAGATTCTGCTTCTGATACGTTAAAAATTAACATCGTTTGCGCGCCCGAGCATTTTTTATTAAGAAAATGACTCGTACGTAATCCATCAGCAACCATCTGAGTTCGTTTTTGTACCATCTGCGATAATGGTATAAATTTTTAACCGGCGTTTGCACTTCAACGTACTGCAAATGTACTCGAGGTCGCCGGTTAATTTCAATGTCCCCGATAAATTGGAATTATTTATTTAATTTTAAAATTATTTATTTAATTTTAATTTATTTTGGCCCTTCAGGTATCCTAAATATATTTTTTCATCATTTTTAATTTTATTTTCAACATCCTTAATATTTTCATTCATTTTTCGTAATTTTAAAATTATTTAAAATATTTAATTATTTTAAATGTTTTTTAAGATTATTTATAATTAACGTAACTCCTCGAAAGTTATACCATTCGATGTATATTTTAAGCCCGCATCTATCACCACCTATATAATCGCATAAAACGCATTTATGTAGTAGCTGAGTGATAATCGTAGAGATATGAGTACGAAACGTATGGAGTCACATGTACATTCCCACTTCGTAGTTAAATCGAACGAGCGAGTTCTATTGGTGCTAGGAACTTGGTGGTGGAGAATTAATAAATATTCGACGTGCATGGATTTTCAGGGGAGTCCGTTACCAACTGTGAGCATCCACTGTGCCCGTATTTATTGTGTTCAGTGAGATCGTTTTGGGCGGTGGGTAGTTGATGGTCTGGCGTCCCTGCACCAGCGGCTGAGATAAGCTGCAGCTGTAGGGTATAAACTGATCGCGTCTACCGCAGTACATTCCGGTTGTGTGGGATTAGATTACAGTCTTGACCTTTTGGCCGACTGTCGATCATTTAAGTGGGGCTTGATTACAGTCTTGGGCTTGTTGGACCGACTGTTGATCCGGAGGAACGCTGGTTTAGCTGTAAAGTTAAACACGCGTCCCCATTTACGTTCCGAGAGCGAGTTCTTGCGAGTCGACAATCCGAGAGGTGTCCCAGGAACTACCAACATCCAAAGGAAGTTTTTTTGGTATTTTATAAACCTAAAGTATTTTTCATTTTTTTGTTTATTGATATAAACATTTTAATCTTCGTTGTTAATAACATAAATTGTTATTTTGATTTTAATATTATTAACATAAATTGTTAATTTTATTTTTTTTATTTCAATAAATATTTTTATTTGGGTAGAAAGTGTTGTTGTTGCTGACTTATTTCTTCGAACCCTCCCGTCTTCGACTCGAGTGATACCGAAGGTTTTTAATGAAGACCCGATCTTAAGATCGGTCTTACAGTACCATCTGCGATGCCATGGTATAAATGTTTCTCCGGCGTCTGCACATACTCAAATGTACTCGAGGTAGCGCCCGGTTCAATTTCAGTCCACCCGTTAAATTAACATTATTTATTTAATTTTAATTTATTTTGGCCCTTCAGGTATTTCAAATATATTTTTTCGTCATTTTTAATTTTACTTTCAACGTCCTTAATATTTTCATTCATTTTTCGTCATTTTAAAATCATTTAATAGTATATTATATATGAAGGGACAGAAATGCAGGATTATTCCTTAGGTGTAATTTGTAGCCAGAGGGCGCAGCCCGAGGGCTACATAGCACCGAGGGAATAATGGCATTCTGTCCTGAGATATATATACTATTTTTTACACGACCCAAACAAAATTAAAACGAAAAAAAGTTCTTTCTTAAAATGTCATTTACTAATATTTTAATTGATATAAAATTAATAGTAGCCCGATTAATTAAAAAAATTCGTTGACTTGACAACCGTGAAAATTTATGTACACAAAGTACACAAATTTGGGTTTGGTCGAATTTTGTATTTATGGGCCCAATATTTAATGCAAAAAGAATATATGGTTATTTCTTGAATTATTTCTTTAAAAAGAAATTAGATGGATATTTGCCCAAGAAATTGAAAGTTCTAACAAGGGAACGTTTGAACACCTATTGATCTGAAGCGGATAACTTCTCCAAATGAAGGTAAAAAATCATTTATATTGAATTTAGTACTTAGTATAAACATTTCTAAATCGTTTTAGGTTTGACCAAACTTGAGCATTGCTGGCTCATGGTACACCGAAGAATTGACTAATTTATTCATAGCCGACATTCAAGATGTAGGCCTTTTTCTAATAATCGATAAGATAAAGAATAAATTAACCAAGAAGCTGTGAAGATCTTCGGTTTCTATTCTAGATGACGCAAGAGCAACTGGGACCAGCTAGCGAATAACACGAGGATAGCGCTCAACAACAAACTGTTGCAGAACGTTAATATTGAGAATTTCATTGACAGCAAATCAGCTATTGCAAAACTAAGTGGCTCAAGTACTGTGATTGTGAAGAATTCAGTAAATTTAATTTCAAATAAAACTTATTAGTTTCATGATTTTCCTTCCGCTAATTTTACTAATATTGAAAATGTACCTACCAGTTAATTGTTGTTAATAAAAACTATACTAAATCGATAAAATGCAACGTTTTTCTAGGTTTTTGTTTGCAATAGTAGTTTGAAAATTTAGCTAAAAAACACAAAATTTCTTAATACTGTCTTTATTTTCGACTCATAATAAAAACTCCCTAGGGCAAATTTTTAAATATTATACACCGAGGGAATAAATTGTCATTTCTGTTACGATTTATGTATCATAGAAACCGACAAATACGCCCGGTCGTGTAAAAAATATTTTTTATATTTCGGTTCTGTAATGGAGCTATTACGATACCGAAAGTAGTTTCGTAATAGCTGAAGGCGTGTCTGAAAAGTGTAGTCAAATTTATTTTTTCGAAGTTGGTATTATGTATTTTTTTAAAATATTTTTTTTAATTTTTCGGGGATCGAACCCTCGACCTTGATAACCAGAAGTCGCACTTCTATCAATCAGGCCAAACGGGCTTTCAATAAATTTAAGTTCCAATTGTCTTATTAATAGTGAAAAACGTCAACGGTTGACACGACAGGTAAATACCATGTTTATGGTAATCACCTAATGGTGGAACCAAAAACTGGACTGTGTGTACTTTTATAGATTTAAATTAAAATTTCTTTTATAGAAAAAAATTGATCTAGAAATTTAACTTGTAAAAATTTGTGAAAATAGTAAACTTTTAATTGTTCAAAAATATGACATTAGCATGCGATAAATTTCAATAAGGAATTTAAATAATTTATATTTTGTAGTAAACGTTATTTTTGTGTATTAAAATTTTAAAGAATATTTAATATTTATGTACTTAGGTGTTTATTTAATTTTTATTTCAATTCAATACATTTTAGACGAAAAAAAATATAATTTTATAGTTAGAAAATTTTGAAACGTCAGTACTGTCATTATATTATAAACAGAAGTACCAACCAACAAAAAATAACCTCAATTTTGAAATTTTAAATTTGTTACAATTTTTAATTTTAAAGGCCGAAATATAAAAAATATTGTATGACATTTGTGTTAAAAGTGATTTTATTTTGTTCGTTGAGTTACTCAACTCGTTTCACTCGTTTCGTAATCTTCTCAAACTTACAAAATAACCCGTCCCTTTTAACACGCATATCATAAACTACTATAATTATTTTAAGTGTTTTTTAAAAATTATTTGAATTAACGCAAACCCTCGAAACTTATACCATTCGATGCCTCTTTTAAGCCCGCATCTATCACCACCTACATAATCGCATAAAACGCATTTATGTAGTAGCTGAATGATAATCGTAAAGATATGAGTACGAAGCGTACGGAGCTAGTTGTACGTTCCCACCATCGAACAAACGAGTTCTATTGGTGCTAGGAACTTGGTGGTGAAAAATTAATAAATATTCGACGTGCATTGTTTGCAGGGGAGTCCGTCACCAACCGTGTCCATCAACTGTACAACTTTTGTTATTGTGTCAGTGTGATCTTCGTGTGCTGCGGGTAGTCGATTGGTCTGGCGTCCCTGCACTAGCGGATGGAATAGCTGCATTTGTAGGGTAAGCTGATTGCGTTTACCCCAGTACAACACCACGAGTCGCTGGTCCACAGTTTTTGGCTTTTGACCAACCGTGTAGGACTAGATCACAGTCTTGACCTTTTGGCCGACTGTCGATCATTAGAGTGGGGCTTGATTACAGTCTTGGGCTTGTTGGACCGACTGTTGATCTGGAGGTACGCTGGTCAAGCTTTAGGGCTAACCACGCGTCCCCATCTGCGTCCAAGGAACGAGTTTTTATAAGTCAAACATCCGAGTGGTGTCCAAAGAACTACATACCGACATCCAAAAGAAGTTTTTTTTTATTTTGGTTTATTTGTTGTTGTTTATCTCTACGAACCCTCCCGTCTTCGAGTCGAGTGATCTCGAAGGTATTTAATTAAGACTCGATACTAAGATCGGTTTTACAAGAGTTATCAGGACGCGACTTGGGCACACTATTGTAAATAGATCTTTCTGAGTTGTCACAAAGGCACATCACGTTACTTCATTCTGATTTTAAAATATTAGCAAAATACATTCGCACTGGCCCAGGGGGCCAAGGCACGCCCTATGGAGGGTTAAAGGATTACTGTATCTACCCTTGTGGTTAAAATGATACGTGTTTCAAGCTTCCATCTACTTACAACCACCTTATCAATATCATCTTATTCAAATTAAAATTATTTGATAAAAAAAGGCAAAACAGAGAAATATTAAATGAAAACTTCAACTCAAACAATAAAATATTAGATATTTTGACATTTTTCAGTTCACATAATTCTTCATTCCGCTTATTTTTATGTTTTGTATTCTGAAAGTTAAACATTCGACGGCAAACCCCTCGCGGTGACCCTACTGACGACATATCTCGTAGGACTACACACACCCATGCTTTTATTCCCCACAAAAGCTTAAAAGATTTATTTTTTAAAAAGCCGTATTTCTCAAACAATTTAAGTTCTCGAATATACAAAACGAAGCGCACAAACAACAAAAAAATTTAATATCAACCTCGTTATATTGTAAACACCAAAAAATCGATGAGAAGAAAATTAAATTGATAAACAATTTATGGTATGATTAAAAATAAATTGTTTTTGTACACAATTTTTTTTCTCTCTCAAAGCGTTGAATTTCTAACATCCATAACTCCCATAAGATCAAGATGTAAAAAATTGTATTTTATTCAAGTATTGTGACTCGAATATATAGACATTGGCATCTTTCCAAAAACTACTAACTGACCTTATAGAAGCTTTGCTCCCTTTTTTTATCCGGCGCATCAAACTAAATCGAAATCTAAATTTTCAATCTAAAAATAATTTTAAATATTGACCACACAAAACGAAAACGATAAAATGCCTACAGGGCGTTTTAAAATTGAACAAAACAATCGAAAGAATAATTTTTATAAACCCACAAGGGCCGATTTTGAAATGGTTTTAATCTTCTATCGTCGTCGACGTGAATGATGTGAAATAGTCACATCGTTCGTCTAACTGTGAACCTTTAAATGATTTTTTGTGGATTTGATTGAAATCGCCAAATCGATTTCCATTTCCATCAGTGACTAACTGAGAAAATGCATTATGGATACTGCAACCGTCAGGAGCTTTTCAAAGAAACTTTTTGAAATTAACAACGAGGAGAAATGGCTTCCCAATTTAAACAGCAAGAGATAATCTATTAATATATACTTGCATTTATTTTCTTTACAGACACGTGACCGTGACGTGATAATATGTGTAAATTAAGATGAAAACGACGTTTTCATTGAGTTTAATTATTTAATTCATAATATATTATTTATTGTTAATTATTATTAAATATTTAATTAAAAAATTTATTATTAAATTAACTATTTATTGAGTACTTTTCTAAAAGTCACGTGTCGGTAAAGAAAAAATAATTCAAGAGTAAATAATTTTTTTCTTCCCCTTTTATTGTTCAAAAAAAGTTGATTTCTAAATTTTTAATTCCAAAATAACCGTACTAACTTTTTAAAGTCACAAATATCGAATTCAAGACATAATATAGCAATATAACTGTCTATCTGCCCGTCGGTATATCTGTAATTCAGACAGATGATTGATAACTCTGTTAAAAATAGCTGTTCTAATATCTGTGTGACTATGGGAAGTTTGAGTATTTTCGGTTTGAAAATAGCTCATTCAGTCGCTCCGTGTATCGATATGTCTGCTATTCAGTCGTTCTGTGTATCAGTCTGATCATCAATAGTTGGAACGGTCGTTCAATCGGCCTGACAATACCTCATGCTCTTTCACGTAATGGCGTAACTACAAATTTTTTTTAACTGCAGTGAATACTACAAATCCCCCCCCCTCGGCTAGTGTTATTCATAGATCCCATTAATTTCTTAAAAAATCAAAAACAAGTACATTTTTTTAGGATGATCGCAAAAGACTAGAGCCCGGCACCCCTTTATTAACCCCCCTTTAACGCCCCGCGCTTTGAGGGGGCTCACGGGGTTATAATCTCGAATGCAGTTGACAATGTTGCAAATCCCTATGTAAACACTACGTGAATGACGTCAATAACGAAGGAACTTACGTAAAATGATATTCTTGAGAAATTCGTTTTCAAAGTCGCTCGTTTTACAACAAGAGCTGGTTCCTGACCGAAAAACTAAACGAAAAATAGAACCGTTTTCTCTTATCCATTACAGTCACAGAACGATGCTTGGGTATATTCACTGTTTGTCGCCTTTGTTACCTCGTATCGACCGGAGTCCAAGGAGTCGGTCATAAATAGACAGTTAGCTTAAAGATAGTTTATACATAGAGAAAGAATTAAAAAATAGGAAATATTACTATAAATAGGTCTAACGATTGCTCGGAGGACTGATTCGCTAGTATATTGATACGGTCAATCTCTAGGGCCAAACATGGGTGGTCCATCAGACGATCTATCGGTAGAACAACCCAATAATCACAGTTTTTTATAGTCTGATAATTAGTTTATTCTTCGGTTTTTCAATCGGTCGCGTTCAACGACGCGACGGTTCAAAGATCGTAAAGTCTGCCGACCTGTCTGTTGAAAGGTACGGCCGATTAGATCGTTTTGTATTCGCCTGACGTTCATTTTATAATTCGACCTGGCGATTGATTGATCGTCCTGTAAAATGCTCCATCCAACAAACTCAAGAGCACTGCCAACTGATATTTTGCTTGAAAGATATACTGGCAATGTTTAATATTTAAAAAGGTACCTACTAAAAACGTTCTTTTAACAATTTGAAACTACGCTGTTCACGTTTTGATAGAAATAAAGTGACAAAATCAGATTAAAAATCAATAAGTAAAAATAGAGAAAAATGTAAGCGAGGAGAAAAAAGGTGAATTTTATTGCATTTTTGTAAGAAAAAAGGGGCTGTTATAAAAGGTAGTTTCGTATTATATCAAGACAAGATCGATACATTCAAGCTGTGTCCTCTCTCTTATATTTAATATTTTATTTTAGTATAAACAAGAAACAATGTTATACAAACCATAATAATAATTGTAAGATTATTGTCAAAAAGAAAATCTTGCGTTAAAAAAGACGAACCTTTGTATTAGTACAAAAAGCTACAAAATATATTATTCTTTTACATAATGGCCCTTCTATGTGTGGCGTTTCATGCGAAAAATCAAAGCTACTACCATATACATTATTTTAAAAACGCTGTAAGGTAAGCTATAAAAAATTCAAATACACCAGTGAATTCGACTTTAAAAAAGCTTTACGAAAATTTACTTATCTTTAAGACGTAAAAGAAGTAAAAAAAGACTTACTACCCATACCTTATAGAAGAGCGTAATATACAATAAAGTGCTTTTTTTCACTTGGTTAGTGAAAATACTGCTCAAAATTAAAATTTGGTGTTAAAAAGAGTAATTTTAAACAGTTGTTTGACATTTTTTATTCAATTATACATTAATAATTTAAAAATTGCCTTTTTTAAAAAAAATTGAGCCATGGAATTATCTAAACAAACAACAATAAAATAATAGTAATTTGAAGATAATAACAATTTCATAAATGTAATGTAATTATACACTTGTGATTTGTTACGATAATTCCATAGCATCACTGTTTTTTGATAAATAATTCTATTTTCATTAATTTTACGGTTCCGGAGAAAATGTGAAATTGTACAATTTCACACTTACAATTTCACACTTTAGCAATACACTTTAGCTAAAAAATAATTTGATGAGCAAATAATTGAACATTAGAACTTGACCTTTACCGCGTCGAAATCCCTATGCTGCGTGGCGCTAGTCGCCACTCTGTATACAGTACATATAGGGTAGGATGTGTCTTTAAAATAGATAAGTAACCTCTAACTTTAATGTTAATAAACAAAGTACACTTTTCTTTACTATACCTATCTACACAGTGTTTAAGTATTCATTGAGTATATTTCGGCATTAAATATTTTTTTTTGTTTTCCTTTGTAGACCAGAAATTTTTTTTTTCTTTATTAATGGAATAAAATACTACAGGTTCCAAAAAAATGTTACGTTACTTTTTAATATATTAGATGTCTTTTTCTTATTAATCTGAGGAAAAGCTTACTTTCCTACACCCACATTAAAAATTCATCTGTTATCGAATTGAAAAATGTTAAACTTTAATGTTAAGACCTGTAACTTGGAAAATTCAAAAGCCACATACATAAGAAGATCTCATTCTTTTTCTAAATATAAACCTTACAAAGGACTATAAATAAACTAAGTTAAAACCAAAAACATACAAAGATTTAACTTTCGCAATGTAACCATAACCACAATTTGTTTCTTTTGTAAATCCTACTTAAAGTTGTTTTAACAATTATTTTTTTGTATGACTCGACTGGATCATATTACAAAATACCGGAGCAGAGATGAAAAGTTGATATAAAACTTTTGTTAGTAAAGTTGAATGTGTAAAAAGTAAAAAAAGTGGGGAAAAAAGCTCTTTAAAATAGTACAATTGAAAAGCTATGCTAAATCGTAAAATAATTGTTTTTACATGCTGGCAGTAGAAGTTGGAAAGTACTCGTCGTTTTCCATCCTCTTTATACAATTTCGAGTATTGTAAGTTATCTGCTTCTGTGTATTTATTTAAGTTTTAGTGTGATTTTAAAAATTTGTTCTTCGTGTGCTATCTGGTTTGATCATGAGGAATAAATTTTAAAGTTATTTTTACAAAGAAAATTGCCAGAGGAAGAATGTAACTACATACATATAATATACATGCATAATGCATTTTACGAAAATATACAGGGTCTGGCAGCCATATGGGCGCTTACGCTTCATATTTTGAAATTTCACTCATACTTGCGGGCGTAAACAAAGGGTGCTCATTGAGAACGACCATTCAGCGTCGTCTCGGCTGAATTGTGGTGTGCCACAGGGTTCAATATTAGGTCCACTCTCTTTTTGTAAATTCAATTTCTCAATCTCTTTGCTACCGATCTTACCATATATCTTCAGATATATGCATACTTCTCCAAATTATTTGAATTTCTTCAGATGTGGTGACTTTCCTCTGAGGGCTGCATTGGACAAGATAGATGTTACAACTTACAACGAGTCGACAGCCCTAAAAAGTTATTGACTTATTTTATTGCACTTAATGATAAAATCTCCTAATCCCATATGTCATAATTTTAAAAACCGTAAGACCGCTATAATCAAGTTAAAATGTGTATTTTCTGGAAAGTCATCAAAATAATGGTATATTTTCACATTAGATTCTAAACAAAATAAAAATACTTCATAATCTGATAATGACTATCTAGTAAAATAAAAATAAAACTAGGAATGACAAAGTATTCAAATATGTATGAAATAATTTTATTGATTTTATTTCGAGCATTGTGCATTAATCAATATAAAAGACATTAAATTTACTACTAAAAATAAAAATACTACTGTTTTCTTTTTTAAAATAGAATTTTATAACGGTGAAAAATTTAAAAGTTGTTATTTTGTAGGTGGCCCACAAACTTTTATGAATGACAGTTCTATCTTTGCTTGGAAATTCCCTCGACTCGTTACACTTGAGACTTGAGACTTGAGAAGTTAAAAATAATATTTTTTTAACAAAGTTCAAGAGTTTCTCCAGGTTTCTCTAACCTACCACTTGTACCTGCATTAAATGACAAGATTGTGTTTTCATATTTTTTGCTCTTTGAAAATCTGGTGTGAAACAAATTAAAATCGATGATAGAAGCCCTTGACCGAAATGTGTAGTTTCTTTTATTTCTCTTGTAAACAAAAACGAAAATACATGTTGGGTTGATAATAAAAATAATTATCGTTGTTCATGTCGTGAGAAAATTAATCTAACAATATTTTCTTCATCTATTTTGGACGCGTTTACTGTGCGATTCACACTTGCTAGTCAATGAACAGCACAGTAGCGTAACAAAACGATGCTCACAGATAATTAAAATTTTACTGCTCGATGAAACTGTGCGACGCTCTTCAGAGCTTCGCTTTGATGATAACATAGTTGTTTAATAACATACAGCTAATTTCAAACACCATTTTGCTGCATTAAATGCCGAACAAAAACGTGCTGCTCAGTGTTGATCTAATGAGAAGCGTATTTTAGTCTTTATCCAAGCACCAACGGTTTAGCTGAGTTTAGTTCCATTTATGCAAAAGCAAAATTCTCACAAGCATTGGTAGCTCTGTAATGCTCTACGCTAGACCAGTCTGGGCAAAAGCGCTGAAATAAGCAAGTTACGAAGAGATTCTTTCGAGGGCTCAGTTTCAATTAGAACAATATCCGCGAAGCAGTACTAACAATCTCTGGCTCAATTCATATCTATCTCCTGGCAAAGGAGAGAGCCACTACGTGAGGTAAGGAATTACACGAGAAATACTACGAGAAACTCAACAACCAGGATTCAACCGAGTCATGGACTAGTCGAGAACCTGAAAATCTAAATGATCGCTTTACTCATATTCTGAGCGGCCATAGTCCTAGCAGTAATCAACGATAAGTACTGGAAAACGATAGCAAAGTTCGCTGAAGAAATCATAACAAAACAAGAAGATAAATAGAGATTGCGTCAAAGACTAGTGTAGAGAGTCTGCCTTCGATATTTTTTATCCATCTACTGTTAACAAGAGATCTAGAGCTCTGAATGATCTGTCGATAACCTTACTAGTTGTTGAGTTTTATGATAAATAGCGCCTGTGATAACTCGTGCCTCGTATGCACGTCTAACTTAAATGGTTTTAGTCGAGCAAATGGAAAATGATGCTGTGGTCGGATTCTAAGGAGTATCAAGACAAGAGGATACCCGTACAACAGCATGGTCTGAAGACCATGGGTTACCCCTAGCGGCAATGCTGATGGGCAGGAAGGAGAATATCAAGAACGAAAACTCAACACTGCATCAACTCGAGTGACCCGAAGTTATACCAGTACGTAACTCCAGGCTTCTCCACTTAATGAATCTTAATGGGTTGGCGTCAAGCCACAGTCTCAGAAGAATCCCGCGCTCTTAGCAGTACGTCGCTGTCCGGGAGACTTCAGAAAGTTTTCCCTTCTCCCGTAACATAAAAAATAGTTGCCTTAGGTTAGGTTAGGTTATGTTATGTTATGTTATGTTATGTTAGGTTAGGTTAGGTTAGGTTAGGTTATGAAAATATTAACTTATAGATATATAAGTCAAAATGGTTAGAAGAACAACTACGAAACCACCACGAGAACCTGAAGTAATGCCGAAAGGTGATCCCAGGTTGCTCTAGTCTATGGTGAGAGGAGGGGTTTGGTTAGGGTAGCCGTCTGGGCACCTTTCTCAGAGAGTTCCACACCCCCCCTGCCACACCACATCCAGGCAGGGAAGCCATGAGGTTCCCCTCATTACAAAAAAAAAGGTTACGTTAGGTTAGTTTAGACTAGGTTATTTTAGGTTAGGTTAAGTCCCTCATTTACCTGTTCGCCATTGAAAGAACAACCTGCGTCGATTCCATGGCGTAGTGGTAGCACCGCTGAACGCACTCAGATAAGAGGTTTTGGACAAGAACTCTCATAGCCAACCTCCAACGATGGATAGAGACAGGGCTTAGGGAGCTAAGTTACCATCTCACACAGCTCTTCACAGGTTACGGCTGCTTCAACTATTACAAGCACTGCATTGTAAAACTTGCCGCTTCCAAATGCGACCACTGCGGCGACATCGATACGGCAGGACACACGCTCTTCATCTGCCATCGATAAGAACACAAGATAATAGCGGCATATTTTAAGGTAGGACTAACTCTGAGCGTTGACAACATCATAGAGATTATCCTCTGAGGACATGATGGATGAACAGTTATACTAGAGCTTGCATCAAGTATAATGGAAGAGAAAGAGGAGCTGGAACAGAAGCAGCAGCGGGAAGTAGACTCTTGAAACCCTGAGTACTAAGTTCTCCGGACGCAGGATGTAATGACGCCGCCAAACAGATTGCAACACGCCCCAGCCAGCGGAAATGACAAAGAGCAGCAGAGCCCCAAAACCCGAACACTAAAGAACGGTTGGAGAGAGAGCAGCAAATACAAGCAATTCCCTGAAACCCTCGGCACTAATGCCTGTATTTATAGACAGACCTCAAGCACTTGCTCGTACTCAAGACCGAGACGAGGCCGGTTGCTATTGTTTTCTATTGTATTATACAATAAACGAGACGAGGCCGGTGGCTATTGTTTTCTATTGTATTATACCAGGGGTTCCCAAAGTGTGCGCCGCGGCGCCCTGGTGCGCCGTAGAAAGTAAAGAGGGGCGCCGTGAGTCGATCGTCTATCATTATCCGAAACCACATATATTCGCGGGTACCTATAAAGCAACAATTTCTATTTTGAGCGCTCGCATCTTTAAAGAACTTTAAAGTACCTACGCGCTTGAAAACCGTCGATACCGTACCCCTCCTACGTCTTTACCCGCCCGCGACTGCTTGCTCGCATGTCCTTTTACTTACAAGTTAATAGTCAAGCACTAGCCAAGGTAGCCGCTCGAAGGGACGGGCGTGTCGTCGTGTTTTGTTTCACTTTATTTGCCGTTAAAAATTTCACGCAAAATGGACAGATTTTTATTAAATAAACAAGTCGGTAGTTCAAATGATAGTGATCAAGCATCTACTAGTGGCGGCGGGGAACCAAAGAAGCGAAAATATCGTAAATACGATGATAGCTATTTGGACTTTGGTTTTACTTCAATAGAAGTAAACAATGAAGAAAAACCACAGTGTGTTCTTTGTTTGAAAATACTATCATCCGAAAGTATGCTTCCAAGTAAATTAAAGCGACATCTCGAGACAATTCATCCAACTATGGCTGAAAAATCGCGTGATTTTTTTCACCGGAAATTACAAAATTTAATAAAAACAAAAAACGTGTTCACTCAGCAAGCCACAATACCTAACAACGCACTGTTAGCATCATTCAAGGTGGCATACAGGGTGGCAAAATGCAAAAAACCTCATACTATTGCAGAAGAGCTTATTCTCCCTGCTGCTCTCGACATGGTGAATATTATGGTGGGAGAATCGGCTGGAAAATTAATTTCCAAGGTGCCCTTATCTAACAATACTATTAGTCGAAGAATCCATGACATAGCTGAGGATCTCAATTACCAATTAATAGAAAAAATGCAAAGCAAGGAATTTGGTTTGCAACTCGATGAGGCTACTGACAGTAATAATGATGCACATCTTATTTGCTACGTACGCTTTCTGGTTGATAATATTATTGTCGAAGACCTTTTATTCTGCAAAAGCATTACCGAGAGTGCGAAGGCCCAAGACTTGTTTGAAATTCTTGAGAAGTTTATTGCAGAAAATGGTTTGGATTGGAAAAAGTGTATCGGTGTATGTACTGATGGTGCTCGATCCATGTCTGGCAGGTATGGAGGTATACAAGCGCTTATTCGTAAAAAAGCACCGAATGCTATGTGGATCCATTGCATCATCCATAGGGAAGCTCTTGCATCAAAGTCAATGAGCTCTAAACTGAACGAAGTACTAGAATGTGTCATTGCTGCAGTAAACTACATAAAAACTAGGCCTCTAAAGGCCAGACTTTTTAAAAAACTGTGCATAGATATGGGAGCTGAACATACGGCCCTGCTGTATTACTGCAATTCACGATGGCTTTCACGTGGAAATGTCTTATTTCGTGTATTCGAATTACACCAAGAAATTCGCACTTTTTTACAGGAAGAACGTCATGAAAACGCCAAATATTTTACTGAACCAGATTTTTTGCTAAAACTAGCGTACTTGTGCGATATATTTGAGAAACTAAATAATTTGAATCTTTCTTTACAAGGCAAAAACATGCACATTCTGAAACTATCGGAGAGAATTGCGGCGTTTAGGAAGAAACTGCAGTTGTGGATAAAAAAAATGAATGATGGCAGCGGTCAAGATTGCTTCCCGCAATTGTATAAATATGCGGCATCTAATGAACTGGTTGTCTCACAAGACCTGATGGCCCTTTTCACGGAACACCTATCGAAGCTCACAGAATGGTTTTCGAAGTACTTTGCAGATGATGATGTCGAAAAATTTTCGTGGATCCAAGATCCTTTCCGTGCACAAGCTCCGGCAGGATTTACAACACAAGAGGAAGAGAGTCTCATTGAACTCTCTTGCGACAACAGCCTCAAAACTAGATTCACCAGTTCCGATTTGGTGGAGTTTTGGTTATCGATTCAAAATGAATATCCAAATTTAACTTCGAAAGCTTTAAAAATTTTCATTCCGTTTGCCACATCATATTTATGTGAAGCTGGATTTTCAGCTGTAGCTGTAATCAAGAATAAATATCGCTCAAAGATCAATGTGGAGCAAGAAATGAGAGTAGCAGTCTCAAGTCTTATTCCCCGCTTTGAAAAACTGTGCGGAAATCATCAATCTCACCCGTCACATTGATTTGACTGAGTAACTATCGAATTTTATTTTTTCTTAAGTCTTTTTTGTTGTTCTCTGTTTCAATTCTGAATTCTTATAAATATAATAAAACTCAATTTCATATTGTGGATGTTTTAATTTTTGTGCCTATCTACCTAACTTTTATTATTGTAGGTACCTATTTCTTTCGACTATAAGTCACTATATCTATTCCAAATAGCTCACTAAAGTAGGGCGCCGTGACAAAATACTAAACTTGTAAATGCGCCGCGGGCTGAAAAAGATTGGGAACCCCTGTATTATACAATAAAAACCAATAGCAACCGGCCTCGTCTCGGTCTTGAGTACGAGCAAGTGCTTGAGATCTGTCTATAAATACGGGCATAAGTTTTCCGAGCTGAAAGCGCATGGAGAGACTGGTAGACCTGCTCCACGACAACACCTCCAGGAAAACATGACAAGATGGAATACTCTAGAATAGACGGCGCTAAGCTTAAGACCAAATAGCTCTCTGACCTACATCGGAAGAAATGCGAAAACAGATTCCAGAGTAGACCGTAGAAAGAAAAGAGGAAATCAGATCAACCACAGACCACATAATAAAAATAATTAAACTTGAATTATTGTGTTTGGTGTCTTGAAAGCGCTACCGAAACACTTGAAGTTTAAATACGCCTTTGTGGTACAAACATTAACCTACCTCTTCAAATATCTAAATCTGTTCTAAAAATTATCGTTACGTATAAACAAAGGTATGCTATTAAAACTATTAAAATTTCTCAACTCTTCATAGTTTGAATGATCTAGGCAAAAACCCCTTTACATGGAGTTAAACATTATTAAAATTAGGGTACGCAAAGGGCACTCATTAATGTCCTTAACAGATCATGTTTACATGAAGAAAAAGTTCGTTAACAAGTTTTACACCTATTATGGAGAATTAAGGGAAAGAAAAACACGAAAAAAAAAAGTTTTGTTTAATCAATTGAATAAATTTGCTTCGAAAATTCTTAACTTTTTTTTAAAGACATAAATTCTAATAGGAAATGTGGAAAAATTTAATAAAGTCTTTAGAAAACGAAATAGTGAACGTTGGCCAAATCCGTGATTTATGATTTACAACTTTATCTCCTTAAGAGTATTTTCGCAAACTATACACAACACACAAAAAGTTTCAAGTTGTATTACCTAATTGTAAAATTTTGTAAAGGTGTAAAATTCATCTTTGTAGACAGAACTAAAATTTTAAACATCCTCAGGGAGCTTCAAATGTACGGTTACGATTCTCGAGGTATTCGAAAGTACTGACGCGGCAAATGATAGGTTTAAATTTTCATTAAATAATTTCCAATTGCTGCACAAAACTAATAATTCAGAATTAACATTAATTATTATTAATTGACGCGGAAAATCAATACCCAATAACTTTCCCATTATAGGCTAGTTTTGCTTACCCGATAGATGAAATCGGATAATCTTTGTAATGATTTTGGAAATTCTAAAAAAAATAATGGCGGGCAACATTAATTTTCAGTAATAATTTCTTTCTACCTGTCTGTCTCTGTGCGCAAAAAAATTCTCGAATTCCTCTTAGAGGTGAGATGGCATTACGAGTGACAGTAATGGGGGTGCCACTGTGGAAATGGTGTAAAAAAAGCCTGATTTTGACGGCCAAAGTGTATGTTAGTATATCTAACACCCTCTCTATTATGTACAATCCACAACCGAGTAGAGGAAAATTATTTTCTATTTGCTTTACTACCCCCTTTTCTTGTAAGATTAATTTTATTGCCCTTTCGTTATCAAAATGCAATCTTCTCCAAGGGGTGAAAACAAATAATAAAAAAAGTAAAAGATCTATCATTGTAATTGCAGAAGCACTGATAACAACGGTTTTTATTCTAAATCTGCACTTCGATTACTCTTCTAATCATCCAATTTGGAATAAATCTCGTGAGAATTTCCAAATCACTTAAAAATAATAAAAAAGTACCAAAAAGGTCAACTAAAGAATTGAGTTTAGTGAGTATAGCCGTTCTTAATCACTCCCATTACGTTAGCAGCAAATAAAATGAAAAGCAATAAAGATAATTAACGTTTTGATTCTGCGTAAAAAGAAAGAAAAACAAAAGTATAAATTCCGGCTCGAAAATTACAAATTTTCCTCAACTAAGCAAGAGTTGATTTAATTAAAATAATAAAAGGAAAATCCCCAAATAAAATAGTTAAATGGCTAAATCGTAACACTGAAGATTTGGATTATAGTTCGTCTGCCTACTGTCTACTCATTTTATTTTGGGTGAAACTGAAACGAATTGATTTTATCTCTGATATGTCTTTAAGTTAAGTGACAAGACATTCAATCATTGATAAGGTTGTTAACTTATTTATAACTAAAATAATGAAATTATATCTACAGGGCTGGCTGGAATAAAGCGGTGGAATGGAAAAACAAAACAGTTTAAAATTTTTGCATTTTAAATCTCCAAAAAGTGATTGTTATAAATTTCCGGGAGAGGTTTTAGCCCTGGAGCCAATAAAAAAATGGGGGTGATCGTAATCAGGCCCATCTTTTGGGAATAAGCTATTTGAGTGCCAGTGAACACGAAAATCTGGTTGGCTTCCAAAAGCGGTGTCTTAAGGTCATAGGACTGTTAATAATAAACTTCTAATTGGTGAGGAGAGCGAGAAACCCACCTGAGAGGGATGCCAAAGTAAAACCTTACTTTTTATGTAAAAAGTAGTTACTTTGCCAATGAGCAACCCAAATACCGTTTATGAGTTACGAGTTTATATGTAGCATAAAGACGTTAATTTCAGAACGGCTGCCACGCTCTCAGAGCCACTCTAGAGAGTAGCCAAATTTTTTTGTCGATTCTCTTTATAAGAATGAAAAAATGTCAAAATTGCTTCCTGAACGCTGTCATATTTCTTACTTTTTTCCTTCTCTAACAATTTCATTGAAGGATCCTGAGGTCTTAAGCCAGTGCTTTGGGCAGCCAACCAAATTTTCGTGTTCGCCGGTACTCAAATAGCTTATTCCCAAAACATGGGTCTGAATACGATCACCCCCATTTTTCTGTTACAGGCCCATAGTCTATAAGCTTTAGGCGACCTCTAAAAACCAAAAATTTCTAACACCACCCTTACTGTACGCTCAGCAAAAAACTGAAGGGACTAAAGCTCCGCTGTCTACTACAGCGTGTTCTAAGTCAGTTT
The DNA here is from genome assembly GCA_963924605.1 of Malthinus seriepunctatus. Classification (NCBI taxonomy): domain Eukaryota; kingdom Metazoa; phylum Arthropoda; class Insecta; order Coleoptera; family Cantharidae; genus Malthinus; species Malthinus seriepunctatus. Next base: position 20,808,930 of record OZ004601.1, on the reverse strand, counting down.
TTGACCTTCTCCACCCCGGATGCTAGGCCTTCTCTTAGAGTCGCCTTCGTACACAACCTATCCTTAATTCTTTAGAAGGTGTCCAGCAGTAGAAGGCCCCATTCGGAAGGTACGACGTCCCATTTGAAAGTTTAAAGCCCTCATTAAAGAAGCCCCATTTAAAAGGCTTCCCATACAGAAATCCTATTTGAAAGGTCCCCTGCAATTGTAAGACCTTTATTCAGAAGCTCTATTTTAAAGTTTAAAGCCCCCTTTTCCACGCAGTGGTCCCCATTCAAGAAGTTCCATTTGAAAAGCCCCCTTCTTCAGTTGAATGCAGAGCTCGAAGCCCCCTTTAAAAGTTTCAGACGTTGTCCCCTTTTTTACTGTTCTATAATTGCAGATGGATGTAGGGCCTCTTGTTTAGTTTGACATCTCCCCAACTGTGACGTCATTTGCCTTACAAATTGTCACGCCTCATTTCGCATTGTATACTTCTAGTTTTTGTAAGCATATCCGTAAATGCTCTGCCCATATGTTCGCCGACGATACACAGCTGTACTACTCGTTCCATCTGAGAGAGTCTGTCCAGGCAGTGGCGGACATTAACAGCGATCTTTTAGTTATCTACGGCCTGGCCACCTCACATTCACTCGTGATCAATGCTGCGAAATCTAAAATTCTTCTGTTTGGTAGTCAAAGAGGTGTGTCTGAGCTGCGCAATCTGGCGAATTTCAGAGTTGGTAATGATACAATTCCCGTTGTTGAGGAAGCCAGGAACTTGGGTCTAATTATGGATGGCAGTTTCAGGTATCAAACACAAATAACAAATTATATTAAGAAAGCGTACATGAACCTGAAACTGATCTATCCACACAGACATTCTTTGAGTGTGCGACTGAAGACCTTGCTCTGTGACTCGTTGGTACTGTCTCATTTCTCATATTGCTCTCAGATCTACGGCGCCTCCATTACTCAGGATTGCTCTAGGAGAATTCAAAGGGTGCAAAACTCATGTCTGCGGTTCATGTTTGGAATTAGAAAGTATGATAGAATCTCATATAAGCTTGCACATGTAGGTTGGCTTAACATGCATAATAGGCGCCGTTTACACTTTGCGGTGTTCTGTCATCGAATTATTACAAACCAAAGGCCTCCATACTTGTTCCGTGCAATTAAATTTCGCACAGATGTACACACATTGAATCTAAGGTTCAGGGGATTAATCACGCCACCAATTCACAGGACCTCTTTGTTTGAGAGAAGCTTTGCCTACCAGGTCTCGAAGGTTTTTAACGATGTTCCAAATTGTTTTAAGCAGCTATCACCTAGGCTGTTTCGTCGCGAATACAGGCGTCATCTACTTAGCGGTCAGCACGCGTAACTTGGAATTATCAATACACACATATGCCTTGGGTATGGCGAGTGATGCCACAGGGGTGTATCGATTGTTTATTTTAGTTTATCGATTGTTTATTTTTGTTTTTTGGTTGTTGTTGTAAAGAGCGAACATAACAGAATACTTAGTTTAGGTTTAGGTTTAGGCATTTCTGTTTAGAGTGTTATTTTATTTTTAGTCTATGGTATCGGTGGAAGAGCAAGGGGCGTCTTTGAACGCCCATTTGAACCGACACCATGTGATTTCCTTTTGTTGAGATTTGTGGAGCTATGTTTTGAATTTGTAAGTTTGTAACATTTGGAAACCCTCAGGGGCTTAGGCTGAAATATCCTAAGTACGGGTGGGGCGCACCCGAGGTACCCCAGCTACGGGTGATCTACGCCAATCATTCGTTAATACCGTAAGGTGTTCCTTCTGCAACAACAACCAACACTAGGCGTGGTGTTGATATGCTGCCGCAAGGAACACCATGGGAGGCCTGGCTTAATTGCCCGGTCTGCGAGGAGAAAACCTCTATAAAAAATCCCTTAAGTCAAGGTGAAACAGCATATGCCGATGACTGAATGGTTAGGAAGGAATACCTGATCACTAATATGCGAACTCCGGATACCAGGCGACATCCGGTTTAACTAGCCTTCCTGTGGCACGCGGGGCTCTGCCGCAGGTGACCATCACTTCCCTAGCTTCTCGTGGGATCAACATGGAAGTTAACACATTTTTAAAGGTAGACTCGACCTTAACAGAGTCAACAACAGAGGCTGCTCAAAGCCTCCACAGTAACCAAGAGGAAGTCCGAGAGCCTATGGTTTTGGATGAAAATCCTGATCAAAAGGCTGAGGACGCACTCCTCGCAAGCAGTGACGACGACGTCAACAAAGCCCTGAAAAGCCTTAAACTTAAGGCTGATAGGGTTCGACTATGCGGAGCTGCTAGAAAACGGATGAAATACTTCATCAAACAGGGTCACCCGGCTGAAAAAGCCAGGGAACTTGCCCTAGAAGGAGGTGGTCCTCCAAATAAAGCTACCAAAAGAGTAAGATCTGATGGTAGCACTCCAGAAGCTCGTGATACAAAACGGGCGAAAACCGCTGAAAGTTCGGCTGCAAAGCCGTCTTTTAGCCAGGTTATAACTGGAGTTAAGATAGGAATTATACATTCCTCATATCCAGATGTTCTCCTGACTATGGAACAGCTTGAAGCCATTCAGGAAGCCATTCTGGATAAAATAGTGGAAAAGGGGAAAGAGGCTACTATAAAGCCTCAGTTCCAACAAATACACAAAAGGCCCGGCTGGCTTGGTATTACGTGTACTAATGCAGCCACAGCTGAGTGGGTAAAGGGCTTGCAAGCCCAACTCAAACCATAGGATGACGCTTCCCTCAAGATCGTGGCTGAGGCTGAAATGCCTCACACAGAGATAATAGTGGCATATATACCTGGAAGCCAGAGCTATTCGGATCAGAAGATTTTGGGTCTCATAGAAGCCCAAAACGAAGGTCTCAATGCTTCAAGTTGGCGGATTCTACGCAGAACCGAAACCAACAATATGCTAGAGGTTACCCTCTCGGTGGACACTCAGTCCTCTGAAAATCTTGAAAAGCTGAATTACAAAGTAGGCTATAGATTTGGACAGATCCAGCTTCGTCCAAAAAAGGGCAAACAAGAAAAAGCCCAAGCAGTGACAGATGCGGGTGCCTCAACATCCAAAGCACTGACTGCGACAACGACCTGCGACTCCGCTCCAAAGGGACATCAGGAGAGCACCGGTACACGCCCTAAGATGCCCATTAAAGGCAGCAAGGGACGAAAGCCGGGAGCTACTGCAAACCCTAAGAAGCCGTCGCAAAGACCTGAAGGTAAAAAACCAAACCCCCCCAGGTCGGAGCAGGAAGGGGCGGAACCTAAACCTTCAACTGCATAAACTGCATCCAAATAAACCTCCAACACTCAAAGGCAGCATCAAGTGCCTTATACTGGAGGTTTATCAAGAAACAAATCTCCATAGGGCTATTACAAGAGCCCTGGATAAATGGAGATAGGATCAAAGGACTCACAACAGGGACCTAGCGGCCGCTGTGGTTGAGTTGCCAGTGGAGTTAGGCAAGAGGCGTATCATAATAGCCTCGGCCTACTTTCCTGAGGACGAAACCCAGACACCACCAGAGGGAGTACAACGCCTCATAAACTGGTGTCGAAAGGGAAACAAACACTTAATTCTGGGCTGCGATGCCAATGCACACCATGTAATCTGGGGCAGCACGGACACTAACAATAGAGGTAAGGATTTACTCGATTATATTTGTTCTAATAATCTAGACATTATAAACGAAGGTAACAAACCCACCTTTATAAACGCGATTCGCCAAGAGGTTCTTGACCTCACCCTGGCCACTCCGTTTGTAAGCCAAAGTCTCAAAAACTGGAGAGTGATGGAGGAGTCATCCTTCTCTGATCACGCCTCTATAACTTTTGATATAGAGAGCGCAAAAGTAGAAATAGTGAAATGCAGAGTTCCTAAAAAGACGGACTGGTGCCTCTACAAAGAGTCACTAAGAACCGATCTAGAAGGTCTCCAATATGAAGTAGCTACTACAGAGGACTTAGAAGCAGCCTCTAACCACTTAAGTCAGTGTATAATAGCATCATATGAAGCTAACTGTCCACTGAGAAAAAGAACAATATGTCGAGATGTACCTTGGTGGAATGCTGAACTGGCAAAACTAAAAGTTACGGCCAGGAAAGCATTCAATAAGGCTAAAAAGAATGGCCTATGGGATAACTACACCGAAGCCCTAACAAGGTACAACAAAGAACTGAGAAAATCTAAAAGACAATCATGGATGCGCTTCTGCGAGGGGATCGATAAAACGGCCCCAGTAGCGCGTATCCAGAAAACACTGTCTAAAGACCACTCAAATACCATTGGGCTCTTAAAACAGCCCAACGGTTCTTATACAGATAATACCGGAGAAAGTTTAAAAGTGTTGATGGAAACACACTTCCCGGGATCCAAGGTAAGAGTTACAACGAACGAGACGCACATAATGTCCCACATCAATGGAAACCTAAGTTCCAGTAGGGATAGCAGACGTTTGGCAGGAACAATCTTCACCCAAGAGAAAGTGATATGGGCCATTAATAGCTTTCAGCCTTTTAAATCACCTGGTATTGACGGAATCTTTCCGGCCCTACTACAAAATGGAGTTGATATAATCGCTCCTTGTATAACAACAATCTTCAAAGCTAGTTATGCATTTGGATATATACCCACATCATGGAGGAAGGTAAAAGTGGTGTTTATACCAAAAACGGGTAGAAGACCTCCTGAAGAGGCCAAATCATATCGCCCGATCAGCCTATCCTCTTTTCTACTTAAGTCAATGGAAAAAATTATTGACAATTACATCAGAAGCGAACTTCTCAAAGAAGCTCCGCTTCATGTCAAGCAGTTTGCCTATCAATCAGGCAAAGCCACGGTGGATGCGCTCCATCACCTAGTAAGGGAGGTGGAAAAATCCATCGCAGCAAAAGAAATTGCGATTGGCCTATTTATAGATATAGAGGGTGCCTTTGATAACACCTCATTTAAGTCTATAAAAACGGCTGCTGCAAGGCACAGCATTGAACCATCCACGATAACCTGGATAGAAGCAATGCTAGAAAGTCGAATAATAACGGCTTCCTTAGGAGGGGAAGAGACTTCAATGGATACTGCAAGGGGATGCCCACAAGGTGGGGTTTTATCACCCCTGCTTTGGTCCATCGTAGTGGACGACCTACTAACAAAAATAACTGGCGAAGGGTTCTGTGTACAAGGATACGCAGACGATATCGTCATTCTAATAAAGGGCAAGTATGACGGTGTTATTTCAAGCCACATGCAAACTGCCCTAAACAAAATAAATGAATGGTGTGAAAAGGAGGAACTTACTGTAAACCCTACAAAAACCACCATAGTTCCATTCACTAAGCGCAGGAAGCTAACATTAAAAGCTCCACAGCTACAGGGAATATCAATACAATTTTCCAAAGAGGTAAAGTATCTAGGGGTAACTCTGGATGCCAAACTCAACTGGAAATCTCATGTAGAAAAAACTCTTTCCAAAGCAACGGGGGCCTTCTGGGCGTGCCGCAAACTCTTCGGAAAGACATGGGGACTAAAACCAAAGATGATATATTGGTCATATACATCAATAATAAGACCCATTGTCACATACGCCTCGTTCGTGTGGTGGACAAAAACGAATGAAATCACAACACAAGGCAAGTTGCAGAAATTGCAACGCCTAGCGTGTTTGGGTACAACAGGGGCTATGAGCACAACCCCGACTACAGCTATGGAGGCACTTTTAGACCTACCACCCCTTCACCTACGGGTGAAGAGGGAAGGTCTTCAAACCGCCATAAAAATTGCACAGAGCAAGAAATTCAAAATGGGTGACAGAACAGGTCACCTAAAGATCCTGGACTTTTTACAGCCAGAATTGTTTGAAAAACCCTTGGATATCATTCCAAGAGTGTTTGACTTTCAGACACCATTCGATGTGGTCATTCAAGACCGCAACACGACGAGAAGTCAATCGATACAACTGGAACAAAACTCCTCCATTTGGTATACAGATGGATCTAAAACTGAACAGGGAACAGGTATAGGCATATATGGCCCAAAATATAGGGCATCAATAGCCTTAGGAACCTATCCCACAATTATGCAAGCTGAAACTCTTGCAATAGATCTATGTGCCCGAGAATGCCTTCGAAGGAATTTAAAGGGTAAAAAAATCTATATAATGTCTGACAGCCAAGCTGCGATAAGGGCACTCAAAGCCAATAGCTTTGAGTCATTATCCACTTGGGAATGCAGACAATCTCTCAAAACTCTGGCAAGGGGCAACAAAGTTGCCCTTCATTGGGTGCCAGGTCACGAGGGAATTGAAGGAAACGAAATAGCTGACGAACTAGCTAGAACAGGCTCAAAAGCCCTCCCGATTGGACCCGAACCATTCTGTGGACTATCTAGAACACATAGAAAGGCGGAGATCCAAAAATGGGAAACTGAGAACAAAAATTCTCACTGGAACAACGCACCAGGACAAAGACAGTCGAAGAAATTCATTAAGTACTCGACCACGAATGCTAAACAGCTTCTTCTATTATCAAAGAACGAAATCAGACTAATCACGGGTCTGTTTACTGGACACTGCCCAGTGAGGTATCACCTAAAGAAACTGGGATTGGAGGATAGTGACATATGCAGACTCTGTGAATCGGAGATTGAATCCGCCGAACACATTCTCTGCAAATGCGATGCATTAGCTCGGCTTAGGCTGAAACACTTGGGGCAGGCTCAATTGACGCCTGAAGAAGTGAATAGTAAACTTCTCAGGGACATTCTATGCTTCGCTGGCAAGATTGAATTCCTGAGAACATAAATACGAGTAGGGTTATGAACAAAAGATCAACACTGGTCGCAGTTCTGTAAGGCTTAGAAGCCAATCGACCCCTAAGTACAATACAATACAATAACATTTGGAAATAAACTTATTATTATTATTATTATTATTATTTACAGCTAGTTTAACATCTCCCTCTTCAAACTCGAACCAATAGTTTTGAGTGTCATTTTAAATTTTTAAATTGGTACACCTACTTTCCACCTCTTTTAAATTGGTTTACCTACTTCTCACTTATTTTTTAAGCCCAATTTACACGCCCAATTACCGCCAATTTTGAATTTCGTGCCTTGTGACGTCACTTCCGTTCTAGAACCGACTTCGCTTATCTGCTTGCCACAGCCCCAGTTCGGAGATACTTAGCAGCTGTGTATTGAGCAATAGTGTTTAATCAGTTTTATTTCCCAATGTTATTCAATACAAAAAATAATACATACTACGAAACCATATGAGGTTTCGAAAGGTTTCGAAATAAATCTTTTCTAATTTCTTTGATCCCCCTACTTCATGTTGCTCGCAGCAATGGTACAATCTTTTCTTATGTGTAGTAGCCATGTGGCTTTTTCCGAAAGCCTTACGATTGGCTCTTCGATGAAGTAACCCGTTTCTACCTTCTATCATGTGCACTATGTGCAGCCATGAATCTCCTTAAGCTGACTTTTAAATGTTTATTGCTAGTTTATCTATTAGACGCCATCTGCTTTAGTTTGGTCTTCAGATGTTGTCGTTTTACCAACGGCAGTTTGTTTTAATATTTTATTTAACACCACTAGGTAGTCTACTACTCTTCTGACAACTTCTGTATGTGCTTCGTAGATTCTGTAACTCCGGACTGTGCTCTACCCCCCTCCCCCAACAGGCTCAAATTTTGGCCTCTATTTTATCAACCGTATTTATCTTCTTTTCGACTGCTATTATGTAGGTAGTCTCTGATTAATGTTGGTTCATACAGCTCTTAATATGTGGCATTTAGGTGTCGCCTCTTACAAGAGTTTTAAAGCTTCTTTTCCAAACTTGCGTCCTCATTGAAAGCTCTGCTAAGCTATGCATTGGACCAGATGTGACTACACCCGATATTTTGGTTGCTACCGAGGGTTTATCAACTCTCTACAGTCAATGTACAAAAATTGAGCTGTCAACGGTAGTTATCAGGAGTCAATGGCAGCCATAACATATGCAGTCATAGGCAGTCAACTGCAGTCAGTGTACAAATTCAGAACAGTGATTGATCTCTCGGTTGCTACTAAATTGTACAAGAGTTGAGATTTTTTTTGAATAAAAATTCCAACTTTTTTAATATTAACCTGTATAATATTATTTTGTTGGGAAAGTTGACGTTATGCTATTCAAGGAAATTCAATCTTTTATAGTAAACATAAATTCACTTTTTTTTCTAAAGGCTTCTTAAATGAAAGTAAACCTCAAAATTTGATTGATATTTGATATAGCAATTTAAAAATAGTATTGAAGTTGACGTGCTTCTACAAGAAGAACGTGGTTTAACTTTGGATGGATGTGAGACATTTAAAAGAACATTTTATTTCACGAATGTTTACTTTACACATCAGATACCCAGAAAAAGATATTAAAATTAAACACTTTTATTGATCGAGAGTCTCAGTTTGAGACAATATTAATTTTTCAACATTTTTAATTTAACTGGAGCTCCAAATGTGCCAATCAAACAATAAAGTTTCGCAAGTGCAAATTTATGTATTGATCCTAAAAGTGATTTATGTATTATGACGTGTTACCTGAGTAGGTTAGATAAAGTTACTTCTCGGATGTCGATTTTATAAAAGAGAGTTGTTTACCTTATACCACCTATCAACTTTACTTAGTGTTAAAAGCTTGTAAGCTAAAAAAAAGAAATTTTCTTTTCTCGTGAAAAATCGTTTTTAAAGACTTATTTACAATAATTATTAATTGGGCAATCAGCTTTATGTAGTGAAAATTTTATTTTTTCCAACTACTCTATTTCTTATAATTAATCACTTAATAAAAACTCCAAATTTAAAATCTTTGGAATCTAAATACGATAGACTACAATAAAAATGATATTTTTGGTTGATTTTTTTTATTTTCGAGCTATAGTGGTTAGAAAGGGTAAGAACAAGAGCTCGAAGGCAATGTAAAACTTGAAGCTTTCATAAACGACCTGACTATCTACACCTTCTGTAGCTCCTAGGCAAAAGTATTTTTCAACTCCCTTTCGCCTTTAAAATTCCGACTTATATTTTAACAAACCTTTTAGAATATTCAAACGCAAAACCATAACCAAATAACATAATACCCATGTTCTTCGGATTCAGAAAAATGTAACAGTTTAGTTCTGATTTTTCAATTTAAGCTAGTTCTGTCAACAAAACTGGAGAGGACATTTCTTAACAAGGAGAAAGCAGTTAGTTTTAAGATTAGTTAAATAACTATCCAGCTGTCATAAACAATCGTTTATAACAATCAACAATATAATGAAGGTAAATTCCTCCCAACTTTGATTTACTTAGTTTGACAATAATTTTGCCAAATGTTCTGTATCGGGAAAAATTGTAAGAAAACTAAATTTTTTGACTCATAGCTCAAAAGTTAGTAAACGACAAGCACCAAGAATTCAGAAAGAAGAGACAGTATACAACTAGAGTTCTGGAGAGTTCTATTGAGCAATGAAAAGCAAAGAAAGGAAAATTTTAAATCTGAAAATTCTGATAAGATTATAAAAAACTGAAAATTCTGAATAATTTTATGAAAAACTAAACATTCTTAAATATTTGCTCTGAAATATTCTGAAAAACTGAATGTTTTAGAAAGCAGTAATTTTTTCAAAAGCTACGTGTAAGATATTAGTCTGCTGAAACAACCTCCAACTTATTAGTGGAGCAAAGAATTTTCCGTGGTGTCCATCCCGTTAGCGGAGATGATCGCCGTTTACCCTCTCCTGAATAAGAGACACAGTTCAAACGTTAATAATCGACAAAGAAACGAAATTCAGAAAGAAGAGACAGTATACAGCTGGAGAGTTCTATTGAGCAGTGGAAAGCAGTATTTCATTATGGACAGTAAATTTTTAAAGTTTTCAGAAAAAATTTTTGACCGGAAGGCACTTATTATTCTTCGACTTTAATGTAAAATTTTTACTTTTTCAAGTTTCCGTTTTACTATTTTTTGAATAACTTGGCTTGTATTTGTCAGATCGGGACCAAAAAACTTTCGTTTTGTTTGTAATGAATTTCTCTTTAAAACAGCCTGGGTGTGCATTCCAAATAAAAATGGCTGTTACAAAAAAAGTTTAAAAATCAGCTTAAATTTTTGGTTCATTAACTACATCACTAATATATTTAGTGATATTTAGACATAACTAAAAACTGTGAAGATATATTTGCTTAAAAACTGAAAATTCTGATAAAATTTTTGTAAAACTGAAAGTTTTAAAAGACTGACAATTTTAAATAATTTTCTTAAAAGCTGAAAATTCTGAAATATTTACTTACTGAAAATTCTGAAAATCGGAATATTCTAAAAAAACTAAAAATTTTCAAAAATTGAAAATTCTACATAATTTTGATACAGGTACATATTTGCTTAAAAACTGAAAATTCTGAAAAAATTTTTGAAACTGGAAAGTTTTAAAAAACTGACAAATCTGAATAATTTCCGTAAAAGCTGAAAATTCTGAAATATTTACTGAAAATTCTGAAAAACTGAATATTCTGAAAAATTTAAAATTTTCAAAAAATTTAAAATATTGTAAAATTCTGAAAAAAATTTGTTGGTTTACCTTACAGATTCAATAAAATTAATTAAAATGTAGATTTGTCTCAAATTCAATCCCGTTTTTGAACTAAAGTCTCTCAACTATTAAATATAATAGAAATCAAGATATCGTGCTCGGTACTTCGGTAGCACTGCATTGTCTCTGGATTGTGATATATTTTATTTATATTGATTTCCCTACGCTGTAACTGGTCCACTATGTTAAGAGAATGGTAAGCGAATAGCAGGAACTTTAAATTCCACCAGTTACTATAAATCATGAAGGTTGTGATTTTAACTAAAGAAAATATCAAAATGGGGCACTTATAAGAATAAAGACACAATAGATACTTTCTGACATTTCCATATCATTTCGTACAAATTACAAATATTTATTTACTCCACTTTGAGTAAATAAAAATTTCTATAGAAGTGCGCCATTATTTTGATATGAGCCGATATTGCTGCTTCATTTTTATTGAGAGATTTATTAATAAGTAATTTTATTTACATTTTTATATTTTGACGTTAAAGCACTTTGGTGATATATTTCCTTTTAACAACATGGAAATGTACTCGTCTATATAAACTTTTTTTTCTTCCTCTTCTTCCCTTTATATCACAAAAAAAAATTCTTATATTTTTATATTTTAGTATTTTACCATGTAACAAAACATCTCATTATTTCATGTCCTTGTCAAGATAACTTGACATATATTTTAAAATATTGCAGAATAATTTATAACTTTTTTACATTTTAATTAACATTACACATTTTCATGTTTTTTTACACGTTCAATAATATAAAATAATTAGGTGAAAACTCTTTTTTAGAGAAAATTTAATTGCTGATTGTTCATTTTAAGACTCGAAAATGATCGGACAATGTGTGTGGGTTTGTTTAAAAAGGGGGATGATAAAGATCAACGGGATAGCAACAGCAACCCAACACGATTGTGTTTGAAACGCTTCATACAAGTTAATAAAGTACGAAATTAATTGGAACCTAGAAGATGATTGTTTTGTATTGCCCTGAGGCTGACATTACAGAAAATGAAAATTAAGTGAACCGAGAGAGTTGATGAAAATTTATATTTTATTATTATAAAAATGATGGAAGTTTTATATCTAATTTATTGATTTTTTTCTCTAGTGTCGATAATAAATTTTGGATGTGTGATTATAAAGTTCTTGCTTGGTTTATATTTAAAGTGTATTAACTTGTAACATAAAATATAAACATAAAACTTGAAAAATAAAGCTTCTTTTAATGGACGTTGCAATCTGTCTTTTTTATCACCATAATAAAAAATGTAGGAAAATAAAAAAATAAGATCCTTTAAGTATTAACAACAAAATGTTTGCTACAACGAACAGAAGCGGGATCTAACGAACTGTTCCTTAAAGCTTAAATTGTGTTTATTAAAAATATAGGCTAATGGTTATTTATATATTTGCCACTAACAGGCTAAAGCCTAATTATGAGCTACAATCAAGACAAATATATCTTGATTTTGTTTTGAAAGGTTTTTGGCGCCCGAGCAGGGATATTGAATTGTTTCCAAAGCTTTCACCCGTTCAAACAGCAATATTGAGCTGTAGATCTTCTTACTCTTTTATCGCCGCAGTAAACATAATATATAAATTTTCTCGTGTCGTGATTTTATCTGAGCTTGAGTTAGAGTTAAAAATTAACATCAAACTGGAGAAAAGTAGTGTTGGGACGTTTATGGATTTAAATTGTTATATCGTAAAACTATTATAATGAATGAAATTTATCTATTTTTACACTAAAAATAATTGATTTCATCGTGCAGATCGTTACAAATTGGCGCCCGAGCAGGGACTTTAAAATTTGAAATTCTTTCAAACCTTTTATCTGTTCAGAAATCAATATTGAGCTGTAACTCTTCATACTCTATTATAGCCAGCGTAAACATACATAAATTTTCTCGTGTCGTGTCGTTATTTTATCCGAGCTTGAGTTGGAGTTAAAAATTAAACAGCAAACTGGAGAACAAGTTGTTTTTGGACGTTTATGGATTTAAATTAAAGATCGTTTTGCAAGAACGATCTAACCCACACCTTGTTTTCTTGACATTTTCGTTTTAGAAAGTCATTTCAAACAAAATTAATTTAACTAACATTTGGTGATGGTGATACTATCTACTAAAAAAATATGTTTTCAAAACGCAATGTTACTAAAGCGTTTTCAACTGTTTTATTAATTTGTGGAAAACTACATAATTGTTGCAAAACGATACCCAATTATAATATCGTAAAACTATTACAATGAATGCAATTTATCTATTTTTACACTGAAAATAATTGGTTTCATCGTTACTTAGAGATAGTTGCAAATTGGCGCCCGAGCAGGGACTTTAAAATTTGAATTCTTTCAGACCTTTTATCGTATCGGCACAACAGGATACCGTACGTAGCTACGGAATGATAGTTGGAAAAATAAGCTAGTCTACACGCGCCTCTTGAGAAAATATGGCTTTCATTCGACGAATAGTGAAGATAATCTTCTACATAGAGTTAATACATGGTCACTCCAAGTAAGTGTGCTCCCGAACATTCTGCCGAGCATATTTAGAGAATCCTCAGACTTATTGACAGTCTTTAAAGTCAGGCTTTGCTTCTTGTCTAGAATTAAGGCTAGACCATTTGCGGTGAATCCTTAGCCTCGTGTAGCGATTGTAGTTCTTTAATGTCCAAATGGACTTCGAAGTTTGCGATATTTAAGAAACTCGTGTCGTCGGCATACTCTAAAGCAGTTAATGTTCGTTGGGAGATAATTCACAATTATAACGAATAGAAGAGGTCCCAATATCCAGCCCTGTAGAACTCCTACTATTACAGTCTTCGGCTGAGACTTAAAGCCCCGCCAGTCAACCAGTTGCAGACGATCTTCCAGGTAGGATCGAAAAATTGCCAGAGCAGTTCCCATCACGCCATAATACTCAATTTTTTAACAATAAGTCGTGTCTGACACTATCCAAAGCCTTTGATAGATCGCAACATGTTACTCGAGCAACTTCGTGATTATCAAATGCTTCAGCAATTACTCTGACTCTATCTACCAACGCTGTCACGGTAGATAATTTTGCTCTGAAGCCATGTAGGCGGTGATCCAAAATAAAATTCTTATTGAAGAAAGTGATCAATCTTCTTTTGATAAGTTCTTCTAAAATCTTTGAGAGTACTGGTAAGATCGATATGAGACAGTAGTTAGAGCAGCTGCTAGTGTCTCCCTTCTTATGAATAGGCATTACTCTTAGGCAATTTTTAGTTGTTTTGGAAAAGTTCCTTGTTTTAAGCACTGGTTAAACACTTTATATAGAAACCCGCACACCACTGGAAATATTTTCTTTAACATTGAGGTCGTAAAACCATATATGGTTATACGACCATATATGTCCGCTGAGGTTTTGCTCTTCAGATGGCGTACTATGTCGGCTAATTATTGTTAGGTTATATACAGGGTGTAACTACTCGACTCATCCAAAGATATAGGAGTTTTAGATCTCGAAAAAACTAACATTTTTTTTATTTCGCCATTTTGAATTTGGAGCCTCCTATTCGAGATACAGTCGATATAAGTTTTTTTGTTTTTCTACTCCAGTTTATTTAGTTTTAAGTTTTAAAAATAAAATAAAAATTGTTTTGAAATCCTCGTAAATTTCTCTAAAACTTTTGTATGTAGCTCAATCTTCTATCTTCATTAATATCAAAATGGCGGCCAATTTGAAACTTTGACCTTGAAAATTTCAAAAATCGCACGGTGAATTTTCTAAAAAAGAATATGCGCTTATTCTACTCATGAAGATCTACATTTTAAGTTAAAAAAACTACTAGAAATTTTTTATAGTTTAGGAGCTACAGGAGATTGAATTTAAACGATCAAATTCTAAAAGAGTGCTGTTTCTGTTTTTCCGTTCCTCTTTGGTTTTTCCTTGTCAGTTTTGATAATAATTGAATTTATTAATTAATTATTGTTATTCGAAAGTGATTTTTATTAATTATTAATAAAAACTATTTTTTGTAAATATGGAACTGTCTACTCTTCAAGAATTTATTGACATAAATTGACAAACAATCTTCTGTAGCTCCTAAACTATAAAAAATTTCTAGTAACTTTTTTGACTTAAAATGTAGATCTTGATGAGTAGAATAAGCGCATATTCTTTTTTAGAAAATCCACCGTGTGATTTTTGAAATTTTCAAGGTCAAAGTTTTCAATTGGGCGCCATATTGGTATTAATGAAGATAGAAGGTAGATGTAAATACAAAAGTTTTATAGAAATTTACAAGGATTTCAAAACAGCTTTCATTTTTTTTAAGAACTTAAAAATAAAAAAACTGGAAAAGAAAAACAAAAAAACTAATATCGACTGTATCTGGAATAGGAGGCTCCAAATTCAAAATTGCGAAATAAAAAAAATGTTAGTTTTTTCGAGATCTACAACTCCTATATCTTTGGATGAGTCGAGTAGTTACACCCTGTATCTGTTGTTATGAAGAAACTCGTCAGACTAAGTATATTTTCTCCAAATTGAGAGAAGAAACTGTTAAGTACATCGGCAGTTAGCGAACATTCAGTACCTGCAATAATACGTTCTTTACCAATTTCTCTGTTGATTATCTGCCAAACAGACTTATTCCTTTCAGTTAGAGATCGTTGCAAATTGGCGCCCGAGCAGGGACTTTAAATTAAATTTTCAAACCTTTTATCTGTTCAGAAATCAATATTGAGCTGTAACTCTTCATACTCGATTATAGCTAGCGTAAATATACATGAATTTCCTCGTGTCGTGTCGTCATTTTATCCCAGCTTGAGTTGACGTCAAAAATTAACATCAAACTGGAGAAACTTTGGTTTGGGACATTAATGGATATAAATTGTTACGAAAAATTATCAGCCATAACAACACATGATAAATGAAAAGGATACTTTGAAAATAATTGTTTAATCGTTTGAGATCGTTATGAATTGGCACCCGAGCAGGGACCTTTTTAATATTCTATACTCCAAACACGTATGTATTAGACCATTAATATAACTGGATTACTACTTGCTATTATTATTGGTTTATGTTTGTTTTAACATAATAAATAAGTATTGTAATCTACATATTACATAAATATGTTTTTAGTTATGGTAGTGAACACTCACAAAGTGAGACAAATATTAAAAGAGAGGAATTTAATAAAACAGCAATCTTGTAACAGCTATTTACAAAATAACTAATTGTTTTATAATTAAAACAAAATATATAAAAGGAAAAGAGTGAAAGAAGAGAAAAAAACTATTTAATAAGTAAAATAAATGAACTTGTAAAGCTTGCCGACAATTTTATCTAATGAAATATTATGGAGAGCATTTAATTAAAGCTCACGATCATTAATTTATTTTAAAATGCAATTTTAAAATTTTCATAACGCTTTAAAAGTATAAAATTAGTGGTGTAAAAAACGACCCTTACATTTTTGAGTAATTCAACAACTAAATTAATTACCACAAGTGTTTATAACTGTACGCGGTTATAATAACCAATTCAATCGCTTTCATTTGTAAATCGAATTTTAAAAAAGGCAATGTTTGATATTTGAAGTTTAACAAATTTAAACGTAACAAAGTTAATTAAAACATAAACTCGTGAACGGTATTTTGTATTACATTACACTACTACCTACTACTAGCTAAAATGATACTAAAAGGAACGATTAAGGTATCATTAAGGAGATACTGGATCTTTGTGCTACAATTAAAGGAAATTTTATCACATCACCACCTCTTTAGTATCGTCTCATTTTACAATAGCCGAAAATGTTTCTCTGATAACAAAATATATATCTTCGTTTTTACTCGAAAAAATAATTCTCTTTTCAGTCTTTACAAATAATTGATTTGAATTCAAACCTTAAAGTTCTTTTTCAAGACAATCAGAAAATAATTGAAATTCATAGCTGTGCACCTTGTAATAATATGCTTAACGTGCTCCAACTTAGCAATTGATTGTTTTTCCAAAAGACACTTATCCTAAATGAGCTTTCATTTTAACAAAAAGAAAGTATTTTCTTTATTCTAATGGCTTCATTTTTATAATTAAAAAAGGAGCTATTTGTATAAAAAAACAAATAACTGAAGTGGATATAAAATAAGAAATTACTACCACTAGAAATTCCTTAAGATTTAAGGATTTCTTCATTTGGCAAATTTTAGAAAAATCATCAAATAACGCCCCTATCAGAAGATATAACTTACCACGCTTTATCAGAAAAAACACCGTGGGAAAATCAAGTGCTAGTTACTAAGTAAAAAAAAAGTGTTAACTCGCAGTTATTCAATAACTGGTAATAATTTGAAAGCACGTTCTCTGTGTTCATTAGATTACGCTGGGGTCAACATCGAGTTGTAAGATAAACTATTCTGAAGAGCACTGGCTATCTTGGCAACACATTCGGTTAAATTACAAAAAAATACTTATTTAGACGAAATGCAAGACTCCGTTATGAAGACTCAAATAATCCAGCAACACGTTCTATGTGGCCAATTAAATACTGTGAGCAACCGGTGACAAATAATTGGCGAAAAGTACCAAAAACTAGGTCACAACTTTGGTTAGAACGCTATCGTATCAATTTGTTGTTTTGTAGTCAACAATTTTCACTTAACCATAACCAGTTGCCACCGACAACCTGCATGATGTTATTTATCTTTCATTACAACGAGTTTAGTTCACCAACATCTCAGTCATTGTTATGGATATTTCCATAACATAATTTCCATAACTTCCATTTCAGATTAGGAAAGAGATGAGTCTCAACGAGGATCGAGTAGGAGATTCTTTTACTCTCTGTAGTGAGTTTCTTTTCTCAAGCCATGGAAATACATACACAATTACACAACCAGTCATTACAGTTCGAAAATGGAATTGCTCTCACTAACAGCCGTCTTACACGAGACTAATTTTAGTAGGACCTCGATAGTCCGGATTAATTAAAACCGGATTTTTGATAAATCCGGATTACCGATGCATGATATTCCCGAATTATCATAAAATGCTTTATTTAAATTTAAAAAAACAAAAATAATAAGCAGCTTTTTCACTGATGTTTAACGTTTTGTGTTTACGTTTTGGATGCCTGATTGAACACACACACATTTCTATTGAACTGAGGTTCGTTTGCACCACCTCCCCTTTTTAACTTATAGTTAAGATTGCCTGCCGTTGCTTAGGATACGCCCGGTAACAAGTTAAAAAACACAGACATGTTGATTCGGTTCATCAAAGCATGCAAAAATTCGGAGTCATTCATACACAATAAAAGAAATTGTTGATTCTGGATTAGGGAAGAATTCGGATCACCAAACACTCGGATTATCGAGGTTCTACTGTATCTGCTAAATTAGAAGATTTCACAATAACTGGCCCTTTTTCTTCCGATAATTATAATAGACATGAGAAAAAATAGTAGTCATATTACAATGCTCCTGTATTAGTAGGTACAGTCAACTTCACAATTATTGGCCACCCTGTCTATACGTAAAGGTGGTTACTAGCCGACAACTACAAAAGAAGAGAAGGGGAGATTGTTGGTTTACTACTTGGCAAAATAAAGTTACCTCTCAATTTAAGTAGGGCGTGTTACGATGGTTGCATCCACAATTCGTGCATGACGTAGGCCATTAATTGTGAGACTGATTGTACCTACTAGCTGCAGTTCTAAACTTATGCCCGGGGGCATAGCAGAGAATTATATTTTAATCCGATAATTAGATTTATCCTCTGATATGGCAACGTTACACGACGTAATGTCAATGTTTGATGTTTATAAAAAAAATATTAAAATCTGAGGTTAAGTTCTTTTAGTGTCGAATTGAGAAAACAGTTCGCTAGCGAATCTATTTTGTTAAATTTTGACATTTTATTTATTTAATGTGTAATTCTAGTTCTCTGATTAAAATATAATTCTCTTTTATGGAACTGGGCAAAACTCAAGTTTGAGTAAATATTACTACAGGTAAAGTAAGTGAAGGGATCTCCATCTTAGGGCGGGTACTTTAGGTCTCGGTTAGGCAGTTTGACAGAGCCTTAATTCTCGACCATTCGCTTTCGTAACGAAAGTAAGATAAAGAATGGTAGTATGCCGAGCCATTGCCGAAATTTGTCGAATAGAAGGTTTGGCAACGTTTTAGAAATGCCATTTACTTGTCAAATGTTTTGTGCGGTCGAACCACGTTTAAAATCTAGAATTTATTATATTTATGTTCAATTAAAATTTTTTATTAATACATTTAAGTTATTATTTTTATATTTTTGGGTGTTTCATTTATTTTCTATATAATTTACATTAATATTTCCTATTTTATAATACTTTCTCTATTTTTAGAGGCACAAGTACGAGGTGACAAAGGCGGAAAACAGTGAAGACACCCAAACACTCTACTGCAAAGCGGATCTAAACAAAAAGTCTAGAGGAAGGGGGGGGATCAACGCGGAGAAGTGTGACTATTTGTAATAATGGGGGGGGGGGTAAAAATTTAAAATAATTACGGGGAGGTAGGTAATTTTATAGTTCTACCTAAATGTTTGAAATCTCTAGCATGGGCTAAATTAAAATTGAAAAAATATTTGTTTTTTGTACTTCGGATATTCTGATATTCTATATAGTCCAACAGAATTAGCAAAAATTTGATGGTATACAAAACAAAATTAGGTCCGTATTGAGACCTTTCTTAATATGTTAATTTGTACCTATACTTTAAGAATCCTATGAGTCCCGAGCTGGGTCACAGGCGCGCGCGTGAATAAATGGACTTGAAGAGGAAAAAAATGTTTGTGGATAAATTTCTCGGAAAGGGTGCAACTCAGCGAAAAATGACTAGAGTACAATTTTATAGATGACGCATTTTTACAAAACAAATGTTCTATAAAAAGTTTTCGTTAGAGCAATGGTGTAACCACAAAATTCCTTTTAAGAAAGATATGTTTTCAAAAATAATTTTAAGCAGGCGAATCAATGTCGTACAAAATAATTGCACGCCGATGGACGAAAAACTGTTTTACTCCTAGACGAACAATGATAAAATTACAAAAATAATTTCAATTTGAAGCTGAAGATTTTGGCTTTCATTTTTGTATATTTTTGATTTACTTTTGTTACGTCTTGTACTATTAAACAGCTAATGAAATTTTCTTTGTACCATTTATTAAATAGTTGCAGATATTTTGTTGGATGAATTATTTTAGAAATTTTTCCTTAAGGCATATCGTTCCTTATGAATCATTTTTTAAAGTTACAGCATAAAAAATCGATTATACATTATTTTATAAAAGTGTAGTGACTTAAAACTTCTGGATTTTTAAAAATTTTAATTTTTTTTATATATTTTCATTTAAAAATTTCTGTAAAATCGTTAATATTTAACGAGTTGAAAAAAATCTATGACTAATTTTGAAGGAAAATAAGTCTACTTTTTGATGCACTTATAATAATTTACTTACAATCTCAAGTTTACTTTTTATATTTAATGCAGTTGAGAAGTGGAAATATCGACGACATTTTCTTAAAATCCCTACTACATTTAATGTACTAAAGATTTTTCAACTTTCGTAAATGTAAATGAAACATAATAACCCATCCTTTAGTCTATGAAAACCACAACGGACTCAGATGTACTAGTAATCAACAACCGGCTGTTGAATTCAGGTAAATCTGTGGAAATATTTGGACTTAAAAATCAGTCTCACAAAAATATTTTCAAAAAAGGCTTAATATGCCTTTTAGAGCTATTTACTGCGATAAGAAAATATAACTGCATAAGCAAGCACATGTACAGGCTGTTTTAAATGACGTGTACGCATCATTGCTAACTTTCTTATTATTGGAGCTACAAAACTGGTTAAATTAGCAAAGAATCATAATTTTTTCCGCTGATTACGATGCTCAACACTAAAAATCAATTGAACATACATTATAGTTTTCAAGATATTCACAAAAATAACTTTATTTTAAATGGAACACCCTATATATTTTTATGTTTTCGAAAATAATACTGTATTTAGAGTATAAAATGTCATATGAGTTTTGTCCTAAAATGAAAAAAAAATTACCGTTCTCGTATTTTCAGTATTAGTCGCTTGGCACGAACACCCTATATTTTTACCAATTTAGTATCTACATTTTACCAGGAATCAAAATCTGTATAAAAATGCAGGGTGTTCCTGCCAAGGGG
This sequence comes from Malthinus seriepunctatus, assembly GCA_963924605.1. Taxonomy (NCBI): domain Eukaryota; kingdom Metazoa; phylum Arthropoda; class Insecta; order Coleoptera; family Cantharidae; genus Malthinus; species Malthinus seriepunctatus. Next base: position 20,788,103 of record OZ004601.1, on the reverse strand, counting down.
CCATTATTACCGTATCCGTTTAATACTGTAGATACGAGAACGGTAATTTTTTTTCATTTTAAGAAAAAACTCATACAACATTTTATACTCTAAAAGCAGTGTTTATTTCAAAAACATAAAAATATATAGGGTGTTCAATTTAAAAAAAAGTTAATTTTGTGAATATCTTGAAAACTAAATGTTCAATTATTAATGTTTTGTGTTGACCATGGAAATCGGCGGTAAAAATTATGATTCTTTGTTAATTCATCCAGCTTTGCCCCCAGCCCAAACAGGACCCCCTGTTTATATATATGTGCTCGCTTATGCAGTTATATTTTCTTGTCGCAGTATATAGATCTAAAAGGCATAATAAGCCTTTTTTGAAAATATTTTTGTGAGACTGATTTTTAAGTCCAAATATTTCCACAGATTTACCTGAATTCAACAGCCGGTTGTTGATTACTAGTACATCTGAGTCCGTTGTGGTTTTCATAGACTAAAGGATGGGTTATTATGTTTCATTTACATTTACGAAAGTTGAAAAATCTTTAGTACATTAAATGTAGTAGGGATTTTAAGGAAATGTCGTCGATATTTCCACTTCTCAACTGCATTAAATATAAAAAGTAAACTTGAAATTGTAAGTAAATTATTATAAGTGCATCAAAAAGTAGACTTATTTTCCTTCAAAATTAGTCATAGGTTTTTTTCAACTCGTTAAATATTAACGATTTTACAGAAATTTTTAAATGAAAATATATAAAAAAATTAAAATTTTTAAAAATCCAGAAGTTTTAAGTCACTACACTTTTATAAAATAATGTATAATCGATTTTTTATGCTGTAACTTTAAAAATGATTCATAAGGAACGATATGCCTTAAGGAAAAATTTCTAAAATAATTCATCCAACAAAATATCTGCAACTATTTAATAAATGGTACAAAGAAAATTTCATTAGCTGTTTAATAGTACAAGACGTAACAAAAGTAAATCAAAAATATACAAAAATGAAAGCCAAAATCTTCAGCTTCAAATTGAAATTATTTTTGTAATTTTATCATTGTTCGTCTAGGAGTAAAACAGTTTTTCGTCCATCGGCGTGCAATTATTTTGTACGACATTGATTCGCCTGCTTAAAATTATTTTTGAAAACATATCTTTCTTAAAGGAATTTTGTGGTTACACCATTGCTCTAACGAAAACTTTTTATAGAACATTTGTTTTGTAAAAATGCGTCATCTATAAAATTGTACTCTAGTCATTTTTCGCTGAGTTGCACCCTTTCCGAGAAATTTATCCACAAACATTTTTTTCCTCTTCAAGTCCATTTATTCACGCGCGCGCTTGTGACCCAGCTCGGGACTCATAAGATTCTTAAAGTATAGGTAAAAATTAACATATTAAGAAAGGTCTCAATACGGAGCTAATTTTGTTAGGCAAAATATCTAATTCTGTTGGACTAATAGCATTCTGGTCGCAAAAAAGAATTCCGAAAATAATTTCTGGCAAATGTTTATTTTACCTACCATTACGATGTGCTTTTCTTACTTCCCAAACCAGAGCTATTTTTTAAATATGTTGAAGTGGTGAATACAAAATGAACAAAGAAAGAAGAATATACAATAGGTTATAAATGAACGGTACTTTTTTCAGTTACAAGAATACACATATTTCGGAATTTCTGTCATCTTTTAAAAGGTTTATTGTTTGGGACTTTATTTACCCTTCAGAATAATAACAGAAAAGAATTTTTTAAGGATTTTTAAAATTTTATAGAGATTTTAAGCTCATTGCTTTAAAAATGTTATATTTTTTTAAGATAATTTAGGAAATTTAGACTTCTGGGAGGGTTAATTACCCCCCCCCCTCCCCGTAAAACCGCCCTTGGCCTTTCTCAAAAGAGAAAACGGTTTTATTTTTCATATGTTTAGTTTGTCACTCGCCAAAGAGCACTCGTTATAAAACGAGTGGCTTCGAAAACGAATTTTTCAAAAATACCATTTCACGTAAGTTCCTTCGTTATTGACGACAAGTTGCATTCGTGATAAAACACTCGTTTTAACTCATCGTTCGTGATTAGTCGAAGGATCTCAAGAATTGAACCCCAGACTAACGTTTCCAGTGATCGGTGGCTAGACGAACAATTAGTGACAACGGCAGATCTATTAGCAAAAACATAAATTTAACTAAGGTGTGAAAATTTTATATTTTCCCCACATTTTAATAACATAAAGTGCCCTCTTAAACACTCGAAGTTTATTTAGAGAGAAAATTAAGTTTGTTACACTTAAATAAACCGTCAAAAACAAGAACTTGTATTATACATACCTGAAAGTGCCTGAAAGTATTTAAAGCTTGTACATATTTGTTAAGTTTTAGGCTCGTCTTTGTTGTGTAATTTAAATTTTCCAACAAAACTTTATCTTTGTCTTGGGCTCAAAGTTGTATTAAACCCAATTTGTACTTGATAAACTCGAGCAACATCTCAATAATGAGAATTTCCACTATGTGATGTTGGACATTGAATGCATTAAGATGGAGATTTAACAAAATTGATTTAACGCAACAAGATATACAAATCAAATTATAAGATTACGACATAATTAATGAAAATTTCGCAAGGAAAATTTATAATGAACGTAAATTATTTACTCTTGGCTCCTTCAATAATTATGTAGTTTATCTAGAAATACGCCTTGTTTTGTTCTGTAAATTTAATCAGGTTTCAAGCTGTGTACTTTCATCTATCGTGGTTGGTTAATGAACAATACATCGAGTTTTCGGGGTAATTAAATGTACAACCGCCTTAATGTGTGCGTTTAATATCTGCATATTTTATATGCGTAAGTTCGTCCTTTTGTTATATTAAACGTGTAAAATATTTGAACTTGCCTAAAGTTGAATTGTTTCTAGTTTATTTTTATTTATTTTCCGTAAAAAAAAGAGAGAATTTATTACAGTATTAGTAACCATATTGCGTGAATCTATTCAAAACAAAGCTTTTTGTTCTTCGTTGTTGGCGTATATTCTACGTACAACGTCCTTTATTGATTTAATAAACAACAAATTACATTCAAGCATTTTTTTCTACCTACGCTTAAGAATTTTTTTTTATTTTGCCTGCTATCATTTTTTTAGTCGCCAACATAATCATCATTAGTTATTTTTGAGCCCATCCCACCCTAGCTTACGTTAAAACTGGCAAACTCAAGACTACGATTAAATGAGAAGGAAAATAGTCATAAAGATCCTTTTTTACTTTCACAGGAACGTCATATCAAGCACGAAGAGAGTAGGTAATTGATGTCGATTAAAAATCTTCTAAAAGTGGAGAGAAGCAACAATGTGCAACATAAATGGATGGAAAGTATTGTAACAACAAACAGCAGTTTGTTATATTCAACAAATTAATTAAATTAAGCCGCTTTACCACTACATCGTCAAATACCAACAGACATATAGGGAAGAAAGAAACAAAAGGACAGTCAAACCAAAGAGCATTTCATCAGTTCAATAGATAGAGAACCAGACCAACAGTCCAATAAGTCGATAACCAGACCAGATAAACGTAAACAGGTAATCAGTCAAACAGCCAGGCAAGCAGATATATTATGTTAACGGGCAGACGGGTGGATGGACGAACAGATGGGCAGACGGGCAGACACAGGGCCCCGACAACCATACACCAATACTCTCTAAATAGTCAACAAGCAGACAGCCTTGACAACACTCAGGCAATTCACTGAAGTAATTCACGAATTAGTTCACTGAATTAATTCACGAATTAGTTCGCTGAATTAATTCACGAATTAGTTCACTGAATTAATTCATGAGAATTAATTTTTGCCAACCCTGCATAAAAACATGAAGAAAGACTGAGAAGCAAACAAGAAAATAGACGAATATTTTTTCAAAAAACTTTTATAAAAACCATAACATCCCATGTTTTTACTAGAAATCAAAATGAGGTTTAGTGATCGCTTGCTTGTGAGGAAACATTAAAAAGAGCGATGGGGCGACCTAACGAAGAAAATTAATTAAAAGTTCCTTCTACGGTGATGGTGTGACAAAAAGAATGTCTTCCTGGTAAATTTAAATTTGTAAACACGCATTAAACATTATTTTAATATTATTCCAAAACGTTTCCAACAAATGGCTGTAAAAGAGATCGATTACTCATTTACTAACCCGAAGTTTATGCAAAATTGTTTAGTAAAAGTTTCTATTATCTAAGCACTAAACTGTCTCAAATTTGTAAATCTTTCTAAACTTTTTAAAACTTTCTTTTAAAACTGTGTTGTCAAAGTAAAAACACATTTACTGCCAGAATTAGGGGATTCGGGTAAGTGTTTTATTTAATACTATTTGCAAAGCTTTTGAAGACTTTTATTTTATTTGTAGTTTATCGACGCAACAGTAAATTTAAATGTGGGACGTGGGATTAAATAGATCACAATCTTTTGAAAAAAAAATTCAAAGATGCGCTACTGAAAGCCCTCTATTATAACAAGATACTGAAATACTGAGATAATTTTTAAATTCTGATAATCTGGGTATTCAATAAAATAAAAAAGTTCAGTCACGTTATAATTATCTACAGTCTTTCCAATATCTCCCAAGTTATTGATTGCTCGTTAAATTACACTGCCGTGCTTTTTTCAGTTTAGAATCGACAACATTGAATTAAATTGAAAAAAAAAACTTTAATCAGTAGATAGATATTTTGCAATCTATTCATCACTCCCAAAGCTGTCTTAATGGTGAAAATAACAAACGATGAGGAAGACAAATTTCTCTAAAAAAGAAACATAAAAGTGGCCAAAAATCCAATTAGAGTAGGGGACCAAAGGTCACACAATCAAACATCCGAATGTCTTAGTCTAGCGTAGGCCAACAGAAAATATTTTTGAGAAACTTTTTCTCAAAATTATCGTAAATATTCTTTCATAGGTAATAATCAGAAAATTAAAAAAAATTTTCCTGATTTTTATAAAAAAAGTTTAAGTATTTTCTGAAAAATATTTTCAGGATGTTTGAAAATTTTTTTCTGAATTTTCAGAGTTTTTAAAAGAATTTTCGGAATTATTATCAGATTTTATTTTTTTTTTCAAAAACTTCGCAACAATTTGTCAGTTTTCAGGATATTAAGAAGACTGTATAATAGTTAGAGGTTTTAGAAATGTTGGGTATATTTCAGAACCTCCTGATTATGTTCTACTATCTATTTATCACTGCTAAAGTTGTCTTTATGGTAAAAATAACAAAAGATGAAGATGAAAAAATTTTCTAAAAAAGATTCACAAAAGTGGTTAAAAATGCAATTTAGAGTAAGAGACCAAAAGTCATACAATTAAAAATCAGAATGTCGAGCGTAGCCAACAGAGAATCTCTTTGAGAATTTTTTTTTAGAATTATCGTATTTTTTCATAATAATCAGAAAATTGAAACATTTTTACTAAATTTTTTCTGAATATTCCGAAAATTATTTTCGGGATTTTTAAATAAATTTTCAGACCTTTTCTCAGAATTACTTGTTTTCCAAAAATTCATAATAGTTTTTCAATATTTTCAGAATATTAAGAAGCTCGCCAATTAAAGTAAGAGACCACCAAATGTCATACAATCTATTATCGGAACGTCTTAGTTTAGTCTAGCGTAGCCCAACAGAAAATTTTTTTTTTTAAGTTTTTTCTTAGAATCATCGAAAATATTTTTTCATAATGAAAATTTAAAGAAAATTTTTCAAGATTGTAAAAAATTTTTTTCAATATTTTCCCTTACATTTTTACAGGACTTTTTTCTGAATATTCAGACAGTTATTTTCAAGATTTTTGAATAAATTTTCAGACCTTTTCTCAGAATTACTTTTTTTTCCATAAAATTCAGAATATTTTTTTCAATATTTTCAGAATAGTAAGAACTAATTAGAGTAATTAATTAATTAGCTCGCCAATTAGAGTAAGAGACCAAATGTCACACAATCAAATATCGGAATGCCTTAGCGTACGCCTAGCGTAGCCCAAGAGAAAATCTTTTTCAGAAATTTTTTCTCAGAATTATCGTAAATATTTTTTCATAATAATCGGAAAATTTAAAAAACTTTTTTCTGGATTAGAAAACTTTTTCAAAATTTTCCGTAACATTTACAGGATATCTAAAAAAAATTTTCAAGATTTTCACACCTTTTCACAGAATTACTCTTTTTTTATAAAGTTCAGAATAGTTTTTCAGTATATTCAGAATAATAAGAAGCTCGCCTACTAGAGTAAGAGACCAAATTAATGTCACACAATCAAATATCGAAATGTCTTAGTTTAGTCTAGCGTAGTCCAACAGAATCTCTTTTTGAGAATTTTTTTCTCAGAATTATCGTAAATATTTTTTCATATATAATACCACTAGAGATAAAATTTTGTCGGCAAAATTGTTCGATTGTTATGAAAGTTTGTTGCTTGATAATTTCGCAAATGACATTTGTCAAAAAATCACGAGCCGTACGGCGAGTGATTTTTAATTAAATGTCATGAGCGAAATTGTCAAAAAGAAACAAACTTGAATACTTACAAGAGAACAATTTTGCCTACAAAATTTTATCTTGAGTGGTGTTCGACATGACTATTTTACGAGAGAAAAATTAAGTCTATTTTCACTTAAAAAACTTATTTTTTACTGCAAAACGCAATGCGATGCAAAAATGTCATTTTGACAATGATTTAATTTCCAAGCTGACTTGAACGTTTAAAACGTCAAAAAAATTGTCGCTGAAATTCCATGTTGTTAGTTTTGCCAAGGTACTTGTTTTGTCACCTGAATACTTGATTTTATTGTCGCTATAATACACTCTAGTGAAATAGTCATAGTAATCAGAAAATTAAAAAACTGTTTTCAGGATTTTTAGAAAAATTATTCAAAATTTTTCGTAACCCTTTTTACAGGATTTTTTGAAAATTTTTTCTGAGTTCTCAGAAAAATTTTTTAGGAATTAAAAAAATATTTCAACATTCTCTCAGAATTTCATTATTTTTTTCTGATAATTCTGAATAATTTTTCAGTAGTTTATCATTCAGAAACCCGTCATAATGGGTAGAAGCTTTAGAAATGTATAGTGTATTTCAGAATCTCCTGGCTATCTTCTACGAGTTTTCGATTTCTGAAAAAATACCTCTAATAATTCATTTAATTTTTAAAAGCGTTTAGTACTAAATTTCCGCACTAGAAGGTTTATTATGCCTCCTATCACTTAAGTTTTAATAGTAAAAGGTTTAACCGCTGTGATTAAAGGCTTTACTACCTAACCAATATGTGGTTATTTTACATTAAACCAAATCGTTTTAAATTAAAACTAACATTACTTCAATACAAAAATTAATCTTCTCTAAGTAGTTTCCTTTTTTCAAGAAAATTTAGGAAAAATTACATTATTTTTTATTTTTCCCAACGTTTGAACAAACAATTTGATTGTTAAATCCTCGAATGTTATTTCTTCATATACCAAATATTTACGTTTTACTATATTTACGATGGAATTTCAAAGTGGAGTTTTACAACCCCAAAAAAATATATAAAAAGGGTCTAATAAACGCCAGTTCTAAATTTTCGTTTGTTTTAAATCTTTCCGTTTATTTTACAAGAATACAAACAATCTCATAAATTTCTACAAAAAAGGGTCAAAATTTTAGAAAAATATTTTTGCTCATAAAATAAATTTTCTAATGCCGGATTTCAAACGACTTAGAAAATTGCCAACTTCGTACAGTTGGGTATTGAAATAAAAAACGGCGCTTCCGATTGGCCGACAACGTGTGTTGAAATTTGAAATGAATTTATCTAATTACACTCATACGAGTGCTTTTATGCGAGTTATACACTATACTTTTTTGACTACCACAACTAAAGCTCAATTTTAAATTTCCAAACAGCATTATTTGTACGACAGTTGACACTAAAGTGTGTTGAAATGAAGAAACTCGTTTTTTTTTATTCCAACACACCTCAGCCCAACTGTGCAAAATTTACAATCTTCGTGGTCGTCGTAAAAGTTGGTGGTTATTCAAATTTATTGTTGAGATATAGAATAATTATTGCAGTTAGTTTTAATTAGTTTTTAATTGCTGGTGTTTTTGTTTTACTCTCAAAACAATTCTTTTATCGCAATCTGCGAAAATTTCAGTGCACACCTAACAAAAACAAATCGTAAAAGAAGTTAATGGATTGTAGAAAAATAATAATCTTAGTAGAAATAAGACAAGAAATATTATTAATCGTACTATAATAACTAAATGACTAATGATTTATAATTTTTATTACTAAAATATACAAAATTTTAATATTTGGAACAAAAAACGTTATTAGCGTCGCTGTCAGTTGCACTTAAATTTGTCTCTCTCTCTCCATTCTAATTACAACTATATTAGTTTTAAAAGGAAATTAATCATTTAATTCAAATTGGGTTTAAATAGTTAAATTAATTTATAAACACGATTTGGTTTAGACAATAACTAATTGGGAAAGAAGACGGTTATATATCACAAAAGTAAAAAAAGTTTACATTTGCGTAATAATTTATTATTATACGGCATACGCAAAATGGAATTGACTTTTAGGCTTTAGACAGGAATAAATGTTTGAAATTGTAATCAATAATATTTAAAGTAATGTCAGTTTAGTAATTTTTTATGAATAATAATTAATAATTTTATGTTAACGTTAATAATTTAACACCTAAAAGCCAGATTTTTTTTCTTATTTATTTTGATAGAATAATTATGGCGACTAAAGGAGAGATTTTTATTGTTTCGGATAGATAATTTTATACTCTATAATTTTTATTAGAGATGAAATTACCCTCAGATCACTCCTAATTGAGCTAGAGTCGGGAGAGACACCGCATGTTGTAAAACCCGACTTAATCCAAAATTTGTTCGTTTTGATTTGTTTTGATAGATTAATTATGGCAATTAAGACAGATAGCTTTAGTGATTCGGATACATAATTTTATGCTCTATAATTTTTATTAGTGGTAAAATTACCCTCAGATCACTGCTTACTGAGCTAGAGTTGGGAGAGACACTGCATGTTCTAAGAAACATGTTTTTGAGGATACCCCTTAAATTCTAATTTTCCTGATGACTCATGATGCAAAGATGCATAGTCTGATCACATTCACTATTTTGCACAAGGTGTTTAAAATGCCCTCTTTACAGATTTGCATAAGATAATATTGTTAAAAGTTAAAACAAACAAGCACTCGATGCATAATCATACTAGCACCTGAGTTTAATCATTTGAGTATGAAATTTATCTACAATGTTTATCCAAAAAGGAGGATAGGTCAAGCATAACTTTATACCTTGGTGTCCTGTCCCTTTTGTTTCCCGATGAGAATTCCCTAAAGTTTAAATTTATTGATACAAAGTTGGCTATTCTTGCCTTATTGACTGTATTAAAGATCCCTTTCACCTTGCTAAAAGATAGGCGCAATCAGATCGCAATACGTCAGGTATTTTTTAAAGAGTGAAACTGTCGGCAAGATAGCATTGTGAACAGTGGAGTTTTAGTTTATTTGAACGAATTATTTGTTTTTAATTTCCCCCAATTTGTTTAACTAAAACAAACTTTAAAAACCAAAACTTTTTATAATTTTAACGTGTATTGACTATTGAGTTGTTCATGAGGTATAGAAAAATTGATTTTAGAGAACAAAAATTTTCACATTTTCACCCTTTCATTTCGTTGGGTATTTAAAATTTAAATATTTGTAATCTTTGATTTAGTACTGAATCGAATTTTCGAACCCCTTTTGTTCGACGCACACATAAAAAATAGGTACTTAATTACCATGAAAAGCAAATTATGGAATGTAATGGTTAATAAATAAAAGAAATAAAGAAAAAACATTTTTAAATTGCCATTTCTGTCATATTTAAAGTAAAACCCGATTATTGATGGATAAAATACACTATACGAGCAATCAACTTACACACCACGCATATCGGTTTCATCTGCTTGAAGCGACACCACTCGACATCAACTATCGATTTTTTATATGTCACAAATATCTTAGTTTATACTCTTTAAATTACCTAGAATAAAAATTTTTAGATGAAAACTAACCCTATGAAGCTTTATAAAAAAAAATCGAGCAGAAAAAGAAATAAATTAGTAGATATCACAAATTAGGACTATTTGAAAAGTTAACAAACTGTAATGTCGTCACAACAGGACTCCTTCAAATAGAAAAAGTAAAAATTAAACACAGCGACGCCTCTCAAAAGGCAATGGCGAACCACCAGGAATAAAATTGTCTAATAAAGCTTCCTAGTATCTTAAGATCGAATAAAGTATTTACAAGGAAAAATTTTTATTTAAAAAAATGCCAGTTATTACTTTTATAATATTTTTTAAATTTTCCCATGAATTTTCCCTGAAAATAAAAGAAAATTCCATTTCGATTAATTTGCTTTTAAATTGACACCAGATTTCAATATACCGTTATTTAACTATTGCTTTGTTGACAATCCTTTACAATGAGCTCACCTGAGCCCGACAGCTTAGTTTGTTGTCTATTTAACAATGACACCTTTATTAATTTTCCTTACTGTCGGTGTAAAGAAAAAAAGAGATGAAAATTAAACGCCGATTTATAATACTCAAGCGACAAAATGCCACGAGAAACGATTACGACGACCATTTCTAAGCTTTTTCTCTTTCACAATTTTTTTGTAAAGTTATAAAAAAAATGTTTGAGCTGCTATGTCAACTGTGCGTATTTTTGATGACTAGTGACCTCTTTGGTTTTGAAAATAATTTTATTTGTACAATTTCACAAAATATAAAACAACTACAGCAGCATTTTTGTGGATGATTGAGTTTGGAATTCTTCAATAGGAGTAACGTTCACAAAAATGCAAACAATTAATTTATGAAGAACGACTTGGAGGTTTGATTTTAATGTTATATTTATAATGCTTAAGTTAGAAGAACAGATATCTACTAAGACAGTCAAGAAAATTCAAACGCAAATTCACCACACTGATTCACGAGGAAAAACTTCGTAGCGAAACAGGCGTAAAAACAGCTACATTATGTCGAAATCACTAAAACTAGAATTTTTTTTTAAATTATTTTCAACATAAAAAAATGAAAAGAATTCCAGAACGAATTCAGTGACGTAATTTCCGATATTATCGTTGGAGTCAGTTGCGTAGCGCGTAGCTCTTTTCAGAACGCATCATGGCCTACTGGTTATTAACTAGCACTTGGATAGGTGCCCATCCGAATAATTTGCATTAAACAGTTGACCTTACTTCAGGGGGTACGTTAAACACTTGTATGGGTGACCATCCAAGAAATTACAATCAAACAGTTGACCGTGCCACAGGGAGTACCTTAAGCCAATCTGTAACTGGCACACTATAGTTGGCTAGTTTATGCCAAAAAGATTTTTTTTCATGTGTAAAACGGTACTCGATTTCATTCTCGAATAGTTAAATGTAACTTTAAAACTTTACCTTTGTAACTCTAGCGAAACTTTTCCTCAAAGAAAGTGAATATGCTGAGCGGATGAGAAACGAACCCATGAGCTCTGTCTAGCAATTTTAAACTTATTCCATTACAGTTGCATCCGTTCAATATTTAAACGAAATGTTTATTTTGGCACACTTATATGTCTTTCGCACGTTTATTAATTCTATTGCAAATAGAAGTACCACCTAACCTAGATTGCCATCTTTTCTTTGCATCTTTTCTTATTCTGTTCAGTCTCGCAGAATTGACATTTTTATTCAAGCAGTTTTGTAATCAACAATTATAACAACAATTATATAATAAACAATTATAAACAAAATAATACAGTCAAAAAACTAACGGTCGATTTTTTTTCGGAAATGTTGACAAAAAAACAAAAAATGCAGTCTAGAAACAAAAGGTTGACTTTTGGTTTTAAAATATTGACAAAAAAATACAGTAAAACAAACCAAAGTTCGCCTTTTGTTTAGAAAATATTGACAAAAAACAAAAATGCAGTCAAGAAACGAGAGGTCGACTTTTGGCTTGAAAATATTTGACAAAAAACAAAAAAATACAGTCAAAAAATAAAGGTCGATTTGATTTTTGAAAATATTGACAAAAAAATGTAGTCAAGAAGCGAAAAGTCATCTGTAGATGTGAAAATATTAACAATAACAAAACAATTACAGTCAAAAAAAGAAAGATAGATTTTTTGTTTGAAAATATTGACAAAAAACAAAAAACTATAGTCAAAAATCTAAAAATCGATTTTTATTTGGAAAATATTGTCAAAAAACAAAAAAATTACAGTAAAAAAACCAAAGGCCGATTTTTTTTTTTGAAATTATTGACAAAAAATACAGGCAAAAAATTCAGGTCGGTTTTTGTTTTGAAAATGTAGTCAAGAAACGAAAGGTTGCCTTTTGTTTTGAAAATATTGACAAAAATAAAAATGCAGTCAAAAAAGAAAAAGTCGATTTTTGGTTTGAAACTATTGACAAAATACAAAAAAATACAGTCAAAAAAGAAAAGTCGATTTTTGTTTTGAAAATACTCACAAAACAATCGTTCTATTGGCGGCCATTTTGAATAAAGAAATTTTCTTTCAATTGAGGCTTACGTGTACTATCTTATTAACAAGTAAAATTGAATTTGGCCCAAATTACTATGTAATATATTAATTACAAATTAATCAGTGGTGTGTTGTAAGCAACCAGTTATAATATAACCTCAACGTTGAGTCTTTTTTCTTTATTCAACAGAATGCAACAGACATATATCCAGCTTCGTTCAAAGACTCAACACTGACGTTATAAAAAACCGGTTGCTAACAACACACCACTGAATATGTGCCCGAAATCACCACCTTATTTTTGGACACCCTGAATAGATTTCTTATAAAAGCTTAGTTTGCCCATGAAATAATTTTAGAGTGGTTAAAACAAAATGTCATCAAAATCGGTTCAGTAGTTTTTTTCTCACAGCTATAACAGTCAGACAGACAGATATTTCAGTTCAAAAAATCGAAATAAAGTTTTTTGCATTTTTGGAATCAGGGTGATTCAAAATGTCAAGAAATGATAAAAATAGTAGTTTTTTTTATTGTCAGTAGTTGTCAGACGAGACGAAGTTAAGTCCTTGCTGACTTGCCATAAAAAAAGTGACATTTTACTCCGTATGAAACATTTAATTTTTTCTTCAAACGTAAAACTTATAAAAACCAAAAATAAAAATTTTTGAAGTGTCTCTATCTCTTGAAAATTATTTGTGGCTCAATTGTCAAGTATTTTTAAAAATTACTTTAACTTGTAAAAAGAAGCCAACTATTAAACGCAACGAATAAATTATAACAGAAAATTTATAAAAACATTACCTTTTTACATTACAAATGCTTAGAAATATCATTTTACGTTACAATTTGTTGTAAATATTTAGGGTTAGAATTTACTTTTACCTCCTAGGATGTAAAAGTTGAACTTTAACCTTACTTGTTCAGTAACAAAACGTCAACTTTTTTTGACGTTTGAAGAAAAAAAGGATTATTTTATTATTTTTTTTCTCAATTATAACAACTTTTTCTTGGATTGGAAAAAGTTAACAACAAAAAAATTACAGTCAAAAACCAAAAGCCGATTTTTGCTTTGAAAATATTGACAACAAAATACAGGCAAAAAATTCAAGGTCGATTTTTGTTTTGAAAACGTAGTCAAGAAACGAAAGGTTGCCTTTATTTAGAAAATACTGGCAAAAATAAAAAATGCAGTCAAAAAAGGAAAGGTCGACTGTTGATTTGAAAATATTCGCAAAAATACGGTCAAAAAACTAAAGCTGATTTTTGGTTTGTAAATATTGTGAAAAAACAGAAAAATGCAAGTCAAGAAACAAAAAGTCGACTTTTGTTTTGAAAATATTGACAAAAAATACATTCAAAAAACGAAAATTTTTTTTTTTGTCAATATTTCAATTATATTTCAATTGTCAATATTGACAAAAATCAAAAAAACTGCAGTCAAAAGACAAAAGGTTTTTTTTTGTTTTTGTCAATATTTCGATAATATTTTAATTGTCAATATTGACCAAAAAACGGTTAAAAAACGAAAGATGTTCTTTTTTGTTCTTGTCAATATTTCCAAAACAAAGGCAGTTAGAGCAATTTTAATTTTAATTATTAATCAGCGTAAAACTCTTCAATTTTTCAATAACCCTGTATAAAATACTCAAAGTATAAAATACTCTTTTTACATATTACGTAATAATGAGCTTTAAGCAAATCGATAATGCATTAATAACAAAATTGAAAATAACCTTTTAAGGTAATATAACAAAACAAAAATGAACTAATTTAACTTCTCTCAGGTAACTAATTTGTTGGTAATGTTTTAATAAATTTTCTTGACATTAACTAATGGCATCTTAAGACGTGTTGACGTTTTGGTTAAATTTTATTATATCATTTCTCAATTTATAAAGAGCGATTAAAATAGAAATTGTATTCGTAAGACTTAATTTGCAGATGAGAAGCTGTGTATAAACAACGTTTTTGTTTATGGTAATTAGTATTCTACCGTGTGTCTCATTGTCTATTTTTAAATTGCCTAATTTTATTTTTCTTTACTTATGACTCCTCAAATACTAACAAGCCTTATAATTTATTAAATTAGAGACTTATTAGTTAGCTTGATTTTATATTAGATAACTATACCGGGTGTCTTCATAAACACCCCCACATAGATCCCCCACCTACCTACAGTGACATTGCTCAAGCCTAAAAACCAACTTGAACACATAATGTAGTACAGTTTCTTAAGAGCCCACTTTAATGAATTCGTCCAAAAAAAGTTTAATAGTCCTTCCGTTGCAAAAACTAAAATTTTATTGTAAATTGAAAGTAAACGAAAGTAGGCGGAAAAAGCGAAAAGTTTGCATACAATTGAAAATTTTTTCTTAAAGTTAAAAAGTTGTGGGGGAAAATTTCATCAACATTAATGGACATATGGTGTAAGTCAAAACTCAATAACGATGTCGAAAGTTGCTGAAAAAGTTTTTTTTTTCTATATATTTTAAGTATACACGCCTTGTCTTTTTTCTTTGTGAAATGATTAAAAGTTTCTGTCAAGTTTATAACTGTGCATTTGCCAGTTTAATGTTTCCACTTTATAAATCAAAACTTGAATCTGATTTTTTAGTTGTCTTTTTTTGGGAAATCACTTTATTAATTTTATAAAAGGTATTATTCTGAAACTTTATTTAATTAAAGAAAATTTAATTATATCCAAGATACAAATTAATTTTAATACACTCAAAATTTATCTTTCTTTAATTAGCAATAAATTGTTGCAAAGTTTCAAGGGAAACTTTTCAGCAGATGTCAAAAGTTTTGCAAATTTATTACTGTCTTTCAGTCAAAACCATTGTCAACTACAGTCTATTTCTTGTCCAAATAGGCAACATTAGGTCCTTATATTGAAGATATAAATTTTTTATTCTTTCGGAAAATCAAATTTTTGACCAATACAAGCTTGCATTGCCCTACAAAGTCTCCCGCAAAGCTATATTTACCTCTACTACGCTCATCTAAATCTACAGCTAGAACAATTTAACTTAAGGAGCGGTAGGGATAAGTTCACGCAGATTTAGCCACGCCTCCCTTAAACACGATTGGTTTAAAATAAATTCGTTTGTATCAGTGGCTACTAAATTATAAGTAACTAGGCGATTACTATTGCTTAGAGGGGAAAAATGCCAATTTAGGTATCTGCGCTCCCCTCGACTCGCCATCTTAAAATATTATTGCTGTACCCATTAATAGTTTTCTAAATATTACTTTTAGTTTATCTTTTGAGCTCAGACTCATTGTGTTTTCTAAAGAGATTTCCACTGTTCTAAACATTCCCCTACTTTTATCACAATGAATCATCTGGATATCGCTTATAAAATATTGTTTTTTTTCATATCTATCAAAAACCTGCCTGTGACCATTTCTTTACACCTCAACTTTATTCCTCTATACGTCAGCAGAAGTACATCACTGCTGTTTGCATTAGAGTAGTACCAACGAAAGAAAAGCTCACCACATGATTATCGTTGAACGTGCACAGTATATTTTTACTCTTGCCACCGGGTTTCTGAAGCCACGCCTTTCGCAGCTTTGGTCACGTGGTGGGCTTTTCTTTAGTTGAGACTACTCTACCTTACAAAAACCTACTCTCGCATTATTACTGTTGAGGGTGGTTCTAAACCTATTTCTATTTACTATAGATGTTACGCTAGGAGCGTGCTAAGTTAGGTTAGACTCAGTTAGGCTAGGTTAGGTTATATATTTTTGAAATAAGAACTTTATTATTTATTTGACAAGGGCGAGGTGAATTTTTTTATGAAATCTTAGTTAGGCATAATCCAGAGATCATTTGCTCTGTTCGTGAATAAATCAGAAGTACCCTGATCTCCTCATATTAAGAACTGTTTTAGGAATCACTCTGTAGGTATGTAGGACAGAAACAATTTTTTTCCTCATTAGTATACTCTGAAATTAAAGAAAAATAATTTCTTCACGATCTAATTACTTTTCTCACTTTTTTAAATATTTAGTAGAGTCGACGCAGTAAAATTTTTCCTGACTTTGGAAAAAGTTTTGTAACAGCAATTTTTTTTTCTTAATTGTCGAAACCATCAGTATGAGTTTTTTTATAAAGTCCAATTTTGAGCATTTCTTCGACCTTAGTGCAAAATTTGAAACTCTTCAAGATTCGTTATTTTTTAAATATCTTTGCTCGAATCGGAACAATAAAATCGTTTTGTTTGTAATGAATCTTTTTCAGTTCTAAAGAGAGATAGATTATAAGTACAAACAAATTAAATTTCATTTTGTTCCCATTCGACCAATAAAAGCGAAGATATTCAAAAAATAGTTGAAGGAAAAATTGAAGAGGTCAAAATTTTGCAATAAAGTTGAAGCAAAAGTATCTTCCATTCCAAAATTGGAATGCGGCCGTAACTCATAATGATGGTTTTGATCAATTAATAAAAAAATTGCTGTTACAAAAATTTTCCCAAAATCAGATAAAATTTTGCTGCGTTGACTCCACTAAAAGTATTATGAACTATAAGAATAGTTACAGAAATTATCATTTTATTTGAAATTTCCAATAAAGGTACGGAAAATTCTTTTTAGACGTCAAATAAAAATTAGCTCATAATAACTTTAAAAATTAAAACTTTTAATGGAATTTTTTTATAAATTAATTATAATGAAGAATAACATAAAAATTACTTCTACTCGCTAAGTACAATAATTTAATATAGTTACGAATGAAATTTCTACATTATATTTAATTAACAAGTTATTAATTAAGTTTCTAATTTCTAGAAACGTTTGCCAAAAATATCATAGTTCTAGAAGATCATTCATAGGGGCGGGCGCCCCGAACGTATAGCAAGTGAAATTTCCCCTTTATACTCCAGTCAAGTAACAAAATAATTAGACGAAAGTTGAATTTTTTAAGCATATCAATTACGATCAATGGTTAGTCATATACAGTAGATCCTAGATTCGAGGCTCCCCATTGGGATTACGGAAACTGTAAGAGATAGAGCTTCGATTAAATGAGGAGAATTTAGAACACCTTCATTCACCAATTCCAAGCTGTTTTTGATTTTTCAAAAAAAAATTATTAGCACTTTCTAAATACTTTGATAAGTTGAAAACGTGCATTTTGTTAAATGCCTATAACTTTTTTTATGATTGATTCAAAATTGGGGGCAACGTAAACGAGAGAGCGGGAGCATCTCATGCCAAAATATTAATTAACCTATACTCTATCTCTTGTATTGTTGTAATAAACGATTTTCGGCCATCCTGTAGATGAAAGAAAGTAATAAATGAAAAATTCAAATGAAGCTATAAAAGGTTCGTGTAGATAAAAAGACTTCTCAAAGTTATAAATAACAAAATGAGGGTTGAAGCTTATACTTCTTTGGCATACCAAAGTTCGTTTTTGGGACCTTGTTCGAGGCCACCAAAAGGTCACATTTTAAAACTAGCAATAAAAGAAAAATTTTGATAAAATATTTGTAATAAAAGCCACATAACTCCTTTGACATAAAATTCTCCTCTTATATAAAATCAAGAAGACTTGTTCTCAATTTGTTAATTTTTTTGCCTTTTTATGATAAAAAAATGTAATTTGTAAAATATGCTAGAAGATTTCCTTATTAAAACAGGTCTTTTCAAGCAGTAACCCACTCCGTTTAATTGGACAAATTTTTAATAACTTTTGATCAAAAGAAAAACCTCACGTTCTTTTTCTTAATTTAAGATTATTCTCGCCTAACTTGAAAGTCACATCACGTAAACACACAGCTTTTTGATATTTAAAATTTTTTATACCTATAGGTAAAAGTTTCAAAAACAGAGCGATGAGACAATCTGCCATTACTCATTGTGTCTTCATTTTTCTTCATGTATTATGCCATTTTATAAAACTAAGAATATCGCCTTAAGCTCTATTTACGTTACTCTAAGGTTTAATTGGTACAAAATAGTTGGAGAAAATTACACAGAATGTGAGTAATTTTACTTATAAATCACAATTAATTTTGCTAGAATTAAATTTATTGTTGTAGAATTCGTATTTTCTCAAAGTCAAATGCACGCAAAAGGAAGGCTGCTATTCTAAAACCCCAGGCACAGGGTCGAACTGGCCTCATCTAATAATAAAATAGGGCTCTAATTGACCATTTCATTTAGCGATCTCCAATCGCTTGCACAACATTAAAATACCAAAATTGTTAATAAATAATCGGAAATAATATTTAACGCCTTCAAGATATTACAAATGCAAAACCACTAACCTTATTGAGTTATAAAATTAGTGAATCCAAAAAAAAATCAAAAAAGACACTAACGAAAAACTGGACGACTGCATTTAAACGGTCCGAACTTGCAAGTGAATTAAAAACAACTGTTCACACAGCACACGTGCAAAAATATGTTATCCTGATAAATCGAACACACAAATAAATGTTTTTGATATTTCTTAAACTATTAAAATTGATTATCGAAAATTATATTTTAATTTAAAAATAATATTTTTCTCAAGAGTTCAAAATTTTAAACTCAAATAAATTGGCAACAGCGTAGAGAAATTTAAAAAAATTGCTATGGTCATGTTGGTCACTTAATTACAAGTCAAAATATAGAAAAATATACAGCGTGTTCCATTTTATTTAAAATATTCTCTCCGAGCAGTAATACAACACCCTGTAGAGATTAAAATAATTTTAGGCTATGCTCCTTAAGGAGTTGAATAACTTTCGTATTTAAAACTGTGTATGAGTTCAAACGGCTAGGGAGCTATCGAAGGCGGTCAAAATATATTCAATGAATCACCCTGTAGAGGACATAGAAGGGGTGGAATTTTTTGCTTCAAGAATGTGTTTAGAGTAATAAGGAAGTAAAAATACTAAAAGTTCCCGGTTCTAGCTATATGGCTAAGGGAGAAAGGAGGTGAAAAAGTCCCGTTTTGGGGGTTTTCGCTTATATCTTAAAATCGGTGAGTCCTAGGGGAAAAATATTTTTAGCAAAATGAAAGCTTATCAAAGTTCCTACAAGAATGTTCCTATCCATTATTTCTCTATTTCTAACATTTTTTGAGTTATCCGCCCGCAAAATATGATAATGTATGAAAAAAAATTGTCTCACGTTTTTCAATTTTAGTGACCGTTACTTGTCAAATTTAGCGACTGAAATACTTTTAACTTGTAGTGTATACTTTGCGCTCTAATTTTGCATACGCTCGGCTATGGTTCGCTTCGCCTTGCAAATGCAAAAATTGCTTGCCAAACAAAATAGCACTTTAAATCCTAATAAAACAATATACTATTTTAAATTTTAGAACTATGGCTGTGAAAAATTTATTTATTATTTAAGTATGTACTACTATGTATGTTACGTATAAATATGTACAAAGTTGCTCTTAAAGTAGTTATACGTACCTATAGATAGGTGGTATATTCATTGTTTGCTAGCACTTTACAGAGTCTAAAATGCTTGCTTAGACGTCAAATTCCATTACAAACTTTAGACGTTTATACGAGTTGTTTTATGTTCAATTTGGACTACATCAAATACGTATTTACTTCATGTGCGGTGAGCCGAAAATATTATTATTAGCATTATAACTAACTAACGCCTCAACGATGAACATCAAACAAGCAAGTTTCAATTGCCCCTTTCATTTTCCTTGTGTAAAATGTAAATTAAGTACTTAACATTGATAATTAAATATAAACAATAAACAGTCAAACACACGCAATAACGTCGTAGTAGGTATAGGTAAGAAGAAGAAATTTCCTTTAAATGAACGTTTAAATTCAATTATTAAAATATAATTAAAACACGAAACTTAATTATACAAGTAATTTCTGTTTTTGTCACATTAATTAAAATTTTTTTAATTATCGCTAATTGTCTCGAGATTAAATAAAAGATTACTTCTATTTTAAAAGTACGGAATGTAATTGCATATATAATAAAAATTTCAAATACAGTGAGTTGTGGAACAAAATATTAGAAAGTGGTTGCTAAAGTTTTCTCAAGAATATCGCAAACTACATAGTAGGAATTGAAAAGCTTCATGCATGAAACAAACAAAAAGAGAGAAAGGGCTCGGTTAATGCACCCTGCGGTGCCAAGTCCATTTTTATTCTCTCGATCGGCACCCTTGGAACGATACTATAAAAATGCACGTCTGAACAGTCCACTAAAAATAATTGGACTAATAGCTCTAAGTTTGCCAAAACAGCGGTTAGAGCGTCGTGGAAAAAGAAAGCAGTTCCTCTAACAATTTTGGCTCAACTTTTAGGCCCACAGTCTGTTTATGAATGCTGAAATTTTCTGTAGAACATACTATAAAAATGCACATCTGAACAGTTCACTAAAAATAAATGAACTTATAGCAGGAGCTCTAAGTTTCCCAAAACAGCGGTTAGAGCGTCGTGGAAAAAGAAAGCAGTTCCTCTAACAATTTTGGCTCATCTTTTAGGCCCACAATCTGTTTATGAATGCTGACATTCTCTATAGCATATACTATAAAAATGCACATCTGAACGGTCCACTAAAAATGATTGAACTAATAGCAGGAGCTCTAAGTTTGCCAAAACAGCGGTTAGAGCGTCGTGGAAAAAGAAAGCAAATCTGTAACAATTTTGGCTCATCTTTTAGTCCCACAATCTGTTTATGAATGCTGACATTTTCTGTAGCACATACTATAAAAATGCACTACTGAACGGTCAACTAAAAATGATTGAACTAATAGCAGGAGCTCTAAGTTTGCCAAAACAGCGCAGCGGTTAGAGCGTCGTGGAAAAAGAAAGCAAATCTGTAACAATTTTGGCTCATCTTTTAGGCCCACAATCTGTTTCTGAATGCTGACATTGTCTATAGCACATACTATAAAAATTCACATCTGAACGGTCCACTTAAAATGAATGAACTAATAGCAGGAGCTCTATATTTGCCAAAACAGCAGTTAGAGAGTCGTGGAAAAAGAAAGCAGTTCCTCTAACAATTTTGGCTCATCTTTTAAGCCCAAAATCTGTCTATGAATGCTGACATTTTCTGTAGCACATACTATAAAAATGCACATCTGAACGGTCCACTAAAAATGATTGAACTAATAGCAGGAGCTCTAAATTTGACAAAACAGCGGTTAGAGCGTCATGGAAAAAGAAAGCAAATCTGTAACAATTTTGGCTCATCTTTTAGGCCCACAATCTGTTTATGAATGCTGACATTCTCTATAGCACATACTATAAAAATGCACATCTGAACGGTCCACTAAAAATGATTGAACTAATAGCAGGAGCTCTAAGTTTGCCAAAACAGCGCAGCGGTTAGAGCGTCGTGGAAAAAGAAAGCAAATCTGTAACAATTTTGGCTCATCTTTTAGGCCCACAATCTGTTTATGAATGCTGACATTGTCTATAGCACATACTATAAAAATGCACATCTGAACGGTCCACTTAAAATGAATGAACTAATAGCAGGAGCTCTATATTTGCCAAAACAGCAGTTAGAGAGTCGTGGAAAAAGAAAGCAGTTCCTCTAACAATTTTGGCTCATCTTTTAAGCCCAAAATCTGTCTATGAATGCTGACATTTTCTGTAGCACATACTATAAAAATGCACATCTGAACGGTCCACTAAAAATGATTGAACTAATAGCAGGAGCTCTAAGTTTGCCAAAACAGCGGTTAGAGCGTCATGGAAAAAGAAAGCAAATCTGTAACAATTTTGGCTCATCTTTTAGGCCCACAATCTGTTTATGAATGCTGACATTCTCTATAGCACATACTATAAAAATGCACATCTGAACGGTCCACTAAAAATGATTGAACTAATAGCAGGAGCTCTAAGTTTGCCAAAACAGCGCAGCGGTTAGAGCGTCGTGGAAAAAGAAAGCAAATCTGTAACAATTTTGGCTAATCTTTTAGGCCCACAATCTGTTTATGAATGCTGACATTGTCTATAGCACATACTATAAAAATGCACATCTGAACGGTCCACTAAAAATGAATGATATAATAGCAGGAGCTCTATATTTGCCAAAACAGCAGTTAGAGAGTCGTGGAAAAAGAAAGCAGTTCCTCTAACAATTTTGGCTCATCTTTTAAGCCCAAAATCTGTCTATGAATGCTGAATTTTCTGTAGCACATACTATAAAAATGCACATCTGAACAGTACACTATAAATGATTGAAGTAATAGCAGGAGCTCTAAGTTTACCTAAACAGCGGTTAGAGAGTCGTGGAAAAAAAAAGCAGTTCTCTAACAATTTTGGATCATCTTTTAGGCCCTCAATCTGTTTATGAATGCTAACATTTTCTGTAGCACATACTATAAAAATGCACATCTGAACGGTCCACTACAAATGATTGAAGTAATAGCAGGAGCTCTAATTTTGCCTAAACAGCGGTTAGAGAGTCGTGGAAAAAGAAAGCAGTTCCTCTAACAATTTTGCTCATCTTTTAAGCCCAAAATCTGTTTATGAATGCTGACATTTTCTGTAGCACATACTATAAAAATGCACATCTGAACAGTACACTATAAATGATTGAAGTAATAGCAGGAGCTCTAAGTTTGCCTAAACAGCGGTTAGAGAGTCGTGGAAAAAGAAAGCAGTTCCTCTAACAATTTTGGCTCATCTTTTAAGCCCACAATCTGTTTATGAATGCTGACATTTTCTGTAGCACATACTATAAAAATGCACATCTGAACAGTACACTATAAATGATTGAAGTAATAGCAGGAGCTCTAAGTTTGCCAAAACAGCGGTTAGAGCGTCGTGGAAAAAGAAAGCAGTTCCTCTAACAATTTTGGCTCATCTTTTAGGCCCACAGTCTGTTTATGAATGCTGAAATTTTCTGTAGAACATACTATAAAAATGCACATCTGAACAGTTCACTAAAAATAAATGAACTTATAGCAGGAGCTCTAAGTTTCCCAAAACAGCGGTTAGAGCGTCGTGGAAAAAGAAAGCAGTTCCTCTAACAATTTTGGCTCATCTTTTAGGCCCACAATCTGTTTATGAATGCTGACATTTTCTGTAGCACATACTATAAAAATGCACATCTGAACAGTACACTATATATGATTGAAGTAATAGCAGGAGCTCTAAGTTTGCCTAAACAGCGGTTAGAGAGTCGTGGAAAAAGAAAGCAGTTCTCTAACAATTTTGGATCATCTTTTAGGCTCACAATTTGTTTATGAATGTTGAATAATAAATGCTGGCATTTTCTGTAGCACATTTTGCATTATTGAAAAGAAAATTACTACAATTAAACGATAAAAGAACTTAAAGAATCCATTAATCAATATTACTCATGACCTCCTGATGCATTTTTGTCCTATTTTTGCATAAACGACCCTCCTAAGAAACATCTATTATTAGAAAAACAATCTGCATTGAGATGAAATTTTCATTTCGAGTGAAAATCAATTTTGTTGTATTTGCCATCTCTCTATTTGCTTCATTGACCCTTCTCATTCCATTTTCCGCCAATAGTTACATCCACATCACACTTTCGGGACGTTTATTAGCATTAAACGAGAGTAAAGTATAAACACCGTCTCATTTTTTATCCCGAACAGTTTAATAAATTGAATTAACCTTTTTCTTTGATAAAATAAATGTAAAACTGGAAGAAATTGGGTTCACGAACTTTTCTCATTTTGCGTAATGTTTTTTTTACAAATTGAAGTGACTTTTTGTTTTTGGAAGATTAAAAATGTATAAATTTGTTCTTTTTAGATTTATTAACAATTTAGAGCTTATACGCATTTGGATAAAATATCCAACAAATGTAATGTGTTGCTAAATTCCTTTAATTTGATTAATATATCAAGTTGAACCGTTTTTGTCTTCTGCAATACTCTTGGGGACGTAGACGAGAGCAATACTATTTATTACTCGTCTCTTTTTAAAGAGAGATGAGGTGTCAAGAACAACGTTGACAATTTCGATTATTTACTAAATTTATTCTTAACTTTTGTTATATTAGTCGTAAAATTTAGAAAAATAACACTTTTTGGTTTAACGAATGATGATTATTTTCCAACAAATTCTAACGTTTTTTTACCAACTGTTACATTATAAATTGAATGTCTTCGATTTATATAATATTTTAGAAAATTTATTGTATTAGACAAAAGTTTCAAAAGGTTAAATAATGATGATTCGAAATATATTATTACTTTTTCCAACATTGGTAAATCATGGATGTGGAACAATAATCAGCGGCGGCTAATAAAAAGGAAAACAATAAAGATTAAATTAGCGGTGGCATCTTTTAGAATCAGCTGAGCATTGAAATGAACAATCAAAAGATCTGATGCAGGTACTCTTCAAATTCCATGTTTCTAAGTCCAGCGATTTGGGCTGGTCGTTAAAAAATCAGTCAGTCAGTCCTTTGATTGTATTCCTACAACAGGGTAGACAACTCCTACGAAGCGATTTTTAGAAATGAAGCTCCTGAAGGGATATACAGGGTGTTGAAAATTTGATTGCTATTCTTTAAGAAATACAGTTTAACACGTTTGTGATAATAAAGATATCAAAAACAACTCTATAGAGCGGTTGGGTAAGCGTGCGATTCTGACACCTAAGAACAACTAAACTACCCTAATTAATGATGCTTTGTTTCAGTTGTACAAAGAGACACAAATAGAGTCTGTGGACTCAGTAGTGCATACGGATGATGCAATTAACTACCGGTAGAATTCCATAGCACCTGTAATTCTTCAGGTCCCTCAGCTCACACGCTGCTCCTCAACGTAGGTGATTCAGTCACGTAGCTGAGAAAGCTGAAGTCGCCTAAATTCTACAATGGGACAAGCTACAAGTGAAAGCTCTTCTCAGAAATGTTATCGAGGTCACATGGTTTACCGACTGTGTTTGAGAGAAATTGGTATTCATGCCACGTATAAATAGCGCTGAAAGCTTCAGAATATTCTTGCGAGTTCAAGAGACTGTTCTCTCTTAAGATTATTTTTATTATCAAGTCGCAGGGACAATCACACTAAAGTTGGCAAGGATCGACTGAGGAGGACTGCTTCTCGCAATATTAATTTTACTGCTCTAAGAAGAGCAGCACCCAGCAGTATGATGATAGTAGCACCAGCAAATAGGTCCTTCAATGTAGTCTACAAACAGGTCTTGTATACTTGTAGGCCAAAGTAGAGGGTTAGCCAAAGTAGGGGGTTGGACTTGGACAGTGCAGTAGCTGTAAATACACCATGCGGATTTAGGCTGAAGGCAACAATGTACTCAAACAGATATAATATTAAAAGCACCACGCGAACACTTAAAGGTTAACATTCAGGGTCGGTACTTTGTCTCGGTTAAGCACTGGTTAGAGATAAATGTAGTTCAAAGTAGGTTTTCTCCGTATCAAACTTAACAGAACATTCTCGGCGTCACTGGATTGATCTGGGTTGTCATCTGGTTAGTTGAACAGGATTTTAACCGAGACTCAAAGTACCGGCCCTAAAAGTCCCATCTTTTCGATTCTTTAACGACTGTAAAATCCACAACTCAAATAGTTTTTTGTGTTATAAAAAGTACCTACAATGCAGTCAGAGAAGAGGGCAAGGAGGTAAACATGAGGAAATGCCAGAGAGTGACTGAAATAAATTGAATAGTAAACAAAAAATGTTTAATATTATTTTAGATTTGAAAGCTTCGCTTTTTTATATGTAAGGAGGCATCAAAAGATTGCAAAAAACTATGCATAATGTATAAATATGACTGACGTGCGCCGAAATTTGCTTACGTTGCTGTAAGAAATCTCGCAGAGACGTGAAAAGTAATCTAGTCGTCTCGAAAAACACCCAATGACGAAAAAACATGTTATTTTGTCTTGTATGACGCCGAGCTGGTAGAGGGTAAGATTACACAAACATGCCATAAAAGCTTAACTTGACATTCAATGTCTTGTTATTTCATCCCTTATAATATGTTTGTCAAAATAGCATCAGTTTTTTTTGCTTTGCATTGTTAAAATAAAAATTTCCAACCAACAAACACTCTTTTTTGTTAAAAGTTAAAGCAATTTCTTTTAGTTTCAGTGTTTGAAAATAGTTTTGTACTTATCTTAAAAGCTGTCTTTTTGTTCGTAGGGAAAATTTACTGTCGAGAACTTGTGCAACTTTCAAGTATCATTGTGAATATTCATGATAGTTTATTATCACGAATTTTCAGGAAGTTCTTGTCTAATTGCATGTTTTGTAGATTTCCTTTTTCTTCAAATAGGTACTAAAGCATGCTTTTAAAGCTTATTCAAGCAGATATTTATAATTTTTAATTAAAATCAACTTCAAAAACATCTGCTTTGTAGCAAGTTTTTTCGTTTCACATATTATTTAAATTTCTGTAGTTGAAATTCCCTAAGGGAGCTTTTAACAGAAATAGAAGATTTTTACAAAAGTTTGTATCTGATGCGTAACAACTCATTGTTACTACATAAAAAGTACCGAAGTTTAGTTTTAGACAAAGTAAGACTCTTTTTTAATTACAGAATGAACCAATTTGCGACTTTTTGAGTTTCTTAACACATCGTCACAACCCTACTTTTAAATAGAAACAAATGCGAACCCTAAAGCACACTGCAAAATTAACAACCGTGTTCGTTTTTCAGTGTTTAATTTTTAAGGGATGGCGAATTTTACATAAAGTGGTTTGACCTTTGTTGTAGATAATTAATAAGGGAAACAAATTTTGCACGCGTGTTTTTCTCTTTATAGGACTCAACGTGTATAGCAACTAGCAGGTTAAACAAAAATTGATTTTCAGTTTAAAAAATGTAAAATTTTGGAGATCAATCAAAAATACGCTCGCATTTATATCGACTTTTGCCTGGGACTTAGAATCGAGTAACTCGTAAGCAACTGCTGTTCGCAAAAAAACTTTCTCCACTACAGACCTTCAGAGCCTCGATGGAGTATTTGCAACACCACCAAGATCTCCACCGACGACGACTTCAGACGGCCTTGCGCCCAATCCTTTTAAGCTCTTCATTGCACCTTCACACATGTGGGGACTTCATAAGATTCGCGCGAACGTGTCATAAAAATGCGGTCAATGGCTGAGGAAGCTATGCATTTTTTTACACACTCTTTAGAGGATTTTGACTTCCATGGTCGCCATCTTGCTGTATTAAGTTACTAATGCCATCATGGTCTCTCATAAGCATCTAGCTACTACCACCAAGATTTCTACTAACGGTAGCTCCCACAAGAGCTTGAGCATAATCTTTCTACGCTCGCTATCGCACCTTCAAAGTGGTGCGCGCTCTTTAAAATACGTCCGATGGCTATGTAGACCTAAGCAAGATGCTTTTGCGTTATCCATTTTCAGAGCTAGTAACTTCTACAGGCAAGTTTTTTTTTACACACTCTTTAGAGGATTTTGACTTCCATGGTCGCCATCTTGCTGTATTAAGTTACTAATGCCTTCATGGTCTCTCTTAAGCATCAAGCTACTACCACCAAGATTTCTACTGACGGTAGCTCCACAAGGGCTATAGCTCAATCTTTCTACGCTCCTTATCGCACCTTCAAACTGGCGCGAGCGCACTTTAAAATGCGTCCGATGGCTATGTAGGTCTAAGGAAGACGCTTTTGCGTTATCCATTTTCAGGGCTAGTAACTTTTACAGGCAAGTTTGTAGTTACACACTTATTAGAGGATTTTGACTTCGGTGGTCACCGTCCTGCTGTGTTAAGTTACCAATGTCTTTAAGGTCGACCTGGTACGACCTGGCAGAAAATTTCCTAATATGCTGATGTTTTGGAAATTAAAGGTAGACTTTTGCCTCGTATTGGAAAATAAATTCCATTTCCTTTTAGAAATTAAAACAGTTAAAACCATATTGAGGCGTGGAGTTGCACAAAAAAAAGTGTAGGAATTTTCCATTTTCTTCCCGTCTGGTCGCGATTGCAAATTATTATTAATTGTTAAAGACAATTTTAATTAAAATTTAAGAAAATTGTTAAATCCATTTTTAGGCATACTTACGTAGAACATAGAACAGTTATAGCAAATGTAATGGAGTTGTACTCACCTGAAACAAAAAAAATAATCAGAATTCAACATTTTTGTATTAATAATCGTTACAAGAGTTGAGAGTGATTTTTGTCGCATATAGCTAGTAGAGGAAGTCAACAAAAATGCTTTAAATTTTGAGAATCTGGGATATACGTAAATCCGGCATTAATAATACGGCCATGTCTTTTTATGGTAATTTGTAATTGACGCTACATTTCAATAAAATTATTCCATCAACTCCTTTTACAATTAAAATCAGTAGGTACGTCAATATTACTCGACGAATAGGCTCAAATTGTCTTCAGTGTAAAATAAAATTTTAAAATAAAGAGAGCTCTTTACGATACTGTTTTGAGACCAAACCAGTACGTTAAGAAGCGCTTTTAAGCAGGCAAAATATCTCAAACTTTTATACAACTATCGATTTGTTAAAAAAAAGAGTCAATTTTTTAATACTTTTCAAGTAAACCAATGTTGCATTACTAGAGCAGTATGTGGTCCACTTTATATCTATGGTTTAAATTCGAAAATTGTTACATAAATTCAAGGTCATTTCATGAACATTTTCGTGCTTGAAAATAGTCATTGATTGTTTAGTTTAAGGTCAAAATAAATGCATTTGAGTTTTAGGTCACATTAATTGTACGGGGTTGGTTTCCAAACAATAAATTCGTACCATTCGGTACAAGTTTTTGTACTATGTCGCGTATTAAATATTTAAAGTTAGTAAAATTACGCGTAGTTAACTGAAATTTAATGTTTTACATAAAACGTCTAATGTAGTAATGTTGCTCAAAATCGGTATCCATAGTTTCGCTTAAGAGTAGTAATGCATTATCTATAACTCAAGGGCTGTTAAATTTTATTGATTTGCCCTAAACCAGCAAGAGTATCAAACGATTTCCACTTGAGTTATCTAGAACCGCAATGTACTTACACTTTGACATAAACATAAATTCAATTACTGCATAAAAGCAATTATTCGATTAAGCCGTTTTGACATCAATTTAACAATTATTATTGATTGAGTATTTCTTAGTATTATTTTTATAAAGTCAAAATCCAATTCCTACGGAATTGTCAATTCTATAGGTAGTCAAAACCGAACTCTCGTAGGTTTTAAAGTTAACTTAGGCTTTTAGTTATCATCCTCTCCCCTATTAAGCATATTTTAAGACCCTGTCAAAAAGTTGACTTTTCTGTCTGTCAGGAAAAATATTTACCTTCCAGTGAGAAGAGAAAAAAATATGCATGAAGTACGAAAATATGCGGTGTCTCTCCCGACTGTAGCTCCTTTAGCAGTGATCTGAGGGTAATTTTACCTTTAATAAAAATTATAGAGCATAAAATTATCTAACCGAACCAATAAAAGTATCTGTCTTAGTTGACACAATTCATCTGTTAAAATAATTAAAAGAGAAAAAGTATGTACTAAGCCAGTTTTTACTACATGCGGAGTCTCTCCCGACTCTAGCTCCTTTAGGAGTGATCTGAGGGTAATTTTACCTTTAATAAAAATTATAGACCATAAAATTGTTTAACCTAACCAATAAAAGTAAATGTCTTAGTTGACACAATTTATCTGTTGAAATAAATAAAAGAGAAAAAGTATGTACTAAGCCATTTTTTACTACATGCGGAGTCTCTCCCGACTCTAGCAACTTGAGGAGGGATCTGAGGGTAATTTTACCTCTAGTACAAATTATATAACATAAAATTATTTACATAATAGATACATAGATTATTTACAGGTAGATACACAGACAAAGAAGCCTGTAAATTCGAAAGAACGTGAGATGGTAAAGAAAACTGTAGAAACAAAAATTTTCTCTAATGAGGACGTCTAGTTTTGACATGAACTATTTTACATAGAGAAAATTTATTTTTGAACCTTAAACACTACCAAATGAGAAAGTTTAAAAATTCATATACTAAAAACTTTTTATGTTAAAAGATTTTAACACTAAGAAGTTTTGCACTCTAACAAGATCCTTATATCTACAAAGAAGACATTAATTAAAACTTTTCAAGTTTAAAACTGCAAGGTAAATAACTTACACGAAGTTTCTTTTTGTAACTCATATAATATAGAGTTGATTATATTTTCTTTAGAAAACTGTTTAAATTAACTAACTAAAACTTAAATCTAAATATTTCAAGAAATAAAAAATAAATCTTTTTTGTCAGTTACAAATAGGGTCGAAGATTTTCCTTAAAAAATGGGGTGAAAATCGTGTAGCTCGCCGGTTTTCATATTTCATTTGTGAGTTTAGAAGTTCAACGTGGCAACACTGTACGCGTAATAATTTCGAATTAACTTTTAATGGACCATGAAGAGATCAATACTTTTTAAAAGTTTTCTCAAATTTACCTTTATCTCAAAATTTAATATTATTTTACCAACAAAACACTAAGCAACTAGTTTGGGCCTTTTAAAGCATCGTTCTAAATCTCTAAATTATTCATTTATCCTCTACAAGAATACAAAAAAGCTTTACAAGAGCTTGTGATCGTAAATTTGTGTTTTAGAAAATTAAAAAAGAAGATGTAGGGCGTCGATAAACTTATTTAGCGGCGTAGAAAGGCAATGACATTTGGGTAGATGACAATATCACGAGGGCGCCAAACAATTCAGTAAAAGTTATTCCCCAAAAAAACAAGAACTTGTTGACATTAAAACACAAACAAATTATTCAAATTTACCTTAAATTTAATCGTTTGTTATTTTCAAAAGGATTACTTTTTACAACTTCAACACAAAAAGCAATAGAAACTCAGAGATACAAATTAATGTTTATAATGATGAGCCTCTCCACATCTAATCGACAAATCTCATTTTACTTTTTCATGTACTTCGTATAGGTAGGTACTTTGAAAAATTCATTTGATGAAAAAACCTTGTTATTTATTTATGTGGTTTACTTTTGTTTTCGAGAGAAAAAATATGTCTTAAGCCAGTTTTAACAAAATGTGGTGTCTCTTCCAACTCTAGCTCCTTAAGGAGGGATCTGAGGATAATTTTAGTTCTAATAAAAATTACAGAGCATAAAATTATCTATACGAATCAATAAACAAATCTTTCTTAGTTGCCATAATTAATCTATAATAAGTAAAATAGAAAAAATTCGAACTTAAGCGAGTTTTTACAACCTCTGATGTCTCTCCCAACTCTAGCTCCTTAAAAAGTGATCTGAGGATAATTTTGCTTCTAATAAAAATTATAGAGCATAAAATTATCTACCCGAATCAATAAAATCATCTGCCTTAGTTGTCATAATTAATCTATCAAAATAAGTAAAATAAAAAAAAATATGAATTAAGCGAGTTATTACAACCTGTGGTGTCTCTCCCAACTTTAACTCCTTAAGGAGTGATCTGAGGATAATTTTACGTCTAATAAAAATTATAGAGTAGAAAATTATCTATCCGAACCAATAAAAGTATCTACCTTAGTTGCCTTAATTAATCTACCAAAATGATTTTAAAAAGATTGTATTGCACAGATTTTTATAACATACGGTTAATATGGTTTTAGCAATAGATCTAGACGAGATCTAGATCTAGAATTAAAAGCAACAGAATTTCATGGTTAAATCGGTTTAAACTAAGACGAGTTCATAGTTTAATCGTTCTGAAAGGTGTAAACTGACTGACAATTTTTATGAAAACCCACCATTATAAGCGTAATTCCATATGCATTCCAGACTTCTCTGTCTATTAAATTTCCATTTCTCTGTAGTTGGGACTGGAGAAAAGGAACGTAGATCATTTTTATGAACTTCACACATTAGAATAATCAAATTCAAAAGTATCCTAATCCTATATTTGTCAAAAAAAAATTATTTTATCTTTGTCATTTTTTTTAAACTTAGCCTCATTTTAATATAAAAAAGAGGTTTTTTCTAATATTTTATTGTCGCCTGATACAAATTTATAACCCAATAAATATCAAAAAAGAGATGACCCGTAAATTGAGAGGTATAATAAAGAAGATATACACTTTTGCATACAGTGAAAGGGTGTGATGATGCGTAAAATGTATAGAAGCAGGAAGAAGTTTTAAGTGTAAATTTTCAATCCCCCATTTAACACACTAACTATTTAATAAAATCCATCATTCTTAAAGGCTTTCGTATTAGAATTCTTATATATTAAGTATTCGTTTATTCGTGAATGAAAAAACAGGATATTGAAGTAAAACCAACATTTTATTTTCCTTAAAACGGATATGACAAACGTTTAATTTTTAATAACATTCAATTGGAAACTGAATTCAATTTTATAACATCAACTTTGTACACTTTTGTTCATAACACGGAAGATTGGTGCTCTGTTGTGGTTGTGAAAATGAAAATTGCATTTAGCACAGTTGTAAAAATTCAATTAACTTGATAGGTCCAAATAAAGGAAATAATTGCATTTGTCGTCGACAAGAAAAAAACATTTGTGCTTGATGTTGATAAGTTTATTATTTTTATAAGAGAAAAAAATATTTTTGTTTTTTAAGAAGTCAATATATTAACTTAAAAAAAATTGTTACAACCGATGCAGTATGTATTTGGAAACTATTAAGTAGTGATAAAAAGGGAGGGGAAACAACTGGAACCAAACTCCTCCATCTGGTATTCAAATGGATCTAAAACTGAACAAGGAACAGGTATAGGCATATGTGGCCTAAAATATAGGGCATCAATAGCCTTAGGAAACTATCCCACTTTTATGCACGCTGAAACTCTTGCAATACATCTATATATAGATCTCCTACGAAAGAGTTTAAAGGGCAAAAATGTCTACATAATGTCTGGCAACCAAGCTGCGATAGAAGCACTCAAAGCCGATAGCTTTGAGTCTTTATCCACTTGGGAATGCAGACAATCCCTCAAAACTCGAGCGCAAACGACAACAACGTTGCCCTTCATGAAACGAAATAGCTAATGAATTAGCTAGAAAAGGCTCAAAAGCCCTCCCAATTGGACCAGAACCATTCTATGAACTATCTAGAACCCATAGAAGAGCGGAAATACAAAAATGGGAATCTGAGATCAAAAATTCTCACTGGAACAACGCACCAGGACAAAGACTGTCAAAGAAATTTATTGATTACTCGACCACGAATGCTAAAAAGCTTCTTCTATTATCAAAGAACGCAATCAGACTCATGCGGGTCTGTTTACTGGACACTGCCCAATAAAGTACTACCTCAAGAAACAGGGAGTGGAGGATAGTGACATATGCAGAGTATGTGAATCGGAGATCGAATCCGCCGGACAAATTCTCTGTAATTGCAATACACTGAGTCGGCTTAGGCTGAAACGCTTAGGGCGGGGTCAATTGAAGCCTGAAGAAGTGAAAAGCAAACTTTTCAGGAACATTCTATGCTTCGCTGGCAAGATTGAATTCCTGAAAACATAAATACGAGTAAGGTTATGAATAAAAGATTAACACTAGTCGCAGTTCTGTAAGGCTTAGAAAGCTAATGGACCCCTTGTAACACCGATCTTTATGCCTTCGACGTTGCTCAGTCGGAGACTGTAGGTTCGATGCGATTAACACACAACAAAAAACACTTGCAAACAAAATAAAAGATTAACACACAACAAAAAACACTTGCAAACAAAATAAAAATAACTGCGGCTTCTAATAACCAATCAGAACTCAGCTTGTTATTTGGTGGGAAAGTAAATCTTACTCCGTACACTTCGTACTCATATCTGCGATTATCACCAATCTCTTACATAAATGCTTTTTAAGCGATTCTGTAGGTGGTGATAGACGCAGGCTTACAAGAGGCATCGAATGGTATAAGATTAAGAGGGGGGGGGGCGTAAATTCTAACTCATTTTAAAAAGCATTTATTAAATATCAAATATTTTAAATGATTAGAAGGGAAAATTAAAAAGATAAAAAATATATAGGGGATCCCTGACGCGCCAAAAATAAATTAAAATTAAAATAAATAATTTTTATTTATCGCGTACAAGGAATTGAAGCGGGTAACTTCGGTACGTTTACACTAAGCTAAGTTGTAAACGCCGAATAAAAATTTATAGCATTGCATCGCAGATGATACCAAAACTGAGGATCTGATAGTTTCTGGTGGATTACGTACGAGCGATTTTAAATAAAAAACACTCGGGTGTGAAAACGATGTTAATTTTTCCCGTATCAGAAGCAGAATCTTAAGAATTTTGGAATCCTAAGGAGTACACTACAATACAAAGGGGGAGGGACTTAAAAAAGAAGATGGCTTAGTAGGCTTAAGTAAAATCTGAAAATACAGCATTATGGTATTTCTAAATAGTATGGAAATTAAAGAATGAAAACATAACATTAAAAACAATTTTCATTTCAAATTAAAACTGTATATCGCACATACTCTAAATATAATTCTAAAGCTTTCTTGATTTTTATCAAAAAATTAAATTTATACCTTAATAAAAAATAAAATAACAATATTAATCACAATTATTACAGAGTGCAATTAAATATACAAATTTTGACTAGAAATACGAAACACGCAAATCTTTTTTGATAAATTACCTTTACTTTTACTTTGTCAAGTTATTAAATTCGTAATATAATTTTGTCGGGTACGATATAGCACCACATAAACGGCGATAAAACAAACTGCGTACAACAAAGCTTCTTCATCTTCAATATTACCTAATTTTAACCCCAACGTAATCATCGGTTTAACTTACGAAAAAAAGAAAAAAAAGAGGAAGTTAGAAATTTAATAAAAATGTACCTAATAGAAAAAAGTTTGAGAACTTCTGATGGAGTGATTCAAACGAGTACGACTAACACCCTGTAGCATGCAAAAATTTATGTAAATGGATTAACTTTTCAGGACAAAAATAAAATAACGACTTGTTTTTAATTAAAATATAACAAAAATAGAAGTTATTAATTATAAATTTTAATTATTTATACTAACGGGCTCGCTAAAGGGTTAGTTTTTAAATAAACAGGTCATTTTAATTTTTAAGCATCAAAAAACTCAATCATTCGTTCAGTTTCATTTATAAACGATAAAGATCGTTAAAACTATTTTTAATGTCATGAGTTTATACTGAGGGATTCCTAAGAAAAATCAAACAATTATATATTTATTTTCCCACAACTGATTCGTTTTAAAAACAGTGTGCCAAAGATAAAAAAAATTGAAAATCTGAAAAACTGAAAACTCGGTAGGTATAGGTACTAAAATTACTCTCGTCTAAATGCTGACCCGATGTGCTGACCGATTTACCCAGAGAGCCATGATACACAGACACACCTCATCCCCCCTTGGCATGGAGTTGAGTGGCTAGCATTTTGCAACAAGCTTTGAAAACGCAACAGTTTAGACGACTCTACTCTTCAATTATTAACTTACTTATGAATCACCCTGTATTTAAAAGAAAGGTTACTTTTTTTATAAATAAAATACAAAAATAAATTTTCATTCGCTTATTAAATATTAATGCGGTCTAAAAGTACTACTTAAATCATTTGAATTCTATTGGCATGAAATAGTGAAATTACACGTTTATCGGTTACTCTCTCACTGAAAACTTTATTTTAAATTATAAATTCAATTTTCGTCTTGTTAAACATTTTAAAAATTCAAAGAAAAGTTTTGTGAAACTTAAATAGCCATTTTATGTAACTTCAAATAGATAACCTTGAGAATTATCGTATTAACGTATAATTTAAATTCTACAAAACGCCCTGTATAATTTTATTTGCCAATCAAGAGTAAAGTAACTACATGAACACTTTTATTACAATAAATTACAATTACGTTATTTATGGCCTGTGTTTATATTTACAGTGCCTTCAGAAATACCCTCAACCCACGTGGCCAATATGCCAGGTATCAGATTAGTGGTTGCCTAGCAAATTAGTCACGTGGGTTGAGTTTATTTCTGAAGGCACTGTATTTCTGTAACCTTGTACTGCAAGACAGATTTATCTTGGTGAGCGATGGAAATGCGCAGATACCTAAATTGGTA
Organism: Malthinus seriepunctatus; assembly: GCA_963924605.1. Taxonomy (NCBI): domain Eukaryota; kingdom Metazoa; phylum Arthropoda; class Insecta; order Coleoptera; family Cantharidae; genus Malthinus; species Malthinus seriepunctatus. The sequence goes on along the minus strand of OZ004601.1, from coordinate 20,751,515 downwards.
CTTATCCATTATATAATAGGTATAATATTTTCTAGTGAGGAGCGGTAGGGATAAGTTCGCGGAGGTTTGGCCACGCCCCTTTAATAATGTAATACGTTGACTACGGCGTTGGAGAGCGAAAATACCGATTTAGGTATCTGCGCATCCCCTCATCTCGTCACTATAAAATATTATACCTCTACATACATTATAATTAAACGCCCCACACAAGCCCCATTACAAAGGGCGTGGCCAAATCTGCGTAAACTTATCCCTACCACTCGCCATCAGGGATCTGTGTTGCAGTAAATAGAAAGTAGCCAAAATTTTTACTTCCAGTTTACTCAAAAATGGCACCATTTGACACATATCAAGGCATTGCTGAATTTGCCTGACTATACCTTACAAGTCAGTGGTAGATCAGACATCATCAAAAGTATTTGGATTGGATTGGAATGCTAATGGGAGGGCTGGCTTTTAACCAGCTTACACTTGGCCGCTTGATCAGACCCATTGTGGAACCTCCCTAGAGGCGCTTCCTTCCCCGTCACTCTTCGAGCAATCCCAATTTTAAAATGAACTCGAGCAGCTATCACCAAGAGTATTTTGATTATTTAAATAAAAATGTCTCGAACAATTTCCTTTGGTCTAGAGTTTGTGATAAACTATACATACAGCCCTTGGAGTTGTATAAAAACAGTGGCGTACATTAGAGAGGTGCTGAACTGCCTACGTCCTCTCCAGAACATGACATCATTTCAGTAAAAGACATGTTATTCGCGAAATACTGACCTAAGAGAGCCATTATCTGCAGTGAGCGTCAACTGGTAAAAAACTTTCAGCTGCCCTGCCAAAAAAACTATTCATTTTAGTCAAATATTGACTTTTATTTTATCTACAGGGTGTACTGAAAGTACGTAGATAATTTTTTAAATATGTTACGATATTTAAACTTTTGAGTTACTCTATACATAAACCTTACCCAAACCTTTCCTTTTTAAACATTCCGTGGTTTATGTCTGCGATTTATTGCAAAATTAGACTTTATTTAGTACTTTAAAACCTTACGTGAGACAAAATACGTGCTAAAAATAAGTAAAAGATTAAACTTTTAAATTACTCGGAGGTAAAAAAAAATATAATAGCAAACAAGAGATTTAGTTTGCTATAAAAGGGGTTGTGCATTCATTATGATGTGAGGTATATGGCTTGTGACGTGCTCGACAAGAGATATAATCAAGATTACTAAGTGTTTATTCTATAAAATGACGTTTATGGTGGAAGTGGTCGATTTAACAGAGAAAATACAATTATAACTAAGAGAACTGTTAGCAGAGAGGGTTTCGCAGAACAAGAGCCGATGACAAGTAATAACCGAGAGTTACTTTAACTAAACGCTAATTATTATTAATGTCTTGCACAATAATTTGATTTTCAATAATTAAAAATGGTGGATCCAAAATGGTCTCTATATTGAACTACAATTTTACAACGACTGAAGTAAAAATTGTACAGGGTGTTATTAGTGTGGACAGAAAATTTCTTCGTAATTATCATATCAAAACCAATTGTGACATGGTAAGACGTAATCGTTGGATCTACAATTTAATAATAATGTATATAGATCACAAAAAAATTCCTACGCAAGTTTGTGCTCTTTTTAAATGGAACACCCGGTATATTTGTGCATATTAAGATTCCCTGTGACATTTAGAACAAAAACTGTACAAAGTTTTATGTACCTATCACTAACCGTTCTGGAGATATTGTCACTTTAATGGCAAAATAGAGTCAACTATTGCGCATTTGCGGGTGACAACCTTCAATTAAGATTTCGATTTTACGTTTGGATAATAATATCCAAAGTTGGCTATAAAACATGGATAGTCCTAACTAATCTAAACCTGGCACGTAAGTAAGTAATATAAAAGATATGGAAGAAATAAAAGAGAGTTTTTCAGTTTTTCAGAATGTTTGAATTTTCAGAGCCTCAGAGAGCGTAAAAATGTCTGACTTTTTTGTAATTTGACCAACTCCGAATCTCTTCCATTTTAAGAAATCCCCATGAGATACATTGTAAAAGTAACTACCCTTTAATTCGGGTGGCACCCCTAAGTCAAGGAGGCTCACTATAATCGTATGCAATATACATTTTGGTGTGAGTAGTTTAATTACGTTACTGTCACCACTGGTATAAATTTTACAGAACATGTATCTCGACTACAAGGAAGTGTAGTAACAATACTTACAAAAGGAAACACCAAGGAACGGTATTACGTCACAGGAAAACCACATAGTTTAAATACACTAAAATTTATTACACGTCTTGGATTCGTAACTCTTTAGTCGAATTACACGGACTACTTTACAAAATGTAAATCGGAATAAATAAAATAAATAAATTACTGAAAGTAATCAATACTCAACAATTAAGTTACGTACCTAAATTGAATAAGAAAATTTCAGCATTTAGACTTTTTAAATTTACCAAAAACAAAATCAAATCAACTTTAATTAACTAATTTTGTTGAAAATGATTAAATATTATTAAAATGAGATAATCTTTACTCTTTACCATCAAACAATTTTAAAATCATACACCGAAACTCATCAAATTTTGTCATGTATGATATTTGTTGTGTATGTCATTTACGTAATTATAACTCCTTTTTGTTCCTTAATTAAAAATGAAAATTAAAGATAATTAATTAACGAAATTGTCGTAATTTTAAACAAAAGGATGAATTTTTACTTGGAGAGTGATAAAGGTGATGACATTATTAACTGTATCGCTTAAATTTAATCTTGTTCTTCGAGTCAAAACATTGATTTTATTACTAGTTCGTGTCTTTTCTGTAAATTATTGTATGAACTTTTATAAATTGTATCGAATCACGATACGCGACTAACCTACGTAGATCTACAACCGATTTAAAAGAACGTGTTTGAGGACGCTCCAAGATAAAGCACTATAGACGAACTTGTCTTTAGGGAAGAACCGAAATACACGACTAAATTTTATTTTATTTTTATAAGACACTGTGGTCTATATACACTTTATACAGGGCAATACGTAATTCAATTTAAATATAACATGTCTAAATTATACACTTTGCTTTCAGAACTGAGCAGAGTGAGTAGTTCTTGTATGATGATTTGGAAAAGCTCACGTAAGTCTTTTGTTCACTAACAAAACTTCAAGAAAACTGTTTTTAAAACAAAATACAATATGGAAGGGTCCACTGGAGAAAACTGAAACACACATAAGGTGCGAACTGGAAATAAATGGATACATTATTAAAGAGCTGATGAATTTCAAATATCTAAAGGAGTTGACATCTTAGAGAACAAGCTTTGAAAGATTTTCGAATATCTGGACCAGTTTTACTCCATGGAAAAGAAGCAAGAGCAGATGAAAGCAAAACGAATCATCAGTTATTATGAACAACGAAGAACTACAGGCTAGTATCAATAATAGAAAAAAAAACAAGCACGGGTGGAGCAGGCCCGGAGTAACCCGACCGGTCGACCGGCGATCGCCTGTGGGGCCAAGTGAAATTGGGGCCAAATGAAAATAAATGGAAAAATCAAAACGAAGAAAAAAGTTCATAATAAACATACAGTGTGTTTCACTTTAGATCAGGACACTGATCTAAGCTCTTCGACCTTGAAAATTACAAAAATTGCGAACAAAAGATACGAGCCACGACAGCACCTCTCAGAGATATAGGTATCAACGACTCATTATACCTGGTGTGGATAAAAAAATAAAAGGAACAAAAATTAACAGAAAATGAAGTCCCAAATTAATGTGGAATCTTCTACTGACACAACAACGGAAATTGAGCGTGACGATTACCGACATAGCTCGTTCGACCCTATCTATCGATCGGAGTGCCAAGCTAAAGATGCCAAGCTGACACCGTTTTTAATTTTATTAATTAACCGTGAAATTGATAAGTCTTGCGTTAGCACGCGAGGTGTCGACGTTCCCACTTACAACCAAGTCCAAGCAGCGCTCTCATTGGTTCTCCGCCTTAAGTGGTGGCGAAGCTATAAGTAGGAGTTTCAATAGATAAGGGAGTGGGGTGTTAACATCAAGTGCAGTGTAAGCGTCGAGTAAAGCAGGTCGTTCCTCGTACGCCCGAATGGCCCCTACCTGAACCATCAGAGATGTCCCCGTGTGGTAGTAGCTGTTCCATGGCGGCTCTAAGAGCCGCTATCGAACGTAGGTCTCCGCACTTTCCCCCCACATGCCCCGTAAAGATCCACCCCAGTGGTAGCTACCCCACAGTAGCCCCGGAACTACTATGGGGCCTCGGCCTCCGCTCACCCCGTCATTTTTTTGTAAATAGGTTTCATTAGTTAGCTCTGGAAGAGAGCAAAAGAGTTAAATTCTTTTTTAATTTAATTTTTGTATGTATTTAAACTCAGACCTACCCCCTCATATCTCTGAGCTAGGTCAATAAGGCATTTTTACTAAGACCCCCAAATCGAGACTTACAGATGTTGCTGTGACCAAAACGAACACAGATGATCAACTACTGCACAAAGCTGTATATATAATCCAAAGAATTACAGGCAGCATCGGTGAACTGAATTTTTTGCATGTTTTTCACAGGCGAAAGTAGGTCATTGTCCCAACCCCCAACCTAGGGAATCAGAAACTCTAAGTTATTCCCCTACATAAGCTGTCACCCCATGACTATTTCCCCTATTAGGTTCTTTCGCCTCCTTCGTCGTTGCTACTATTCGGATATTGTACGCTTCCGTTGCTGTTGACCGTTTTTCGCCTGTAGTTCTAAAGGGTAAAATCAGACGGAGATTTCTTAAAGAACTTTAACATTCACCACTTTTCTTCTGGATTGGGAGGAGACCATCTGGCAGGTAGTACCTCAAGGAAGAATGAAAGAGGAAAAGACTGAGAACATCAGACGAGCAATGGGTGAGAGTCGATCTACAAGATCAATTTTGCCTCGACAAAGTAAGAGAACAGAAGACGACGAGAGACTCTATAGCTCTATACTGACCATTAGAGTGAATTCACACACACATCGATAAAATTATGGTCCAATATCAACAGAGCCATCCTACAAGCACAACAATATTCGTTGACTTTAATGTTGGGTCGACGGCTGGGTGAAACAGTTCCATACCGACAATGAGAACGATACCGACACCGATAATGAGGGTGTGTATGAAACCGTGGACTGGGGAAACGCGTAATCGTTACCGGAGACTTTTATATACGCTAAGAAAACATAAAGTAACATGAATTAACTGTCTCAGGTGTAAAATCACCTAGAGAAAGGCGTGGTAGTAGACGTAATAAATTTATAAGTAAAAGAGAGAGGAAATGGTACGACTGCGTAACGAGGTCAAACAATGCCATATGATCGCTAAAGAAACCAAACCAGTTGGACACGGAGATGGAGATCCAAGAAGACCATCAGAAATAAGAATGAATATTTGATGAAAAAAGGGTTACAGCCAACAGAAATGAGGAAGAAGAAACGGAAAAGTAAAATGCATCTTTTAGAGAGCATCCAAAATACCATCTGAAGCTGATGTTCCGATTTAGTCTAAGAGCTTGAACATGGACTTTGTTTCGACACTACGAGCCTTAAAATATCCTTATAATTTATAGGCGAGGTCTGTAAAATATTTACATATATTATTCGTGAAATTGTTGAAATTACTCCCTCCTTTATTATAAAAGCCACTAGTTTACGTCCATTAAAAACTATTTCGAAATTAGACCTTAATAGCGTACTTTAGTCCGAGACTCCTTATAACGATAGGCTTACTTAATCATTATCATCCATCTTATAATTAAACAATACTGAAATCTTACACGAGTTAAAGCTTACCACACAACATTCGCTGACATTAAATGGCATCTTGTTCTCGGTTCTCCCCATTCCATCTGCAGATATAATCGGTTTAACTAACGATGTTAAGCTATTAAAAGTGACAGTAAATTTTCTCTCTCCTTGAGATATCAAACTATGAGCTGGAATAACGGAAATAAACCAAATTGATCCAACTTTTTTTTTATTAAAAAGACGTGATTGGCCGGATCTGAAACTTTTTGGAAGTTTGTGTGTATAACGTCTAATTGTGAGTGCTTATGATATTATGAAATGCGTTCTATACCTTTTTGCGCAAATAAAAACACGCTTGTCTAATGTCGATCGATTCTTTATAAAACCATGCTGTTTGTCAGAGATATCCGGCCTTGCATGACTCGAAATTCTATTATCGAGAATCTGTTGAAACATTTTCCTAACTACCGCAAAGATTGTGACCTGTGTGTAATTGCTCTGTTTAATTCTGTCCTCAATCATGGAGATTGGAGACACTCTCTAGCTTGCTACGATACGACATATTATAATGAATCAGATATCGTTAAATTATATAAATATATTTGTGAGTTAGATCCATCAGAGCACAACTATGCAAATTTAACCGAAGTCGTAGCTTTTTGTAATAAAAAAGTTACCCAAAGAACGTGGGTAGATCTTAGACACCCTGTATATGTATAGTATAATCAACAAGAGAGCTATATTGATTCTCTTCATGATGTCAAAAGTGACAACTGGAGGTCAAAAATTAAATATAAATGCTTCCGAAAGCATCGAACCAAAACGTTTTGCTTTTAAACCAAAAACGTAACTAAAGTATCAACCCTTACAAAATCAATTACTCTTTATCCATTTTGGTTAGAAAGTCAATAAATTATTACAAATTGGCCATTTTGTGATAAAACAATCAATTTTCAATTTTGCAACAAAAGCAATAATTTATGTAAAGGCACAAATTACAATTTGAATTTTAAGAAATAAATTTGCTTTAGGGTAAATAAGACACAAAGAATTATGATATATTACATCTTAAGTTACAAGAAGTCTTGAAGCAAAAAAGAATTTGACAGGTTAAAACTTATTACTTTCTAAGCTTTAATTCCCAAAATACTTTAGCTTAAACTTTGCCGCCTCTAAGTCTGATCGATATTATACCATATAACAAGTTTAAAAAAAAAATTTTTTTTAAATCTTCTTAGAGGACCCTTTTTTATATAAATAAATAAATATTAAAAAGTTGCTGCTCTTAAAGAAATTACTTAAACGACGCCAGTAGTTTCCTTTCCTTAATGTAAAGTGAAAATGCCAAAATGGTACACAGTTGTAAATAAACTCGAATGTGTTTAGAGAAGAGGAAAACTTAGTAAGGAAAAACTAATTACTTGCATTAAGGAAAAATACGTCGAGTCGTGTAAAACGTAGGATGCTAAAATTAGAAAATTTACCTAGTAGTAGGTGCTAATTTTTCATTTTAAATGGTACACCTACAATTTATACAGGGCGAATCTTTTAAGTGTACCTCTTCGATATCTCTCTTATAGTTTGAAATAGAACATTTTTGTAAAAAAAATGAAGGAAAATAATCTAAAATCATTTTCACCTGTATATTATTTTTGCTAAACAAGAAATATTTTTCTTTTTGAAGTACAACACCCTGTATATTTTTACCTCTATATTTATGCACCTACGTGCTCAATTGCTCATATTAAGTTTCTTGATATTGAAAATGGACAATCCTATCCTATAAGTCACCCTGTAGAAGTTTTGATGTTGCTAATAGCCATAAAAGCTACAGACACATAAATGGATTTGATCTTTTTCCAGAAATAGCACCTCAGCACTTTATTAGTTACACTTACAGCAGTTGTTATAAGGTTTCATTTTATAACCTAACGACTTTCGATTTTTCCTTTTTTAATCATCGCACTCGCTGAACTCGATACTTTTAATTTTCTATTTGTTGTTCATTTAGTTGTTATGTGGAATACAAATGTGGTGGACAACTGAAAATCGAAAAGCAATATTGCCTATCACATAAGTAACGATTCTAGGAGACCCAAATTTCCAAAATTTCTATTGTGGACTGGCTCTAACAGAAGCAACAATTTTCATTACTAACATAACCTGTAAACGTCCTCACCAACAGTCTTATTCTGTAGGCCACAATCGTAAAGCGAGGATCGTTCGTTTAAACTGAGTAAATAATGTGTTATATCAGTTCAGGTCTTCCCTATAGTGACGGTTCTACAACTGCCGAAGGCAGATGGGAATGGACACTTAAGCCTTTGCAAAACAATGCAATAATCGTAAGTTAATGATTGTTTGTTTGAACTGAGTAAATAATGTGTGACCGGTAGCAGTACAGGTCTTCAGTCCAGTAGTGACAGTCCTACAACTGCCGAAGGCATGTGTTTTAATTGACACTTAAGCCTCTTCAAAACAATTTTATTCTGTATGCCACAATCGTAAGGCGATGATTGTTTGTTTGAACTGAGTAAATAATGTGTGACAGGTATCAGTCCAGGTCGTGAGTCCTGTAGTGACGATCCTAGGACTGCCGAAGGCAGGTGTGTGAATGGGCACTTAAGTCTCTTCAAAACAATTTTATTCTGTACGCCACAATCGTAAGGCGATGATTGTTTGTTTGAACTGAGTAAATAATGTGTGACCGGTATCAGTCCATGACTTCAATCCTGTAGTGACAGTCCTGGGACTGCCAAAGGCAGGTATGAGAATGAACACATAAATCTCTTCAAAACAATTTTATTCTGTATACCAAAATCTTAAGGTAATGATTGTTTGTTTGAACTGAGTAAATGAAGTGTGACCGGTAGCAGTTCAGGTCTTCAGGCCTGTAGTTACAGTCCTAGGACTGCCGAAGGCAGGCGTGTGAATGCACGTTTAAACCTCTCAAAAACAATCTTATTCTGTATGCCATAATCGTCAGGCGATGATTGTTTGTTTCAACTGAGTAAATAAAGTGTGACCGGTAGCAGTACAGGTCTTCAGTCCATTAGTGACAGTCCTACAACTGCCGAAGGCAGGTGTTTTAATGGACACTTAAAGCCTCGTCAAAGCAATTTTATACTGTATGCCACAATCGTAAGGCGATGATTGTTATTTTGAACTGAGTAAATAATGTGTGACAGGTATCAGTCCAGGTCGTGAGTCCTGTAGTGACGATCCTAGGACTGCCGAAGGCAGGTGTGTGAATGGGCACTTAAGTCTCTTCAAAACAATTTTATTCTGTACGCCACAATCGTAAGGCGATGATTGTTTGTTTGAACTGAGTAAATAATGTGTGACCGGTATCAGTCCAGGACTTCAATCCTGTAGTGACAGTCCTAGGACTGCCAAAGGCAGGTATGAGAATGAACACATAAATCTCTTCAAAACAATTTTATTCTGTATACCAAAATCTTAAGGTAATGATTGTTTGTTTGAACTGAGTAAATGAAGTGTGACCGGTAGCAGTTCAGGTCTTCAGGCCTGTAGTTACAGTCCTAGGACTGCCGAAGGCAGGCGTGTGAATGCACGTTTAAACCTCTCAAAAACAATCTTATTCTGTATGCCATAATCGTCAGGCGATGATTGTTTGTTTCAACTGAGTAAATAAAGTGTGACCGGTAGCAGTACAGGTCTTCAGTCCATTAGTGACAGTCCTACAACTGCCGAAGGCAGGTGTTTTAATGGACACTTAAAGCCTCGTCAAAGCAATTTTATTCTGTATGCCACAATCATAAGGCGATGATTGTTATTTTGAACTGAGTAAATAATGTGTGACAGGTATCAGTCCAGGTCGTGAGCCCTGTAGTGACGGTCCTAGAACTGCCGAAGGCAGGTGTGTGAATGGGCACTTAAGTCTCTTCAAAACAATTTTATTCTGTACGCCACAATCGTAAGGCGATGATTGTTTGTTTGAACTGAGTAAATAATGTGTGACCGGTATCAGTCCAGGACTTCAATCCTGTAGTGACAGTCTTAGGACTGCCAAAGGCAGGTATGCGAATGAACACATAAACCTCTTCAAAACAATTTTATTCTGTATAAAGTCAACTCCAAAGTAGCTTTGGGGTGGGCAATATTCGTCTGATTACAAAATTGAAATAGTTAAATATATCTGTTTCACTTACTATCGGCGTATGAAAGGAGATAGCAAGCTTTAACAAACGTCGACCATACAATTAAATGTACCTGTCGAAAACGTAGGTCGTAGCAGTTTCTACATTATTTCAAACTTAAACGTCAGATTTTACAAATTTATATAATTTATAAATTAAATGGATTAAAATAGGGAGATTAAGGTAAACGATAAAAATAAACAGCAAGTATACATTACAACCTTTACAAATATGCAGAAAAATTGTTTTTTAAATGCTAATTATTTGTAGATATCATAAAATTAACGAATAACGCATAACCTCACATGATTTTTAATAGAAATAATATTTGTATGAAAACATCTAACAAACGCGTCACTAACTACTAATCAACTAATAAAAACTGATTAATAAACGCAAAATTTGAAGGTGTATTGAAAATTATAACTTTGTAAATTTATTTAGCTCATTTTTCAAACTAGGCGGCAGATATTTCAAATATCTAGAAACATTTGGGTTAATTTTTTATGTTTTGTAGGAGTAATAATGCCATTTAAATTTTGTTTTTTATTATTTATTTCATTTGTTGAAAATTTTTGTCAATTGGAATGTACATAATGTGTTTACGTTTCGCCTTGATTTAGGGCTTTCTCAAAACAATAATATGTGGACAAATACATTTAAAATGAATACATTTACAATTTACAATTAATATATAAATAATATATAAATATAATATATATAAATAAATTTACAATTTAAAATACATTTTAAATGTATTTGTCCACATATTATTGTTTTGAGAAAGCCCTAAATCAAGGCGAAACGTAAACACATTATGTACATTCCAATTGACAAAAATTTTCAACAAATGAAATAAATAATAAAAAACAAAATTTAAATGGCATTATTACTCCTACAAAACATAAAAAATACTATCAAACTGCCAATCAAGAAAATATAAATTTGGGTTAATTATATTGGTACCACGTAAAAACACTAAAAAGTTGAACACGTCGACATACGTTCTTCAAAATTTAATCCAAACGTTGCTTATCCCCTCTCAACTCAAACCTAGTTTGGAGTTGACTATACCAAAATCGTAAGGTAATGATTGTTTGTTTGAACTGAGTAAATAATGTGTGACCGGTATCAGTTCAGGACTTCAATCCTGTAGTGACAGTCCTAGGACTGCCAAAGGCAGATGGGAATGGACACTTAAGCCTTTTCAAAACAATTTTATTCTGTATGACATAATCGTAAGTTAATGATTGTTTAATACAATACAATCGTAAGGCGATAATTGTTTGTTTAAACTGAGTATGTATGACCGGTAGCAGTCCAGGTCTGCTGCAGTCCTAAAGAGACTGTCCTTAGACCGCTCGGGATGGGTTGTGACTGTTGTGAGTGGACATTTCAAGACTTATCATTCATACAATATTATTTAGATTATTTGTTATAAAAAGCTAAGAAATAACCGTAGTGGTATTATAAGTAGGTACAACCTACTCATATTTATTGGAATCACGCTGTATTAGAAGCTTTCAAAAGAAATCTGCGAAATATAGAAGAATTAATAAAAGATAAACAAAAACACATAAATAAATCAAGTAAAATGTAAAAGTTTTTCTTTTCATCAAAATGCAATCATCAAGTTTCAATAAAAAAAAAGTTTCGCTTAAAGTGCTCGAATATTTGGTATTAAAACCTTCAAAATCATTAGCATATCCCTTTTAGGTCAATGCAATTGGCAGATATTAAAAACTTATTGATTTTTAAATTAAGTTAAATTAAAAATTTACAATCAAGATACCGTAAAAATGTACCCCTACATAAATAAAGGGTGTAAAGATAAACAGTGTAAATGGAAATACAAGTGATTCTAATTCGATTTAAATTCAATCGATACACACAATACGTACAATACAAAAAAAAACTGGCAACATATTTTTTATAACCCTATCTTGATATGTTTCGACGCTTACAACGAAGTTGCAGGAAAAAAATGATAAATGCCAAAAGTTTAAAGTACATTCTTGTACTGTCTGTTGAAAGCAACATTCAAAATTGCTTTTATAAAAGTTTAACTTTAAATAAAAGTTTCCTGTCAAGACTATATCTACTAGGTGTACACTGATTTTATTTTTTACTATTTTCTACAATAACTAACTACATAATTCTTAAGTTTAAAAACTTTTCTAATTTAATATTATCTCAGGTAAAAGGTCATTGGTCTTATATGACTTCCGCCAACTCAGTAATAACGAAGAAGTCAGTTAAATGATTGTAGTTCTGGAAAAAGTTTCTTAAAACCTGTCTCTAAGGCTGGTATTAGACTCTAATATGTACCAGCCTAACCAATCTTAGTTTTAATAATCTCAAAAGATGACTTTGTAACTTTCATTTAAAAATAACAGCTCCTCAAACTGAAAACACTTTGCCTGACATGACTCTTCATCAATGAAGAGGACGTCTGCAAGAGAGAGTGATTAATAAGCGTTCAGAAGGGTAGTGCTAGCCACATTACCTTCATTAGAATCGCAGGCTGACGTTTCGCACCAGCTAACCCTACGAGTATTTTTACTGTTGTAAATAAAATAAAAATTTATTGATTGAGTTAGGTAATTAACATTTAAATGTTTTAAAACTTTAGTATTAGAAGTAAATGGCGGTGTTTATTGGATAATTTAATTTTCCAATTACACATAAACTTTCATTGTAATATAACTCTCTTAGTAAAACCGTAAAAAAGGGGGAAAATTAATGATCTAAAAAGTTGTTGACATTTTTGAAAATCGTCAACGTTTTATGTCTTTTCTTGGATTATTAATGGATAAAACGGAATGAGCAGTAGTGATTTTTATTTCGTTTTCAACGGTGTGATTTTGTTATACAATTGAAAATTGTACCTAAGACTTGCAAAAAAAAAGAATGAAAATTTCCAACGCTTTCATTCTTAGTTATTATGCGCAACTAAACCTTAACAGGTTAGGCGTTCTCATTTTCCATCGTTGTCTATTTTCCCAATCGCTATACTTTTAATTGTGGTTTCCGTTTTAAAGTTATTCCATTTTTTTTCTTGTAGCGATGCAGAATTTTATCCGGATGCTGGACCAAAATACTGCTATTAGTACTACAGCATCCTGGAAATTTTGTATCGTTTAAAGCAACTACTTGTCATTTTTTTCTTTAGTTTTCCCCTAGCGACGTCCCTGAGATCAAAATGAAGATAATTTTTACATTCCCATGTTCACGTTCAGCTCTTCAAGCATTGTCATTACTCAACTTTGACTTCTGTATTTTTGCTAGCAACCTTATCAGTGATACCAACTGATTTCCCTGTAACTCGGCAACCATAAGAGCTAGAGCTCCCGTTTTATTTTTAGTGTGACTCTGGTGTCATTTTTACTTCTGTATAAATTAGTTCAACCTTATCAGTTGATTAATTACGTATCTAAACTTTTTAATTGTAGGTTTGTAAAATTATTAAATGTTTGAATTCAATGTAAAACCACGTGGAGGGTTATAATTAGTGATACACTGCAATTAGTTCTTTCGTGATTAGTTAGCACCCCTGAATATTTTCCAGCCCTTAATTAATTTAAACAAGACATTTTAATTTAAAATTTCAAATTTTATACCGACGTGCTCGTTATTTTAGTGCGATTCCATTGAGCTAACTTCTATCCTAGAGCTCGAGCTAACTAAAAAGTTTTTAATTTAATTTATAACAATTAACTGATATTCGCTCTTGTTTTCAATTACACATTTGCTGCGTTGGTATGGATTGTCGAGTGGATCCAAGTTTGTCGCCGGATTTCCAATGAAAGCTCACCCACTCAATTTTGATAAGGGACTTCTCGTTTCACGATTGTGGTCAGCGGAAGCCCCCTCTAGTTAATTTTTCCCTTTATTTAATTTCCTTCAGCAAAGACCTGTTAATTAATTAATTTAATTTAATTAATTATTATTTTCCTATTTGCAAACTATTTCCCGAGTTAAATTAGTTAACTGGCTGATTTAATTAATTTTTATTTTCCCTTTGCATCAGCAAATCCGTGTATTCGTGTTTACTCTAAGGTCTAGTGGTCTCACTCAGAGGTCTGTTATTAGGTCTTAGAGTCAGGTCTTGTAGTTTAGAAGAAAGCCAAGTCTATGTTCCTTTTAGGTCTGTTAGTCTCACTCAGAGGTCCATTTTAGGTCTTAGAGCGAGGTCTGGTGGTCTAGAAGGATAACCATCCCCGTGGCCGAGTCATCCTAACATCAAAGATATTGCATTTTGCTAGTTATCCAAAAGATTTTTTTTTCTTAAGAAAGGTTTTTTATTTTGTATTAATGCCATTTAGGTACTTAGCGTTATTTTAATTTAATAAATATTTTGTTTCATTTCCAGTTCGAACCCCTCTGTTTCCAACTGAGCGACGCTTAAGGGAGTAACACCGGGCTTCCGATGTTACATTCTTTTGACACACCAGTGTAAAAATCAATCAGTTTGACTCTTGGACTTGCCAGGACATCCAGGGTGTCCTGTTTCGACTCAAAAAAAGTCTTCAAATGAGATTACATTGTCTACTGAAACACCGAGGACCTTATGCATTATTTAGCAACGATTCAACCTCTAAGTATCAAGTCATGAAATCAATGAAATAACAGAGTACCGCCATTAGTAGTTTCAAAGAGTGATAGTTTTTGCAACATTTTCCAACTTTAGAATTTATTAGAAAATTTTGTTTAGCAGTATCACTGACACTGTAAAGAAAATCCCCTAGTGTTATTTATAACACTTTTATTTTTCTTCTAAGCAATTTCAATTAATTTAATGGATAAAGTTTAAAAGTGACACCTTCTAGTACTTAGTACGTAAATGCATATTGCATTGAAGTAAAGCTATAATCGATATCTTTAATAGCATAAACCTAAACACCAACCAAGTAGAAACTAACAAACAATGGCTTAAATAATATATCACTAGTTACTCGCATTTAGGTTATTTAGAATTATTTGAAAGCGCACTTAAAAACATTAAAAATAATTTTTTTCTCCCACCAAGGAAGGGGTGTTTTGTTAAGAAAATGCCACAATAAAATATTTTTTGTAATATCGTCTCTTATGACATCACTTGCACTACAAAATTACATTTGTCTAAGCCTCTAAGGCAGTGCTTCTCAAAAGGTGTGCTGCAGCACATTAGTGTGGTGCGAAAATCTTCAGCTGTGCCGCGGTAGCGTTGATAATTAGATAGGTTCTCTGCTGACGAAGACTACGTTTTTATCTGATAGCTTATAAAATTTTCTTTCATTTTATTTTTTTACGGTCTCGCTAGGACAAATATGTATTAACCATATTACAGAGTTTTGAAAATTGGATGCTTTTCCACCCCCAAATCGTGATTTATGGCTTGAAAATAACTTGACAAATATCAATTTTATCAAAAATTGTATAATAATATATTTTTTGTAGCTTATAAAATTGTCTTTAATTTGCTTTTTTTCCCGGTCTTCCTACAATACATATTAAGCAAGTTAAAGCGTTTGGAAAATTTAAACTCGATTTTCGAACGTATTATTCAATCTTCTAACAATAATTCGGAAAATACAAATTTTATCAAAAAATTTATTATTATCTTTTTTAAAGCTTATAAAATTGTCTTTCATTTGGTTTACTTCCAAGCACTACTTGAACAAAATTAACCGAGTTAGAGCGTTTAGAAAATACAATCTCTTGGAGAGTTTTGAAAAATATTTTTAACAACAAATTTAACCATTATTACTATTGTATAAAAAGTGTAAATACTTGAACAGTATAAAAGTCTATAAAATCAAAACAATTAAGTTTTCTACTTTATTCGGCTTCCTTTTTATTGCTCTTAAGCTCGATGGCTCAAGTATTGATTCATGTCGTTTATTAAATTTTCTGTAAGAAAAACGATTTTGTTGTAATTTAATAATTTTTCGATACGTCACACCTAACCTGAGTAAGTTATTCGATTTAGCAAAAAAGAAATTTTATCTCAAGAGCCTTAAGATTTGAAAAAGATGAGTTTATTTTTTCTTTTTATGTTAAGGTTAGAAACAATAACAATTTAAATCCATTTTATTACATATCAAATCAATCGACCTATTTTCTAAAACAACTCACCGGGCACCGATTTTATTATTTTTGCATTTTTAAAATTGGTTTTTTACTTTCAATGCAAAATAATCATCGAGATTTAAATTTAGTTACCTTTAGGGGGTTTATATAGGTTGGTTTATACATGGCGTTCTATTTGGCAATTTAGAAAGGTTTTAGTAATGTAATCTCGTACTGTACGCATGTATTATTAACATAAAATGTTATCTCGTAGAAACACAGCTAATTCGAATTTTCCTCTCTCATTTACATTTAAGAAATAATTATAGTTATGTGACTATAAATGTAAATCGTATTACGATACTGAATCGGCTGGAAATTTTTACCCCAATTTTCACTTCATTTACAATTTCTTGCTTTTTTTTCATAAATTTTACATTTTTTATCGATTTCAATGCAGCTTTTCAAAAGTAATCACGAATTCGCAGCTTACTATTAAAAATATGTCAACTTTTTGCGCTCCTTACTACTTTTTCCTGACGTCGAAATCTACGCTCATTTTGATTTTGAACCTAACCTATTCAAGTGATTTTAAAGCTAACCTAACAATTTATCAAAAGCAACAACCATATTTTTGAGCAAAGATGGTTGTAATTACACTAAGTAAACAAAACGATAATGTATCAGGAGAGATGTATGTTTTTTGTACTTAGGATTAAAAAACCAATAGAAACCAATCTAGACAGGGCTAGATTATCCATAAAGCTCATACAGCGCGCGCTTCAGGACCCGGTGTTTCTTTCCAGAGGAAAGGAAAATACTCAAAAAATCTATAGGATTGAACTCGAAAGCTTATCAAATTCCCTACAAAAATATTCCTACTTATTTTTCTCTATTCTTTATAGTTTTCGAGATATCTGTCGGTAAAATTCGTTAATGTATGAAGACAAACATTTTCCTCACATAAAATAGTAAAGGAAATTTAATGCTCTACAATTTCTTTTCTGAAGACTTTTACTGTAAAAGGAAAGGCTGAGGTGCTAGAGGCAAAAGTTTCACGAAAAATGTGAGGCAAAAAATTGTTTTAATACATTTACAATTTTTGCGGGTAAATATCTCGAAAACTAGAAGAGTAGAGAAAAAATTAATTAAAACAATCTTGTAGGAAATTTCATAGGCTTTCATTTTGTTAATAATGTTTTTGAAATATGATCGAAAACCCCCAAAACAGAACATTTTCACCCCCTCCCTTCCTTAACTATGTCGCTAGGACCGGGGACTTTTAGTATTTTATTTTTTTACCTCTTAACTAGTCCAAACACATTTCTAAAAAAATTTCACCCTCTTCCATGTTCTCTTGGTACTAGAAAAGGTAGTACAGGCCCCAATGTTCGTTGATTCGGCTCTGCAAGTGGGGACCTTTTATAAGTCTCTTTTCAATATTTCTAATCTCTCCTCTCTCACTCTATACTACTTTTCCTCTCCCCTTTTTCTCTTTCTATTCCCATATTTCACTTATTCTCTTTCTACCTTATTCTCCCTCTACCTCTTCCGAACCGTATTCTCCCTCCTCTTCACCGCTGTGGATAAGGAAGGTTAGGTTAGGTTAGAGTAGGTGAAGTTAGGATAGGTTAGGTTAGGTTAGATTAGATAATGATGAGGAAAACGTACAATGAAAGAAGTTCAAATTAACGCCCATGTTATAAAGCAAAAAATTATTGATTTATTTTAATAAAACAACCAAGAGACTTGTAGCCCAAGCTTGAAAGGATTTTTTAGATAAAAAGAGGCCAAAAATACATATGAGAATTTAAAAGTTTAATAACGTATTGTTTACGAAATGTTTTCTAAAGCTTTTTATTGTATGTATTCTTGTTCCTTCTCATAATTCTCTAGCTCATATTACAAAAGAACCTATAAACCACTGAATATAATTTTAAAATAAAAGGAAATAAATTTTCACCTAAAAGCATTTAATTAAACAAATTTTAAATGGTATTTTACAAGTATTAGTAGTTGTAACAAATATTTTAATAGTACGTTTTATTAATTAAAAGAGAAAAGCATTTTGTTAAATGTAATAAAATATCCAAAGTTAATTTCACATTTTCCCAATTTTACGTCCTTTTTAATGTATTTTAACTTTTAAATAATTTTGCTAAAAACCAAAAAAAAATTTAATAAAACCTTTTTAATTATATTTTTATATTATTATTATAAGATACTTTTAGAATTTCTTTTCATAAATGCCTTAAAGGTTTTCGTAATTTTCTACAACGAAAAAGGTGGGAAATTAAAAAAATAAAATCCTAAATGGAAAAGTAAAATGAATAATTATTAGAGTAAAACATTGGGCAGTAAAATAATTGAATTTAAAACAATAGCAAAATGATGTTTTTCACACTTTTCATAATAATTAATTTAGCGGCTCTTATTATTGTAATGTATTGTTGATTAATTGTTTTAATTTTAATTAATTTCGTTCTTTAGTATGTCGTCATTTATTTTAAGCTTTTTTGAATTTTTTCTTTCGTTTTATTTGTTTCAGGGTAGCAAACTTAGTTCCACATTCACAAATGTTTGATTAATAAAATGATGAGTTTGAGAAAAAAAAGAAATATTTAGTTGTCGAAAAGAGTGCTTAACGTGCCTTCCAAATCACGGCAACTACAAATCGAGCTATCAATATAAAAATCGAAAAGTATACAAAAAATGAAAGAATTATAACAAAATATAGGCAAGATAACGTAATGTAATCTCATTATAACAATTCCGTGACTCAAACCTACGATTTGTATTTTAATCGTACGTCGTATCTCATGCGTCAGCATAATACAAAAGCTAAGCTACCCTATGATAAAAATATAAGTCCACATTTATAAATTCTTAGTTTTAGTAGCTGGTTGTCTAATTTGTTCATTATCTACTAACAAAGTAGCATCATATAAATCAAAAGGTTTCATTAGACTGAACGAGTTTAGCTATCCGCTGGTAGAGGTAGTACGGTATCTCGTGAACGATGCCCTTGAAAAAAGCTACGCGAAGATGGGGCTATTTAGAAGGAAGAGGACTATTGTAGTGAAATTTTAAAAGATAAACACATTGACTAATATATATAAATGACGGGAGATTTAAAATTTTTTAATAACAAGCAAGTTATTCACATTTTTGACTATTGCGATGGTTAGACTCATCGTTCACGAGATAACGTGCTACCTCTACAAAACTAGCTCATTGACTAGGCAAAAGCTTTGGGGTTACTTTTCTCGCTCCCCGCTCGATAGTTTTTTTTCTCTCTCGAGTAAATCACTGTATTAAGATGTAATTAGACTAGGAGAATTTACAAGCTATTTGCATGCAAATTTATTCGCTGGAACCAAACTCGCTCAATGTAATAATGTTGGCTCACTGGCTCATCATCACTCGCTCTAGCGAGTTAAGTTAACGACTGGCCTATTTCTCTTGCTCCCCGGTCGATATTTTACTCTCCGGCTAATCAAATGGCTGTGTATAGAGATCAATTAGACTAGGCGAGTTTACAAGCTACTCGCATGCGAATTTATTAGCTGGTACCCAAATCGCTCAACGTAATGATGTAGGTTCACCGAGAGGTTCACTGTCTCATCATCACTCGCTCTAGCGAGTTAAGTTAACGACTAGCCTATTTTTCTCGCTACCGCTCGATATTTTACTATCTAGCTAGTGAAATAACTGTGTGGAAAGATCAGTTAGACTAGGCGACTAAAAAGGTACTCGCATGCTAATTGGTTAGCTGGTACGCAAATCGCTCAATGTAATGAAGAAGGTTCACTGTCTCATCATCACTCGCTCTAGCGAGTTAAATTAACGACTGGCCTATTTTTCTCGCTGCCGCTCGATATTATACTCTCTAGCTAGTGAAATAACTGTGTGGAAAGATCAGTTAGACTAGGCCACTAAATAAGGTACTCGCATTCCAATTTATTAGCTGGTACCCAAATCGCTCAATGTAATGATGTAGGTTCACTGACTCATCATCACTCGCTCTAGCGAGTTAAGTTAACGACTGACCTATTTCTCTTGCTCCCCGCTCGATATTTTACTCTCCGGCTAATCAAATAGCTGTGTATAAAGATCAATTAGACTAGGCGAGTTTACAAGCTACTCGCATGCCAATTTATTAGCTGGTACCCAAATCGCTCAACGTAATGATGAAGGTTCACTGACTCATCATCACTCGCTCTAGCGAGTTAAGTTAACGACTGACCTATTTTTCTCGCTCCCACTCGATACTTTAATCTCTAGCTAGTGAAATAACTGTGTGGAAAGATCAGTTAGACTAGGCGACTAAACAAGGTACTCGCATGCCAATTTATTAGCTGGTACCCAAATCGCTCAATGTAATGATGAAGGTTCACTGACTCATCATCACTCGCTCTAGCGAGTTAAGTTAACGAATGACCTATTTTTCTCGCTCCCGCTCGATATTTTAATCACTAGCTAGTGAAATAACTGTGTGGAAAGATCAGTTAGACTAGGCCACCAAATAAGGTACTCGCATACCAATTTATTAGCTGGTACCCAAATCGCTCAATGTAATGATGAAGGTTCGCTGACTCATCATCACTCGCTCTAGCGAGTTAAGTTAACGACTGACCTATTTTTCTCGCTCCCACTCGATATTTTAATCTCTAGCTAGTGAAATAACTGTGTGGAAAGATCAGTTAGACTAGGCCACTAAATAAGGTACTCGCATGCCAATTTATTAGCTGGTACCCAAATCGCTCAATGTAATGATGAAGGTTCACTGACTCATCATCACTCGCTCTAGCGAGTTAAGTTAACGACTGACCTATTTTTCTCGCTCCCACTCGATATTTTAATCTCTAGCTAGTGAAATAACTGTGTGGAAAGATCAGTTAGACTAGGCCACTAAATAAGGTACTCGCATGCCAATTTATTAGCTGGTACCCAAATCGCTCAATGTAATGATGTACGTTCACTGAATCATCATCACTCGCTCTAACAAGTTAGGTTAAAGACTGGCCTATTTTTCTGGCTCCTCGCTCGATATTTTAGTCGCCGGCTAGTCAAATAGCTGGGTGTTAGGATCAATTAGACTAGGCAAGTTTACAAGCTACTCGCATGCAAATTAATTCGCTGGTACCAAACTCCCTCTGTGTAAAGATGTTGGCTCATTGACTCATCACTAGCTTTGCTCCAACAAGTTCAACTGAGTCTGTTTTGGGTCTTTTTCTCGCTTTTCGCTCGATATTTCATCCTTTGACTAGTCAAATCGCTGTGTGTAAGGTTCACTTAAACTGGGTGAGTTTATAAGTTACTCGAATGCAAGTTTACAAGTTACTCGCATACGAGTTTATTCGCTGACACCAAACTCACTAAATGTAATGATGTCGCCTACAGTCATTTCACCAACCACAGGCTGAATAAAAATAAAAGAAAGATATACATTTTTGATTTATGTCTAGAAGTCTACTTTGAAATTACTTATACTTTTCTTCATTTTTTTGAAAAGCAATGTAATATAGAAGCAAAATAAACTACGGAAATGAAAGGTAAGTTTATTTTGATTAAAAATCCATATTGGCTCTCAACCCCACCTAATAGTGATAATCTTGTAATAATGAATTATTCCGTAAATGTCAACTTTGATTGAATTGTTCAATAATCACGTAATTGCAAAGATCCACCATTTCAACTGTAATAAAGTTATTATGAGCAAACTATCGGAAAATTAATGGATTGTAGTCTCAAGTCTACCAACGATCCATTAATAAACATTGAGAAGGAGAACAAGTTCAAATATTAAACAATAAATAAAGTCATCGAAGAGTAAATATTTCAAAAACTATAAAGTACTATGTTGCCAATTCTACTAAAGTGTCCCTAAATCTAGGGAATTTTAATTAAAAAATGAAATTAGTGAATTTCAGTTTTTTAACCAGTGCAAATCACTGTTTCCTTTAGCCGAGAAAAAACGTTGGATTTTTCATTTAAAAATGTGTCTAGAATAAATCACTTAACCAAATTGGATGTTTAGTAATTAATTTGTATAATTTAAAAATGCAAAGTTAAAAACAATTGAAAATATACACCTTCGGGGCTACTAACAACAAATTTCAATTGTAAAACAAACATTAGCACAATGTTTCAGCGCACCATGAATTTTCAATAAGTGCTGTGTTTGTATTT
Source organism: Malthinus seriepunctatus (assembly GCA_963924605.1). Lineage (NCBI taxonomy): Eukaryota > Metazoa > Arthropoda > Insecta > Coleoptera > Cantharidae > Malthinus > Malthinus seriepunctatus. Next base: position 20,729,308 of record OZ004601.1, on the reverse strand, counting down.
GAATATCCCTTGTACCTCAACAACCATTAGAGATGATGGCTTCAAATTTCACTTTAAAAAACTTTTTAACATAAGTACACGAAAAATAAACATTAAACTTGCTAAACTGTATCTTTTTTTTTGTATAAAATTTTATTATTCAGCATTATGTATACTTTATTATTTTTTACTAAAATAATACACGTTGTTCTTTAAGAAATTATGTATTTTTACTCAACTTTGTTTTCCTTCTCAATTTGTTAAAGTACATTTTACGATACATTATTAACAGAAGGTGTTTCTTTATTGATTGATGTTACTTACTTCTTAAAAACTTTTACCTATTCTCATAGGTATACAGGAAAAACGAGTAAAATATTTTTTCTAATAATTCAAAAATATATTGTGATAAATGGCTTAAAATATGTCTCTAAATTGACAAAAGAGGTTGACTAAAAGTTTATTTTTTTATGTATTATCAATTCTTCGAGACTTGACAAAAAGTCGTTACAACTGTTTCCAAATTTATCTTTATTTGCCTTTCTGATATAACCAAACCTAACCTAACCTGATCTGAGCATACCTAACCTAACTTTATCTCGAGGTCTGTATGATATTACATTAAAAGGTTACCTCAGTGATCAATGAGTTACAGTGACGTCAAATAATGACGTGGCATGATGTGATTACGTCACATTTCGTACCTTTTATTTTAATTTAATTACTGCCTTGTACTACAATTTTAAAAAAGATTAAGAGACAAAGTTTGTTCTAATCTACAGGGGTATATTAAATTGAAGAAATAAAAATATTTCATTATTTTAAGTGTTTGACAGTTAGGTCGCTACTAATTCCCCACCCCCATCTCTGCAAAATTTCCCAATAGCAAAATAAGCTATATTTCAGACTTTTAACTACTAAAGCGGGTATTTTAAACATATTTTTCTCCTCGGAAAAATATTTGTATACAAAAAACTTCGACATTTGTTGAACTTGATCGTAAGGGTTAACGTTTGCGTGTGTATAAATATTAGGGGTTAGAGGTAGAAAAAAATGAAGAATTAGTGAAGCGTAAAGTGAATGAGAAATTTGTAATCCAAGCTGTTGATTATATGCAAAACACTTCTAGGCATAACGCTGAAATTAAATTACAAACACCCCAATAGTCGAGGCTTGTCATTTTATATTTACCAACTTCAATGTGAACAATGAACATACTGTAAATTGTTTAACAATTTTAGAATTTCATTGGGGTGAAAATTTAGAGCCAATTAACTACTAAAGACGTGTATAAATAGTTTCAAAGCGTTTTTTTAGAAGCTTCACAAAGAAATGATATTTGAGAGCTTTTTGTTCAAAATTATGTTGCATGAAACTCTAAATTAGTTTCTTAGGGAAAAAACGAACTCTTTTGATTTTTTGATTATTGAAAATAATTTGAAAGTCCTCTATCAAAGTACGAATATCGCGTTAAACGCTGTGCGCTACAATGTTAATCATTGCAAATACAATTTTTATAGAAGCAAAATCAGTGATCTCAGAAAATCTCCTTCTAATTCTAAAATTCTAGTACCAATCAGTTTATTCAATTTATGTACCCCATTAAAAGATTAGGGGAACCACCTATGGCAAAATTCCAATATTTATTTTGAAAATGCATAATCCAATTTATTTAATAGCAAAAATTTCAATTTCGCTTGTGTAAGTCTTTTTTATCGGATAAATATGTATATATTTCTCTATAACATTTATTACAGCGTATCCGACAAAATAAAAATTGATAAACTAACATGATATGACAGAATAATAGAAATACACCACAACTCCATCATATACAACTTACAGTTTCGCCCAATCCATTTAATTTCCAAATCGATTGACTTTTCAATATAACGTACTTTTTGACGCCAAGCGAAAAACAGTTTTTCTCCTTTGAAAAGCTTTTAAAAAATTTTTTTTCGCGATTTTAATTTTAGACTTTTCAATTTTCCTTACAAAAACGATTTTCTTTTTAAATAACGCGGAGAATTATTATAAAGTATAACATGTTTACGTTAAGAAATTAGTTTATCGATTGTATCAAAGTCTGTCAGCAATCTTTTACTAAATTGGATGTAACTAAATTCATTAGAGAATAACCATTTTTACCATTCTTTTGTTTTTTTTTAATAATAAAATTGTAACTTTTTTAAAATTTAATTTCCAAAGTAAAACAATTTAAATAATTGAAACTGAAATGCATTTGGAACGGAATGGAATTTTTAAATGATTTGAACACTGTATTTTTAAAAAGAGTTGAGTTGTTTTTTTGTATTTACCAATAACAAATATAGAAATCAATTCAATTATACTCGAAGTGTATAAATAACTATACATTATATCTATACTCACGCACGTACTTGGGCAGGGCCAAGGGGGGCTTCGCTTAGGGAGCCAATGGGGCTTCAGCTCAGAGTGTAAATGAGACTGAATTAATGCTTTTGTTATACCAATACGTACAGCATTGCGTAAATTGAATTTGTAGGAAACCCCAAAAGGTATCAAATTGGAATGTTAAGTTCAGAAAGAGTCGACAGTGCCATAGACAGACTAAATAGAGCAGTCGAGAAGCGGAAAAATACGACTGGTGAAATAAAAGCCAAAATTGGAACCTGTGTTGAGCCACTAATGCCGATAATTAGATTCCAAGAAAATGAGCACAAACTCAAAAGGATATGTGTAAGTGGCTCATCATACTTGACATAGATAAAGAAATGAAAGCAGAGATACTACTCTAAGAATTGGCAAAAATCACGCAGTAAAAGACCACCTAGACAAGCATTTAGGCGCAATCCCCTGTTCAAAACTACGGTGCATTTTGAAATCAGCAGCTTCTAGAAAGTACTAACGAGCTGTATCCAGAGCACCACAGCTGTTGATAAGGTAGAGAATCAAGAGAAGATAAATCATGGATGTACGATGTACCCAGTAAGAGAATATGTTACACCAACACGTTATTTGAAAAGCAATAACTTTGGAAATGTCATATAAATCTACCACTTGCATCATAAATGTACGATCTGGACACTACAAGAAGAAACACAAAAACCAGGAATTCTAAAATAAGAAAAGCTCCAAATGTATAAACTGTCAACGGCATAACGCATAGCCGACAACGCTTCTGGTTTTGAATCCCAACACAACATGGAATTTTAATTTTAAATAAACCTTCAAGATCATCGACGAAAAGCGAAAGGAAAAACAAAGAACACGCTCAAAACAAACGTCTCAACCATTCCTTTCCGGACGGGTGAGTCGCCTCTGGCGGATTGGATATGTTTCTGGAGACAATCCAAAGAAGCTCGCATCAGTGGACAATCATTGCTTATATACTTCAATGCTAGAGTAGTCCCGAGTAGTCCCAACGAAAGATGTGTACACTACGTGACCAAATCTGGACGGGGCGTGGCTTCAGAGCCCAGTGGCCACTTTAACGGTCATCACGTATTGTACTCATCTTTCCTTAGGACTACTCTAGCTCTTCGTAGTGGAGAGCATTGGGAACTGACTGAAGACCAAAATTTTTTCGATGTCTTGCTAAGTTCGGTGCTAGGGACAGTGTTAGAAGCGGTGCACCGACGTGATCAAACAGAAGTTTCCATGTAGAACAAAATAGGTCTGTACTTCAGGGAATCACCTACGCTTTACGCTTGCACATTACTGTACGTACACCGCTACGTACTACTACTACTTTTTTGAAGAAAATGGTCTTCAATTAGCTCTTCAGCCCCCCCCCCCTTTATTTATTTAATTATTAAAGGCTTACGGTTTACATTATGTAAGTGTACTTCATGGATGTTTAGTTCACTTATTGTTTGAAATGCTCACGCAAGCCCGATTTTTCACCAATTTTATTCAGTAAAGAAGCTCGTAGTTTCACGTAGTTTAACCATTCCTTACTGAACAGGTGAGTTAACCCTGGCGGATTTGAAGTGTTTTTGGAGACAATCCAAAGAAGAACAGCATCAATGGACACTCGGTTGATTATGCTTCAATGCTAGCTCTTCGTAGTGAAGAGCGTTTAGAACTGACTGAAGATGTTTTATTAGTTTTTTCGATGTTTGCTAAGTTCGGTGCTAGGGACAGTGTTAGAAGCGGTGCACCGACGTGGTCAAACAGGCGTTTTCATGTAGAACAAAATAGGTTTGTACTTTGGGGAAGTACCTACTCTTTACGCTTGCACAATCTTGTAGTACATCACTAGGCACTACCTCCCCGTTGAAGAAAATGGTCTTCAATTACCTCTTCAGCCCCCCCCCCTTTTATTTATTTAATTATGAAGGCTTACAGTTTACATCATGTAAGCATACATCATGGATATTTAGCTCTCTTACTATTTGAAATCCTCACGCAAGCCCGATTTCGTGGGTCAGACTGTATAACGACTAATTGATTTATAATATTCACCAATTTTATTCAGTAAAGAAGGTAATAGTTAAATAGAACATACATCAAATGGAAAATAGAGAGACACTTTTTATCGATAGTACAATATTTCATTTCTCGGCGTACACGTTCTATTTCATGTAGTTTTGCTTTTATAACTATAAGAGTTTATATATGATCACAAGTCAAAATTGCATTTTAATGAAGATTTATTTAAATTGCTTTTTGAATATTACAGAATAACCATTACGTGAACTATTATTATAGCGTATTGCACTCTGAAAATTTCAACGTTTGGTGATAAATCGGCATCGTATCACACGTCATCGATGTTTGAAGTGTTCAGCATTATGTCGATGGTCAAAATCAGACGGTTCTACAAAAGTTGGAAGATGAACCGTAAGAAAATATAAAAAGATGGAGTAATAGACATAAAAGCGTACATTTTTCTCTTATTTTCGTTTGTTTGACCGGCAAAAACCCTCTTAAACGTTTCTAGTGCCGTCTCGTATTTTTTAGAACAGCTAAAAAGTCTTTAATGAAAAACTGTAAAAATAATATTCTCAAAAAATACATTTTTAAATAATCTTAAAAGCATGGAAAATACTTTTCCCTATTGATTAGGTCCGTTTTAGTATACTACAGTAATTGCATACGGAGCAAAATTTTCATTAACGATTATGAATAAGCAAATACTCATTAGTTACCCATCTGCATAATGTCCATTAACTACTTGTTAATTTGAAATCGGTTTTAACTAAAGTTGTCAGGACATAAAGGAAATTTTTAATAAAAAAAGAGCTTGTGGGAGATTGGAACAAATTATTTCCTTCTCAACCACAAAAATTAACATAAAATCCAAAATTTTCTTAATTTCCATCAATAAAACAGTTTGATATCGTTTAAAACGAGATTTATAAATTTTTACAACCCCTAAATCGCTTGCTCAATTTTCAACTTGAGCAAAACGTTTTACAATTTGTTATAAATTTTCGTAGCAAAAAAAGCGTTTAGGAGAATTAGTGTAAAAGTTGAAAAGTTTTATTTGGTAGTTTTGTAACACGAAAAGAGGAGTAAAATTAAATTAATGCAATTGGAATCAAAAAGTTAAATTGGATGAAACAGTTTTATAATGTAAACCGTTTAAGTTTCCCGTATAAAATTCGGAGGGTATTTAAATTTTTTTTGCCACTCGGAAAAAAGAATTAAAATTGGAAAATTTATAAGGTGACGGGACTTTTGTACTAAATCCTGTAAATACAAAAGTTGAATTTCAAAAAAGAATTTAATATGCAAAAATGAGTAATCTCTTTTGGATTATAAAAAAATATATTAATTTAAAGGGAAAAATTTTAAAGTTGAAAAGTTTGTAGTTTATACTTACCATTATTTCATATTTTAAATAAATTCCAATCGAAGAATAAATAAACTAATCGAAAATGTCCAATAAATTTGCATCCATTCATGTCATTTCTTTAATATAGCACAGTAACACCGATATCATAATGATATTAATTTAAATAAAAATTGAAAAATTATTACGAATCAACTTAACACGAAATAACCACGGGGTTTTCAGCTAGTAACGGGCACACCTCCCTGGGAACGAGCATGTTGCGAATCACAAACAATTCGCAAACGTGACGCTAATTTTTAATAACAACTATCCACATTGTAGATTTATCGAAAACATGTCATTTAAAAACACGTACGCATTTCTAAAGTAAGTCTAATAAAAGCGCGTTTAGTTACGTAAATTTAAAGTATTAAACTACCACTCACTCACCAAAGCACCATTCCGTATATTGATCTCTTTCCCACTATTTCACCTGTAAAGCCTCGCGAACTTGGAGCTACTTTTAGGCAATGCTACCCGCTTTTCGCGTTTGCGGAAACAGCAGCAATGGATCCCCAGTACTCCTACTAACCTATTATGTATTGCAAACCCCGGAGTCCGGAGTCCGGAGTTTCAGCGCGAATGACAAACCAGTTATTGCGCGGTGAAAATTTCGTTTCAAACATAATACAATACAGATCTCTTATCTTTTTTTTCAAATTTCTTCAAACGTTAACAACGCAGTAATTTAATTAACAACAAAAAATATTTTTATTATTATTCCACTCTTTTATTTATAAACCCTTTCGATATATTAATAAATTATGTAAGTCTTCCCCTAACATGCGACTACAACTACAACAGTAATTCGACAAAATATTAGAAATGGGATTAAATATATTATAAAGTCAGAAAAAATCAATTTTCCATGTTGTACGGCGACAAACCGGAGTCATTTATTGCCCCTTACCGGAATCACGGCTTTCGATTCCCGCAAAACATGACTGAACGCTCAAGGGCGACATCTCTGAAAATTTCTAAATAAACAATCAAAGTACACTACACTCAATTACAGATTTCTTTATCATAATAATTTTCTAAATTATTATAAAAAAATATTCACAGAAAATAATAACTAACACCTAACTAATATTTTTCTAAAAATTACTAATTTACACCGGGATTATTTAAATTACTTCATTAAAATAAATAATTTCTCTACGCGTTATACAACCAGACATATACATCAGCTAGTGAAGTTGTCTAACACGCGTTATTTTTTTTATTTATTAGAAACTGATTATATAGACCGGGTTCTGAAGGGAAGTGAGTATGCAAAATATGAGGACCGCGTTCTGTCAACGGATTTGGGTTTGGGAGATATCAAAGTTTAATATTTTCGATGTTGCCGGACGGTCTTATGGGGCAATCATTAATGGTTGGCGCTGGAAGTCTTAAGACGTGTTGAAAAATCACATTTGAATTTTTTTCTACTTAACGGTTAGGTTGACGAAATTTTGTAAAAGAGATAATTTATGTAAAATTGAAATACGAACAAAATGATGTATTTAAATGTTTAAATAGTAAAAGTGGTGACGAAGAAGAATAATTTTTCATAATTTTACGAAGAGTTTGGCAACAGCAATTTTTTTTTCTTAAATGGTTGATAATATCACGGTGCATATGCTGATAAGATTTCCGAACTCAATTTTGACTAAAAGGCACTTTTAATGTAGTTTTCTTAGACAACAAAGAGCTTAAGCTGAGAGCAACCTACTTCTTGAATGAATTTTGACGAAATTGTTTTTATTGAGTTCTCAATACCCTAAAGAACAAAGTTTATACTGTAAAAAAGTGTACATTTGCTTAATCATTTTTTTAAACCACTTCTTGCGAATTCAATTTTCAAAATTTTAAAAATAAGCTGAAAAAGAAGCTTTCTCTAAAAAAATTTTTTTTCCCTAAACTTGTTTTTTAGTTACTAATTATCAAAAGAGTAAGCATTTGCACCCAAAATTTTGAAAAAACAGCGTCTTTTTCAGCTTATTTTTAAAGTTTTTGAAAATTGAATTCACAAGAAGTGGTTTAAAAAAATGATTGAGCAAATGTACACTTTTTTACAGTATAAACTTTGTTCTTTAGGGTATTGAAAACTCAATAAAAACAATTTCGTCAAAATTCATTCAAGGAGTGGGTTGCTCTCAGCTTAAGCTCTTTGTTGTCTAAGAAAACTACATTAAAAGTGCCTTTTATAGTCAAAATTGAGTTCGGAAATCTTATCAGCACATGCACCGTGATATTATCAACCATTTAAGAAAAGAAAATTGCTGTTACCAAACTCTTCGCAAAATTATGAAAAATTATTCTTCTTCGTCACTACTTTTACTATTTAAACATTTAAATACATCATTTTGTTCGTATTTCAATTTTACATAAATTATCTCTCTTGCAAAATTTCGTCAACCTAACCGTTAAGTAGAAAAAAATTCAAATGTGATTTTTCAACACGTCTTAAGACTTCCAGCGCCAACCATTAATGATTGCCCCATAAGACCGTCCGGCAACATCGAAAATATTAAACTTTGTTATCTCCCAAACCCAAATCTGTTGACAGAACGCGGTCCTCATATTTTGCATACTCAATTACCTTGGGCGCCTGCTCTAATAGTGGCGTAGAATTACGGGAAAATGTAGTCTGAAAGAAAGCTTTTGCTAATAGAAATATTTTGATTGAATAATGTTCAGGGCAGTGTCACGAATAATCTAGTAAATTTTGAACTTCTAACGCCTGCTGCTTTCTTTAGAAAAGTGTATTTTAAAGTACATTGACGCGCTTTCCTTGACGTTTTATTTAATTTCTCAACTTCTAAACATCGGATCGTAATAGAAAAACAACGGATGTGGCCATACGAGGAACTTTTTCCTGTTGTATTTTTTTGTGTACTTCTTTAAAAGTTTATAGTTTAAAACTTTCATTTAGAAGATATCAAATTAAATTTTAATAAAAAAAAATATAAAATTAAAATATTTTACGGACAGGAAAAAGTACTTTGTATGGCCACATCCTTAGTTTTTATTATTAAATTTATTTTTATGTTAATGTAAATTACATGATATTAAAAAAAAAATTTTTTAAAAATTTAAAAAAAGTTTTTTTTTAAAACTGCTTCATCCGGAATTGAACCTGGGACTTGTATGTGACCAAAATTTTTAGGTATAAACTGTTTCAAAAATTTCACTTTTTTGTAAAATTTGGCATAAATTGAAGTTCAAAATATACATTATTTTATATGTTCAGAAAGATAATTTTACGAGCTGTCAAAATATTAAGAAATATACATTAGAAATATATATTAGAAATATAAATGGGTGTTCCATTTAAATTAAGAAATTTTATTCCATTTCCGGTTAAACCGGAAATCAAAATATGAAGTGTTTGGTATCGTGTCAAAGTTAATTTTACGAGCCTTCAAAATATTTAAAAATATAGAGGGTGTTCCAAAAAATTTTGATATTGTTCTAATTTCCGGTTTAACCGAAAGCGTTTTGTTAACCGAAAATAGTGTCAAATAATAGATATTAATGGGATTGATACATATATCCATTTTCAAGTTTCCATTTTCATTACAAAAAAAATTAGAGATTTTTGAAGTTTTGACATTCCAAAAATCATTACTCCAAAACGGCTCGGGCGATTTTGATAAAAACTTATATTTCGATAGAGAATTACGTTGTCTGTAACATATCCAAAAAAGAAAAAATATGACAGAGGGAATTTTGAGAAAATCCATTTCAAAATTTTAACCTACTTTGACCCCTTAAAGGTAGGCAATTTTAAAACAATTTTGAAAATCGACTAGATTAGGACGAAAGCCGTATATTTTGGCTGTACAATGCCGTTTTGAAATTTTTATAATAATAATTAATGGCCAAGTTATAAGGGAAAAACCACAAAATGGGACAATCGTTCTCTGGGTCGCCATTTTGAATAAAAAAATTTGAAATTTTTTTTTCAATTAGGGCTCACATGTACTATCTTATAGCCAAGTAAAATTGAATTTGAACCAAATTTGCAAATATGCGCCCAAAATAACCACCTTATTTTTGGACACCCTGTCTAGATTTCTTATAAAAGCTTAGTTTGCCGATGAAATAATTTTAAAGTGACTAAAATCAAATTTCATCAAAATCGGTTCAGTAGTTTTTGCTCTACAGAGTTACAGACACACACATCCAGACATTTTGGTTCAAAAAATTGAAAAATTTTTTTTTCGATTTTTGGAATCAGGGTGACTCAAAACGTCGAGAACTTCAATAAAAAAAATTTTTATTATTATTATTTTTTTTCTCTCGATTGCAACTTTTTCTTGGATTGGAAAAAGTTAAAAATATGGGATTATGCGAAATAGACAACTACTTGATGAGTAGAATCAACTTGCCAAAGTTGAGATCCTCAACTGCAACCAAACAGACAAAAAGTGGACAGGAAATCAGAATTTGTAAGGGTTGCCATTTAATGCGATCGTGATAAAAATAAATTTGTTTTTTTTTAAACATTCGTGTGGCGTAACAAGCACTCCAGGGGCCCGTGTGCAAAGTTAATGTTGGGGGCCTCTATTTATTAATACATAATTTTTTTTATTCATACTTTTTGAAAAGCAGTAAATTCTGAAATTATGGTCAGGAAGCTGCTCATTACAAATAAATGGTGTTCCGATACATTTTGATTCTGTGCGATCTTTAAAGACAGTGGCTCTAAGAATATTTGCCTTGGGCTAAAAGTTGATCGGCGCCTCAGAAAGTACGCATGGGGAAGTTTCAAACCCCCAAAGCGCCGCAGGCGAAAATTTTTGTCATCTGAAGGTCAACGCGTTTTAACGTTGTAAATTTCTGGCACCTCTTAGATTTTGGCGCATTGAGCTTTAGTCAGTTTAGCCCATAGGGTAAAACGGCAGCCAAAATTGATAAAAACAATACTAAGTTTGGGAGGAGGTGACAACGGTCGGGGCCCCTCTTGGACGGGGGCCCGTGTGCCGTGCACCCACCGCACCCCGGTAGTTACGCCCCTGAGTCATTCGTCTTTGAACGTACCATTTGCTGAAAGAAATTGTTTTTAAATTTTTGCTAATCGTAATCCACTTTTGACTCTTTTTCGGAAACGTACTTTTTCAAATCGCCAAGAACTTTGTCAATAATTATTGTTAAATAGAAAATTCATTATTTTGAATTGATAATTTTTTTTTCATATACACAGCCAATCATATTTTACAATTTTCAGTCACATGTTCATTTTTATCCAATCACATAAAACTTCAACTGATAATTTTTTTTTCATATACACAGCCAATCATATTTTACAATTTTCAGTCACATGTTCATTTTTATCCAATCACATAAAACTTCAACTGACAATCACCCTAGGGTAATTTTCAATTGCTCTGCAGACGCGATATCGTATAAAATTCAACGAATTGTCACTTTTGACGTTAAATTTAAATTTAAAAAAAATTATCTCGTTGAATAACCCTCGGGCATTGATGAATCCTCATAATTTTGTCTATCTTTCAAGTACATGTTTTTAAAAATGTACTTTCAAGATATGACAAAATTATTTCGGTTGTTATCAATGCCCTAGGGTTATTACAGTTGACAATCACCCTAGGGTAATTTTCAATTGCTCTGCCGACGCGATATCGTAAAAAATTCAATGAATTGTCACTTTTGACGTTAAATTTCAATTTAAAAAAAATTATCTCGTTGAATATCCCTCGGGCATTGATGAATCCTCATAATTTTGTCTATCTTTCAAGTACATTTTTTTGGAAAAACACCCCTCCGCTTCGTTCGGGGTGTTTTTAAAAAGGTACTTTCAAGATATGACAAAATTATTTCGGTTGTTATCAATGCCCTAGGGTTATTACAGTTGACAATTAGCGCCTTCGGCCCACACGTTCTTTGATCCGGCCCTGGCTATGGGCACCCCTAACGGAAATTCCAAAATACGCCACAGTAAAAATTATAACATGACTCACCCTTTACTTTACTTGTAATACGATAATTCCAAAATGGGACTTACCTATAAAAAATAACTTAATAAGAAACGTTTCAATAATTTAACAACTAGGTAGTACCTACCTTTATATTCTTGATCGTTGCAATCCGATGGCGTAACTCCTCGATATCACAGTTTTTAATGGGAAATTGTTCATTTAAACTTACACCTTACACTTTAATTTAAGGGAGTTTTACATTTTTAATTTAATTATTAGTATTTAATTAAAACTAAAAGAGATGCCGTCACGCCATCCAGCATCGTAAAATAACAAACAGAACTACAGCGACACGTTTTCACATGTTTTTATTCAAATATTAAATTAATAAAACAAAATTTGATACAATTTTGAAAACGCCAGGTGCACATACCACATGTCGTCACTCTCACTCACGTGCGTTTCTCCATTTTGCATTTCACTTTTTTTTTAATTATTTCAAATTTGATAAAGATAATAATAAAAATAACAATTTTTGTTTTTATAAATGTACTAAATTAAGTCAGTGCCGTAGAAATATTTTTTTAAACTTAAATTAAAGTAGCAAAATTTTAAGTAAAAAAGACACAAAGGCTTTACTTATTATTTTATTTATTTATTAAAAATAATTATTATACAGGGTATTACCTAAAAATCAGATAAACTTTTACAGTAACTTTCTCGGACCAAAATAGGCATTTGTTTCCACCTCTTGAAATTGTACCTAATTTTTAAGAGTTTTAAATTTTGGAATCAAAGAGAGGCTACAAAACATACTCATACTGTGATCAGTAATATGATACTGCACTTTTGGTTCAGATGGATTCATCATAGAGACATATCGATTATTTAATAGCACCCTCGAAATATACACACAGTGTGTCCAGTATAACGTGCACAGCATGGGGATCTCGGACACCGTAAGAGATATGGAGTCGGTTAAATGGAGAAATATGTGCATGATTTTATGGCTACTTCGATGCTGCTTTTGTTTGTTAAAAAAATCTATTAGCACTCTAGATATTTAGGAAAAACTGAAAAATTGCACTTTCTTTAAATGCTTATAACTTTTTTATTAATGGAGATAATTTCAATTTTCAAAAAATATATAATAGGCACTACTAAAACGCAAAGAATTAATTCATAAAATAATTTTTTTAGTGTGCCGTTTTGGAGATATGATGCAAACTTATGTTTTTTTAAATACAAACCTAACCTCATTTTTATGTTTCTAAAAAGCTAATTTTTTTCTCTTTTCAAAAATATAAGGGTTGCCTTCTATTTGCCACATATAACAAATCAAGCTAAAAAACATTGAATTTCAAACAAATTAAATTGTAATGTGACAACTCTGTACGTGGATGCCAAATTAAAATAGTCCCTAACTGCATTGTCTTTTCACATTTCTAACTAACTTTAGGTTTGTTTCAGTAAGTGTCAAAAACGCATTCTTAGAAAAATAATCCTATACTAAAAACAACGGATACTAGTAACAGTTTTCATGCCTAACTTCAATACCCAAACGTTTCTTTAGTGCGTTTTTTAAAGTTTTTTTTTAATGTATTTCATTTATAATTGAAGGATTTGACGGACGGAAAAAGTTCCTCGTATGGCCACATCCGTTGTTTTTTATTTATGTACACTACTATATTACTGGGTAATACATAATAAGGTATCTATTCTTTGGTACTACCTACAATGTCTCATCATGTGTTTCATAAACGATACAAAGATATCTTCTGTACAGTTCTTTAATTACGACTCTTCATCTCAATGTATTACCATTATCATGCATTTATTAAAAGCCCTTATTTCCCTACTTCTGTATTCCCATAAATTACACTAACTGATGAGGTTTGTCACCTGTGTGTATCTTCGAGTGTTTCTTTAACTCATATTTCCGTCTAGTTCTGCCCTCAAGGTGATATACCATTGATAAGATTTTACCTCGGTGTGTATTACCATGTGAACCATTAAATCATCCTTCCGTAAAGTTCTGTATTCACATAAATTTCACTGATGACGTTTGTCAACTGCATGTAGCATCATGTGTTCTTTTAAATTATACTTTCCTTTGGTTTTATATTCAAAATTACTGTTAAAAATTTTTTCTTTTGTGTGCATCATCATGTGATTCTGCAATACATCTTTTCGTCTAGTTCTGTACTCACAGATATTACATTGATAAGGTTTTTCACCTGTATGTAACATCAAGTGTCTCTTTAAAGTCTCGGTTTCTGTGCTTCTGTAATCACATACAAAACATTGATCAGGTTTGTCACCTGTGTGTAGCACTAGGTGGTTCTTTAAATCATTTGTCTGTATGGTTTCATATTCACATTTATTACATTGAAAACGTCTTTCTTTTGTGTGTATCATCATGTGTTTGACTAATTGCCCCTTCTTAATACTTCTGTATTCACATGCACTACATTGATGAGGTTTTTCACCTGTGTGATTCATCATGTGTGTCTTTAAAACCGCATTTTCTAAGCATGTGTAGTCGCACAAATTACATTTATAAGGTCTGCTACCTGTATGTAGCATCATGTGTCTCTTCAAAAAATACTTCCGTAGGGTTGCATATTTACACATATTACAGTGAAGAGCTTTTTCTGTGTGACTCAACATGTGTTGCTTTAAATCAATCTTCCGTGTAGTTCTATATTGACATCTAGTGCATTCATAAAGTTTATTTTTGGATGTTTTTGTGATGTGATCGTTTAAGGATTTTCTCTTATTTTCTTTCTTCGCTTCATTTTCACTACATTGATGAGGTTTTTTACCTGTGTGATTCATCATGTGTGTCTTTAAAACCGCATTTTCTAAGCATATGTAGTCACACAAATTACATTCATAAAGTCTGCTACCTGTATGTAGCATCATGTGTCTCTTCAAAAAATACTTCCGTACGGTTGCATATTTACACATATTACAGTGAAGAGCTTTTTCTGTGTGCCTCAACATGTGTTGCTTTAAATCAACCTTCCGTGTAGTTCTATATTGACATCTAGTGCATTGATAAAGTTTATTTTTTGTGATGTTTTTGTTTTGTTGTTGTTTTGTGATGTTTTTGTTTTGTTGTTGTTTTGTGATGTTTTTGTTTTGTTGTTGTTTTGTGATGTTTTTGTTTTGTTGTTGTTTTGTGATGTTTTTGTTTTGTTGTTGTTTTGTGATGTTTTTGTTTTGTTGTTGTTTTGTGATGTGATCGTTTAAGGATTTTCTCTTATTTTCTTTCTTCGCTTCATTTTCACTGTTTTTACACGGAATTGATTTTGTATTTCTATGGTTTAGTAACTTATGCTTTATTAAGTACCTCTTATTATACGATTTAAAATCACAATTATAACACGAATATTCTTTTCTTGTAACAAAATCTTTGTCCGATATTATGTTGTCCCATTCTTTTTTTATAGTTCCTTTGTCTCCTTCGTTAATTAATTCTGTCAGATCACATTCTTCTATTTTAATCGAACCTTAAAAAAATTATATTATTGTAACGAATGATAGGTATTACGCCAAAACCATTAGAAAACCCACACCACGCTACTATTTGTAAACAATAAATACATTCTTACCGATATCATGAAGATCATTCTGAAGTGATTCTGTAATGTTTACATCTGTAATTTGTTTATTGCATTAGATACAATTACATAAATTAAAATTATTGATACTTACTCAAATTAGTTTCAAATTCAGGATCATGATCTTGGATTTCTTCTTTGATTTTTGTTTCCATAACTGATCTTTTACCTATTAAGCACAATAATAATTGTTGCTTTAAATTGCAATTTTACTTTATTTGTACCATGAAATTTGTTTATTTTTCTAATTTCTCTCGTTGAAGGGTTGAAGTTTACTGACCTTGAAGGACGCATTCATATAAGGTATTTGATTCATTGACGTTTACACTTGACGTATACAGGGTGATTCTAAATGTATTGTTCAGTTCACGGATATTTTCTGACACGTGACCAACTTAAAACGACTAATTATTGAGATTGAAAAGTATCAGATATTCGTTGATTTTGAACAAAACTGAACAAAACGACTACTTTTCAATGACATTTTTAGTTTTCATTTTTAATTTATGGACGTATTAATTGGTAACTTCGGATTTTTATTATCTAGTCTTCCTTAAAAACAATTAAATTTGATCATGAGGCATCTTTTTCTCAACTCAGGCAGTTGTAAAATAACACAATAACAGGTGTAAACTGTTTTGCACACTGTTTTGTCTTTTGTGTGGATTTTACCTATCAGTCCCTTGGAAGTCCGCTTCGTTGTCAAATTTTAACAGCCTTACAGTACCTACTTAAAGAGTCAAAGTCATAAAAATCATTTATCTATACTTAAGTATTGGACTATACTTAATAAAATTTTACCAAAAATGGTCTTTAACTTGAAATGTGTTGTATCTTAAGATTTAGCTAAAATAGCTCTATAATTTGTTTAATACTGTGCAAATTTTTAATATAATGTTATTAACTGGTTAATAATTCAATAAAAACAACAAACATAATGTATCTATTTGTTCTACCAGATTCAGCGCCGGATCAAAGAACGCTGGGGCCTGAGGTGCTAATTATTTTCAGACAAAACAAATGTTTATTTATGGTCTCTAGTCTGTTCGTGGAACAGAAACAGCTAAGCCACTCCTCACAAATTTTTGTCAAATAAGGTTGACGCATTGTGTTATAAATCGTATTTTCAAAATTCGACCAATAGAAAAATTCAATTCAAACATCGCTCCTTTTTTTGGGCGTGGTTTAGCTGCATCTTGTCCCTGAACAGAGATCAGTCAAAGAAGAGGTTGTAGAATGTAGAAACATAGAAGGGAGTGGAATTTTATTTTAGTTAGAAAGTAAAAATACTAAAAGATCCGTCAGTTAGGTCCCGTTTTTTGGGTTTTCGCTTATATCTCGAAAACGGTGTATCTTAGGGAACATATTACTATTAACAATATGAAAGCTTATTAAATATCCTACAAGATTGCTTGCATTCATATTTTTCTATTCCTTATAGTTTTTGAAATACCCGTCCACAAAAATCGTTAATGTATTGAAAAAATATATAATCCAGGATAATCCAGTCCTGACCAGATTATTGTGATGCTAAAAAAAATTTACTGGTTGGGACAATTTCAATGAGACGGGCATATAATGTAAAACTAAAGTAAGTAAACGGCATAATTTTATTATAATAAACTAACTATAGCATAAAAAATACGTATGTTTTGTCAAAGCAACAAGCATACCTTCTATTCGCAACTTGATGCGAAAATAAGGTTATTCACATGTGTTTTTATAAACTTTAGAGTCTCGAGTTTCCTTCTGTATTCACAAATATTGCACTAACGTCTTCCACATTGGTCTCTTTAAATCACTCATCGTGTAGTTCTATATTCACATTATATTGATGATTCTTTAAATATGTTTCAACATGTGTTTTCTATAACATACCCTCTGTATACTTCTGTATTCACATAAATGACACTTATAAGGTTTTTCACCCGTATGTACCATCGTATGCTTCTTTAAATCCGCCCTTTCTATGCATTTGAAATCACAAATATTACAATAATGACGTTTTTCACCTGTATGTACCATCATGTGTATCTTTAACCGGTACTTTCGTGTACATTTGAGTTCACATATATGGCATTGATAACGTTTTTCACCTGTATGTGTCAACATGTGTTTCTTTAAATTTTCCTTGCGTATAGTTTTATAGTCACATAAATTACACTGACTTGGTTTTTCACCTGTGTGTATCATCATATGTTCTTTTAAAACAGCATTTTGAATGCTTCTATATCCACATACACTACATTGAAAGCACCTTTCACCTGTATGTCGCATCATATGTTTCTTGAAGTCATGACCCCGAACAGTTCCATATTCACATATAGTACATTGGTAAGGCTTTTCACTGGCATGCATCAGCGTGTGTCTTTTTAAATCATTGGATCGTCTAGTTCTGTATTCACAAATACTACATTGATAAGGTTTTTCATCTGTATGTGTAATCATGTGTTTCTTTAAAACATCTTTTCGATTAGTTCCGTATTCACATACATTGCACTGATGAGGTTTTTGACCTGTATGTGAAAGAGTATGCTCTTTTAATTGAGTTTTCCGTGAAAATTTTAACTCACATAAATTACATTGATAAGGTTTTGTATGTGTCATCATATGTCTTTTTAACCTACTCTTTTGTGTAGATTTGTGTTCACATATACTACAATGATAACGTTTTTCACCTGTATGTATCAGCATGTGTTGCTTTAGATTTTCATTTGTTGTAGTTTTGTATTTACAGATAGTACATTGATTAGGTTTTTCACCTGTGTGGGTCAACATGTGTTTTTTTAAAGCCCCACTTCTTATACTTCTGTAATCACATATATTACATTTATGAGGTTTTTCACCTGTATGTATCATAACGTGTTTTTTTAAATCGCTCTTCCGGTGAGTTCCGTATTCACATAAGTTACACTGATGAAGTTGCTTTGTTGAGTGTTTTGTAATGTATCCCTTTAAAGATGTTTTCATCAAGAATGTGTTTTCACTTATAACTTCACATTTAGTAATTTCTTCTTTCGTTATTATTTTTTCCCAGTCTTTTATTACATTTCCCCCTTCTTCTTGTTCTTTAATTACTTCCGTCAGATCACATTCTTCTACTTTAATTGAACCTAAAAAAAATGTATGTGTACTACTGCTAAATGCATCATTATAAAATTAGTGCGAACACAGTATACAAACTTAACAGTTATGTTAGGTTACGTTAAAAGAATCGTTTAAGATTGAGATGTTTCCATTACTATTTCTTTATTGTATTTATCTAACAGGAAGTTTATAACATGAAATGCATACAATGCATAGAGGTAAACACTTATTAGTTATTATTAAAAAGATAAAAACGCTTCTTACCTATATCATGAGGATCATTTTTAAAGGATTCTTGAATAGTTATATCTGTAACATGTTTATTGCGATTTATATAACCGCTAAATTAACATTTTTTTTACTTACCAAATTTTTGAAAATCATTTTCGAGTTCAAGGGATTCATCTTGTATTTCTTCTTTGATTTTTGTTTCCATTGCTGATCTTTTTAACTATTACTTTAAATGCTAAAATAGCCAGAGATAGACCAATCTATAAATAAATTGACCTCTTCTGTTGTAAAGCTATCAAGTGGCCATTAGTCAGCTGTGACGTGCTGTGCCTGCGCTACCGCTGTTCTATGGATGAAATTCGCCCAATAAAGCAGCGTTTACAGCGACTGTCGCGCGTCAACTAACTTTATTCCCATATCTTTAGCGCAATGTAATTGGTTGATTTTAATACACGAGCGGCACTAAAATCCACCAATTAAATTACGCTAAATATTGAAGTCAACTTATTCCCGTATTCGGAGCGCAATGATTGATGGATTTTAATATAGCAGGGTTGCTGATCTATGAAAGAGCTTTTTTTATCTAAATATTAACGTTAGCGTATTCTATACACAGAACAGCTGACTAATCGCCACGCTCATACTCTCTCTCTCTTGCTCTGTCTATTCTATGGTGAAGATAGGGGGAGCGATCCCAAAAGTATCAAAGTATGGGAGTATGGCATTTAATGGGATACAGGAAACATGATAGTTTAGAGATACATTATACTTTCACTTCGAGCGTGATTGATATAGGTACAAGATACCTACCTAACGATATATTTAGTCACATAAATCTCATATTACAAAATTCATGCTTAACAAATTTTATGGTGACCGACGTTGCTCGCTATCGAATTTAGTTAGTGAATCGCCGCACAGAAGCAGAAACATGTGGCGATTCCAAACGTGCAAAAAAAACTCCTAAGTTGTCATTTAAAAAATCAGAGTTGCGTGCTCCTGTACCCACACACGATTACACATTAAACACCACGAACAAGTGAAGCATTTTTAGCCTAATAACTTTTGTTTAAAGTATTTCTTCGAAAAATCGATAACAAAAAAGTTAGTCTTGTTGCGTTACGTTATCCTCACCCTGCATAGATTGGTCTACACAAAGTTGTGCAAGATAATGGTAAATTCTAAATTGTATGATAATAATTTCGATTCAGTATAATTCATACAAAAGTTACTTACAGTTATGTACAACTTTGATCCAGATTAGCATAGATGCTTACTGATAGATAGAAGATCTTTTCATTTTTGTTCCAGATACAAGATACTGATACTTTTTTCTTCGTTCTCTCAAAGTTAAAATTCATTTGAAAATATATTAATAAAGAGCATTAGAATATAGGTAGACATTTTATTTTTCATAAAATTATAGATTTTGGTCCATACGTTTGAGGGAAACACTCACACTAGAGCCACAATCGAATTATACGCCAGGGGTGTAAATAATATGTTCGTATAAATTAATTCAGTTGTTAAGTTGACTATAGAATATTTAATATCGAGATTGTTTCTACTTGGTAATGATTAACCATAATAATTTATAATAATATATTATCCAACTAGCGGGTAATGAAGCTCAACTCGCTCCAATGATTACGACACGGCTCGTGTCGCAAACTCATTCTTGTGAGTAATGAGCGTCATTATCCGCTCGTTGGATAATCTACTATATTTTAAATTTTATTATTATTTACCATAATAAAATACTACCATAGTAGTACTTTTTTGCCCTAGGGAAAAAAGGCACACATATGAACACATACTAAGCATTAATAACATTTTAAGAAGTTTTTAGAGATGTCAACATTTCTGCTTTTGAATGTCTTTTCTTCACATGCTCATTTAGAGTCTGTTTTCGTGAGGATTTATATTCGCACATACCACACCGAAAATTTTTTTCACCTGTATGTCTCAATATGTGCACCTGTAAGTGTGCTTTTTGTGAACATTTATATTCGCACATATCACACTGAAATGGTTTTTCCCCTGTATGTTTCATCATGTGGCGTTTTAATTTTGATCTACGTGAACATTTATATTCGCACATATTACACTGAGAAGGTTTTTCACCTGTATGTACCATCACGTGACGCTTTAGTAGTCCATTTTCAGAACATTTATATTCGCACATATTACACTGAAAAGGCTTCTCGCCTGTATGTATCATCATGTGACGCTTCAATTTTGCTTTCTGTGAAGCTTTATATTCACACACAGAACACTGAAAAGGTTTTTCGCCAGTATGTACCATCATGTGACTTTTTAGTTTTGATTTATGTGAACATTTATACTCACACACTTCACACTGAAAAGGTTTATCGCCTGCATGTGTCATCAATATGTGACACCTTAACTTAGATTTATGAGAAAATTTATATTCGCATAAATCACACTGAAAACGTTCGTGCATATGTCCTATAATGTGACGCTCTAATTGTATTTTATGTGAACATTTATATTCGCACAAATTACACTGAAAACGTTTTTTGTCTGTATGTTTCAACAAGTGCATCTTTAAGTGTGATTTTTGTGAACCCTTATATTGGCATAAATGACACTTAAAATATTTTTCACCTGTGTGTATCAACATATGACGTTTTAATTTTGATATATGTGGAAATTTACATTCACACACATGACACTGAAAAGGCTTTATGACTGTATGTTTCAACATGTGTATCGTTAATTGTGAATTTTCCGAGCTTTTATAATTGCACACATTACACTGAAATGGTTTTTTGCCAGTATGCATCATCATGACGTGACGCCTTAATTTTGTTTTATGTGAAGATTTATATTCACACACATCACACTGAAAAGGTTCAATACATGTATGTTGCAACATATGTATTACGAAGTTTGATTTATGTGAAAATTTATATTCACAAACACAACATTGATAAGGTTGTTCACCAGTAGATGAATTTTCGCCTGTATGTAATAATAGATGTTTCTTAAAAGACCCTTCATAGAGAAACGAACACGTGCATATTCTGCATTTAAAAGGCTTTTCAGTTGTGTGCATCAACACATGCGAGTTTAAACTTGATTTGAATAAAGTTTTGTATTTGCACATTGTACAGTGATTCATGTGAGTTTCCATATGAGCGATTATACTTGCTCTTTTAGAACACTTAAAATCACAATTATAACAGTAGTATAGTTGACTGATTTTTGAACCGTTTTCTTGAGATATTTCTATTTTAATATTTTCTTGATTTGGTTCTTCCAGATATTGTTCTTCTATTTTAATCGGACCTTAAAAAATGTTAACACATAGTACAATTTTTACAAGATTTAAAATTATATTCTTACCATCATCGTAAAAAGGTTCTTCTTTAACGGATTCATCTGCAATATATGTACGGATTATATTTAAAAGTAAATCACACAGCTTTATAATTACTTACTAAAAAATATGTTATTAGAATACTCCATAGGAGCATCCACTTGTTCTTCTTTAATTGTTATGTCCATTTTGATATTTTTTTAATTCTAACGAGACCAGCTAACAAGTACATAAGGATCTAGTCATATCGGAATATGATATATCTTAAAAAGGATATAATAAAGGCAGTAGCATGTATAAGCTCCTTTGCTATCGGTTTATAGGTTAGGTTAACAAAATCATCCGATTCAGAAGTTTCCATTACAAGTTCTGTCCATAGGCAAACACTTGTGAGCACCTTTTCTTTCAAATTGAAAAAGAAAACCCATAGGGCGCTACCATTTGTGGATTTTGTTTTCCATTGCTGATCTTATAATTATTTACCTATTACTTTATAGAGCGATTTTATTTGTACCAGGAACTTAAAACCATCTACCGTTTGGTAACAACGTAAACACAAAACACGTAAACGTTCAAGCCGAGCTGTGGCCTGACCATGTTATGTGGGCCTGACACAGCAGCTGTGGGCACAATGATACAGGGTATTTCAATAATCATGTTACAACCATAAACAATTGAAATTCAGTCTAATAGAGTACCTATATAGTCCAGATTATCTAAAGATGCGTTTTTGACACTTACGCTCGGTTGCATAAAGGCGAATTATATTTTAATCCGAGAATTAGATTTATAATCCTTTGATATGGCAACGTTACACACTGTAATGTTAAAGCACAGCATAGGAAACAATCAGCAAGGTAACTCTCGTTGGCGGGAACGGTACGCGCATACAGTCGCGCACGTCGCCATTTTAGAAGAGAATCTTTGTAACACGGCAGGGACGTAGGTAAAACAGGTAAAATGCATTAACATTGCGATTCGGCGTCTCTTAGAGTGCAGTAGCGTGCACTCATTTTCTTCTAAAATGGCGTCATCAAGGTCAAATTCTAACTTTCAAGAGAACAAAGGCATCGGGCGAGAGTTACCCTGCTGATTGTTTCCTATGCTGTGGTTAAAGCTTAGCTTGTCAAATATTTTAACTTTTTCCAAAAAAAAGTTGTTAAAATGAAGAAAAAATGAAAAAAAATTTTTTTATTGCATTTCTCCACGTACTAAACTACTGAAGCGATTTTGATGAAATTCGATTTAGTACTTTCAGGATCATACCTCAATTTTTTATACAAGCCTTTTTTGGACGTGAAGTATCTACACTATCACTTTTCGATTTGTGCAACTTTAAAATTTAAAAATAAATAAAACTTTAGTTTTATGTTATGTTAGGTTATGTATTAAGTTTTATGTAGCACGATAACAAGTGCAGTATTACAATAATAGTGGCGTCGAATTACGGGAATTAATAGCTTGAAACTAAACTTTTGCGGATAGAAATGTTATGATTGAATAATGTTTAGAACAATGTCAGGAATAATGTGGTAAGTTTTGGACTTCGAACTCGCACGGCGTCCTTCCGAAAAAAGCATTCCAAAGAACATTTACCCGTTTTCTTTGACGTTTTATTTAATTCCTCAACTTCTAAACATCGGATCGTAATAAAAAATTATGGGATTATGGGAAATTGACAGACGATGAATTCTAGACTAAAAATGTATAGTTTGGTTCAGTAGCTTTGGAGATAAAACTTCTTAAGCACCAAATGCGAACCAAAAATTGTTTTATTCAGTGCACTGCAAAGAAGTAATCAAAAAATCTTTTGTTCATGTAAAAGATACTACTTGATGAGTAGAATGAACTTGCCAAAGTTGAGATCCTCAAGTGCAACCAAACAGCCAAAAACTGCTCATGAAATCAAAATTTGTAAGGGTTGTCATTTAATGCGATCGCGATGAATAAAAATCTTTTTTTTATGAAAACATTCGTCTTTGAACGTACTATTTGCTTAAGGAAAAATTTTATAATTTTTCGCTAATCTTAGTGCACTTTTGACTCTTTTTTAGAAACGCACTTTTCTAAATCGCCAAGAATTTTGTCAATACTTGTTAAATAGAAAATTCATTATTTTAGCTTGATAGATCTTTTCAAAACCTTTGATTTCAAATAACAAAAATCGCGATTCATCAACTTGGAGGCCAAATATGGATATTTTTGTATTTACAACTGCAGTGGTTAAAAGGCTAACTGTTTTTTAAATCGTTTTTGTCTCAACTGAAAGGCAAAACATTCTTTTGTTGATATATGATATCTAAGTATGTTATGCATCTTCTAATTCAACACCAGACTAAAAAGAAGAAGTCAGTAAATAAAATTAATGGTGCGTGCTTTGTAACTATAGAAATTATACAAGAAACTATCGAAAATCCCGTCAAAATAGTAACAGCCATGGAGTTTCTTATATTAAATTTGACACTGACAAATAAAAGTACATCTAAATGAATCCAAAGTCAGGAGTGGGGGAGCATACCACCTGCAGTAGCAAATACAAAAATATCCAGAATTAGCCTCCAAGTTGATGAATCGGAAATTGTGTTTTTTGAAATCAGACGTATTTTAAAAGATCTATCAAGCTAAAATAATGAATCTTCTTTTTAAAAAATATTTACTAAGTTCTTGGCAATTTAGAAAAGTGCGTTTCGAAAAAAGGGTCAAAAGTGAAGTATGCAAGGCGATAATTTCTAAAATATTTCTTTCACAAAATAGTAGGTTCGAAAAGGAATGTTTTTTGAAAAAAAAAATTGTTTTTATTATGATCGCATTAAATGGCAATCCTTACAAGTTCTAACTTCCTATGCACTTTTTGGCTCTTTGGTTACACTTCAGGATCTCAACTTTGGCAAATCCTTTCTACTCATCAAAGAGTATCTTTTACATGAACAAAAGATTTTTTGATTACTTCTTTGCAGTGCACTGAATAAAACAATTTTTGGTTCGCATTTGGTGCTTAAGAAGTTTTATCTCCAAAGCTACTGAACTAAACTATACATTTTTAGTCTAGAATTCATCGTCTGTCAATTTCCCATAATCCCATAATTTTTTATTACGATCCGATGTTTAGAAGTTGAGGAATTAAATAAAACGTCAAAGAAAACGGGTAAATGTTCTTTGGAATGGTTTTTTCGGAAGGACGCCGCGCGAGTTCGAAGTCCAAAACTTACCACATTATTCCTGACATTGTCCTGAACATTATTCAATCATAACATTTCTATCCGCAAAAGTTTAGTCTCAAACCGTATTTCGACCCCACTATAAGCATTTACATAGTTATTGGAAAATTCATATTTTATTTATGTATTTCCAAATAGACACTTAATTACAGTATTACCGTATTACCATACTACTCATCACATAACTTGGCGAGACATTTGCGTCTTGATGTTAGTTTTTTGAGAAGATTAAATTATTAAACATTTTTGTATGAACTTTTAAAATTAAAAAAAAAATGTTACTGCAGTTAGTATGTTGACGTTAGAGCTTTGGAAGAGAGCTTGGAATACCATAACGCATTCAAAGTTTTTGCCAAGTTAAGTGGCAAGTACTGTACATGAATGAAAAAACATAATGAAATAAAAATTAACACATATTAAGTACATACACTAGAATTTTTAAAAGACTACCGACACGTGACTTTTAAAATATTGAATAAATAATTAATTTAATTATAAATTTTCTAAATAAATATTTAATAATAATTAGCAATAAATGTATTAACTAAATTAACTAATTACACTCACGAAATAAGTCGTTTTCATCTTTATTTATACATATAAAGGTGGTCACGTGTCGGTAGTCTTTAAAAAATTGAACTATAGTTATTTATATTCAAAAATAGTCACATGCAGTGCAGGCGCAAAACAGTATAACTATACTATGGGTGATTGAATAAAAATTAAAAAATCAAATAAATTGACTATTAATTATTTGATACTAAACTAGCTCATCATATCCCTTCCGTACGGTTCTGTTATCACAAATGTTTGATCATGTGTCTCTTTAAATCGTTCTTCCTGTTGGTTCTGTATTCGCACAAACTACACTGATGAGGTTTTTCACTCGAGTGTATCCTCATGTGGCTTCTTAGAGATTCCTTCCATATGCTTGCAAATTCACAAATATTACATTTATGAGGATATTCGCCTGTATGTATCCTCATGTGACTCTTTAAAGATTTCCTCCATACGCTTGTGTATTGGCAAAGATTGCATTTAAACAGATCTTCGCCTGTATGTGTTCTAACGTGTCTCTTTAAATCATCAATCCGTACGGTTTTGTATTCACATGTACTGCACTCATAAGGTTTTATATCTAAGTGTGTGGTCATGTGGTTCTTTAAACTGGCCTTCCGTAAGGCTCTATATTCACATACATTACACTCATAAAGTTTTTCCCCTGTATGTATTATCATGTGTTTGTTTAAAGCACCCTTTTTTGCGCTTTTGTATTCACAAAAATTACAATGATGAGGTTTGTCAATTGTATGTACGCTCATGTGGCTCTCTAAAGATTCCATCTGTGTGGTTTTATAATTACAAATGTAACATTCATGAAGTATTTGATCTACATGTGTCATCATGTGTTGCTCTAAATCATCCTTCAGTATAAATCTGTATTCACATTTGTTACACTGTAAACTTTTTTCATCTGTAGGTATTATCACATTACGCTGGTCCAGGTTTTCATGCAATTGGGCTGTAGGCCGGTTTGGTAATCTATAAGCTTAAAGAAATAAAATAAATAAATGTTTCTTTAAAGCCGCACTATCTGTATTCATATAATATATTACATTATCAAAGTAGAGGTTTTTCACTTTTGTGTATTATCTAGTGTCTCTTTAAACATGAGTTGTATGGCTCTGTATTTAGACTCATTACAATGAAAAGGCTTTTTACCTGTATGTGTCTTCATATGTCTGTTTAAAGAGCCCCTGCGTATAGTTCTATATTCACACATGTTACACTGATGAAGTTTCTGATTTAAACGTTTTGTGATGTCAAAATTTAACAATTGATTCAATGACGCTGTGTTATCAACATCAGAAGTAGTAATTAAAGGCACTTCATTACTCACTTCCACTTCTTCTTTGATTATTACTGCTTCCAATTCTTTCTTTATATTTCCCTCTTTTTCTTGTTCATTAATTAATTTTGTAACATCACATTCTTCTATTTTTATTGAACCTAAAAGAATTTTGTATGCAGTGTGTCCTAGATTCGAGATCCAACTTTTGGATTTTGGAAACGTTGGATCAAATGGAAAAAATTTTCCAGTTTTATGACCAACCTTTATTATTAAAAGTTATTAGTTATCAAAATCCTAATGTTGAGTCTCTAATTTGGGGCACAATGTATCAATGTATGTAATTTCATTTTAGTAAGTAACAAGTAATTATGACATGATCTAAACAAACCCTTCTGAGAGTTTCTCCTTTAACTGCGTTTGGATATTACATCCTACAGCAGATTAGAATTATGACAGATTTGTATCACGTGACTTTAGACGAAGAAGATCACAACACGAATAAATGAACGATTCAGATGTCAGTGTTAGTTGTAAAGACGTAAAGTAGTTAGACTGGTTACAAGTATTAGGCGGGAAATTTTACAGTGAATGCACCTGCCCTGTAAACGAGTGATGTCGGGCGAATCTTATTTGTAATACTCGAACGATTCAGATGTAAGCGGAGCTAGATGTGTCCGATAGATCAGATGTAATATCGGAACGCAGCATTTAAATAGGGCGTAAAGGAAACTTGTAAGCAATAAAAACATTCTTACCGACATCATGAAGATTATCCTCAAGTGATTCTTTAATATCTATATCTGTAACTATTAAGTCTATTACATTTGATACAGCTACTAAATTAACCTTATTGTTACTTACTAAAATTATTATCAAACTCCAGAGCATCATCTTGGATTTCTTCTTTGATTTTTGTTTCCATTACTGATTTTTTGGTCTTTTCATCTACTAGTAACAATAATTATTGTTACTTTAAACTTTAATTACATTATTCGTCGACACGAGACCCTTCTTGCCCCTCTAACAAGCTTGGTTGTGTTGTCGTTCATAGATGGCGCTGGATTTGTGTTTACCACAGTTTACGATTTTACCTTGATGTTGGTATCTGTTTATTCTGATTTTCGTTCTTCCGTATAAAAACACAAACGTCGAGCTTTGTAAAATCAAAAATGGATGTATCAATCACAGAAAAACAAGATGAAGCTGTAAAAGACGAACCTTTTGACGACCCAGAGAGCAGACTTAAAGAAACACATGTTGACGCATACAGGTGAAAAACCACATCAATTTGCTATTTGCAAATATAAATTTTCACACATAGGCACCCTTAAAGAGATTTATGAGGACACATACAGGTGAAAAACGATATCAATGTGCAATTTGCGAAAATAAATTTTCCGAAAGAAAAAACTTAAAGCTACACATGTTGACGCATACAGGTGAAAAACCACATCAATGTTCTATTTGCGAATCTAATCTAATCCCAGAGAACAAACCTAAAGCAACACATGTTGAAACATACAGGTGAAAAACCACATCATTGATGTGGTCACCTTGTCGACCACATCGTTGATGATGATGTGATTCACATGTGAATATAAATCCGCTAATAAATCAAGCTTTAAAATACACGTGATGTTGACACATATTGGTGAAGAACCACATCAATGTGGGAATAAATGTTCAGAAAAACAAAATTTAAATAAACACATGTTTATTTAAGACAACTACAAATTGAAAAGGAACTTTTGGATATTTGCTTGTACGAAATTTCATAATTTAATTTGAATTTGGATTGGATTGAATTAATTTGAAGCTGAACTGCTTAATAATTTTACATTTTCAATAGTTTAAAAACAAAAGGTGCTGAGATTATTAGAGTAATTGTACATTTTTATTTCTTTGAATTGGTACCCTTAATTCTTACAAAAATTCATTAAATAGGTTTTACTTTGATTTGCGCCCGGGACAGGAGCCCCTTCGGCTCTCCCCTCGGCGCGGCCCTGATAAAAAATAACATCTTCATTACTAAAATCTTCGTTGATACTTCTGCAACTTGCTCATTTCTACAATGCGACACAATTTGGGAACAAATGACAGGTTCCGGTAGGAATGACAGCATTTTGGCAAGACTAATCTTAGTCGAGGAGAAAGGCGTATTTCGGTATGAAAACAAAAATGATTAGTTATTACTATTACAAACTGCCAGTGTTTAACTACGAAAAGTAACTCAAGATATTTTCAACTTCCGAGACGAAAATCGGTGCAAACTTGTTTTCACCTTATTCAGTAACTCAAATACTACCTAGGTGCAAAACTTAACCAGGTATATAATTTTTGTGAGCTTTACATCTATAACAAGCGCCTACGATAACTGGACTATAGTTTTCAACATGTGGTTATACATAATAAAAATAATATAATTTTATTCAATATTCCTTAAATTTACTGTAAACAACGAAATGATAACGAAATTTTTATTTAAATACCTATCCTTCTTGACAACTTTTACAATTTTAAAACTTTAGATGAAGATAATCAGGTTTCAATGTCTGATGTTCACTTGTATATTTAAAGTATCCTTTCGTGGCCATTTATATTCGTATCCTCATACTGGAAGGGTATCCTCACTTATATGTGTCTTCATGTGCCACGTTAATTGTTGCTTTCGTAGACATTTATACTCACACACCCCACACTGAAAACGTTTTTCGCTTGCGTGTGTAAACATGTGGTCCTTCAAGTATGATTTTACTGAAAATTTACGTTCGCACACTTCACACTGGAAACGTTTTTCGTCTGCATGTGTCAAGATGTGCATCTTTAAGTATGATTTTATTGAAAATTTACGTTTGCACACATCACACTGGAAACGTTTTTCGCCTGTATGTGTAAACATGTGTCTCTTTAAGTATGATTTTTCTGAACATTTATATTCGCACAAATCACACTGAAACGGTTTTTCACCTGTATGTTTTACAATGTGACGCTTTAATCTTGATTTACAAAGAAATTTAAATTCACACAAATGACAGTGGAAACGTTTTTCACCTATATGTATCAACGTGTGTCCCTTTAAATCTTCTTTTCTTGCACATTTATATTTGCATAAATCACACTGAAACGGTTTTTCACCTGTATGTGTTAAAATGTGACGATTAAATTTTGATTTATGTGAACATTTATACTCACACACATCACACTGAAAAGGTTTATCGCCTGCATGTTTCAACATGTGTACCTTTAAATCTCCTTCTGTATGTGTTATAATGTGACGATTTAAGTCTGATTTACGCGTAAATTTTAATTCACACACATGACAGTGGAAAGGTTTTTCGCCTGTATGTGTAAATATGTGTTTATTTAAGTTTGATTTTCTTGAACATTTGTATTCGCACACATCACACTGAAACGGCTTTTCTCCTGAATGGGTTAATATGTGTCTTTGTAAATCTGATTTCCATGAACATTTATATTCACACATATTACACTGAAACAGTTGTTTGCGTGTATGTAATAATAGATGGTTCGTTAATGACCCTTTATTTACATCTGCACACGTACATGTTGTACATTTAAATGGTTTTTCAGTTGTACGTGATTTTATTTGAGTAGATGTGTCTAAACTTGATTTGAACGACGTTTCATTTTTGCAGATTGTACAGCGATTCACGTGAGTTTGCAGATGGGCTTTTAAACCTGCTTCTTTGGAACACTTAAAATCACAGTTATCACAGCAGTATACTTCACTCATATTTAAACCATTTTTTATTTTTATATTTTTTCGAATTGACTCGTCTAGATCGTGTTC
Organism: Malthinus seriepunctatus; assembly: GCA_963924605.1. Taxonomy (NCBI): domain Eukaryota; kingdom Metazoa; phylum Arthropoda; class Insecta; order Coleoptera; family Cantharidae; genus Malthinus; species Malthinus seriepunctatus. The sequence continues at coordinate 20,698,410 of OZ004601.1, read as the reverse complement.
TTCTATTTTAATTGAACCTTAAAAATACACATCATAAATTATAATAGGTGTAATAAAGTACACGTTTAGAAAAGAATAGTAAAACAAGCAAGATTATAGTTACTTACCACAATCGACGAAGTTATCAGGATACTCTTCTTTGATTGTTACATCCATTCCGGTATTGTATTTTTAATTTTATGACAGCAACTTCAACTTTCAAAGTTTTATTATCTTCAGCCATAAACGAAATGAAATAACTAACTTAATAATATACAAATATACAGTCAAGGAGCAAGTTCTTGCGGCTATTTCTATTTATTCAATCGTCCAGATCGATCTAGTAAAATGTTAATGAGCAAAACGTTGTTAAATGTCAAAATCAAATGACACAGCTTTAGAACATAAAACCGCATAAAACATCCGGAAGGAGGGTTAGCAACTGTTGTCTATAACAGAAAATGCGACGAAGTGACATTTTAGAAATCCTCCGTCGAGTTTACGTTATCATTGGCTGTGATGATTTTTCCTAATAAGTGGAAGTATAAGCAACCATTTCTATTGGAGAAATTGACAGGAAATCCCTATATTTACTCGTTCATTGAGGTCCATATTAGTAGCTAAATGGATTTTTCCTGGTAGAGTAGGGGGTATTTCTTTATTCAATGAATACATCAAATGATTCGTTTTACCTATATATCAGCTCATTCATTAAAATTTTGAAATGAATTTTCTCAAAATCAGCTTCTCGGTCGTCTTTTTTTCATTCCACCCTATACATACAGGGCTAGTTAGAAGTATGGAAACGGTGATTTTTTGTCGTTAATATTCATTTTTATAAAAGTTTTTTATGAAATTTTTAAAAATTTTTTTCAATTGTTTTTGAGTTACGCCTATCCGCAAATTTTTTTAAAATTGTAACGAACTAATTTTATGCTACCATTCGGTAGAGCATTTTTTTCTCTTTTAGTATTAAAAAAATTTTTTAATTTTAGGTATTTTTATAAAACTTTTTCGACAAAATGCTGGTTAAAGTATTTTCGAATAGTAGGCAATGGTAGGTACATCACATCCTTTTAGGTCACAAGATAAACCAAAGCGGAGCTGTAAACAAACTCAAGTGAGTTAACTGTCATTGGTTATTGCTTACTCGCAGGAGTTTGTTTATCGCTTCGCTTTTGTTTCGCTTAGATATAGCCTACTATTCCTATTAAACCGGCCATTTCGTCGAAAAAGTGCTAAAAAAATAAAATTTTAAAATTTTTTTAATACTATAATTGTAAAGAGAATTAAGTGCTCTGCTCTATCGAATGGTAGTATAAAATTAATACGTTCCCATTTAAAAAAATTTAGGGGATAGGCGTAACTCAAAAACAATTAAAGAAAAATAATTTTCAAGTAGGTATTCTCAAATATAGATAAATATTTCATAAAAAACTGTTATATTGAACATTATTTTCTAAAATGAATATTAACGTCAATAAATCGCCGTTTCCATACTTCTAATTAACCCTGTATACAGTGTGTTGTTATCTCGTTATACAAGGTGATTTACAAGAGGTTAGTTCCAACAAAGCTCGAACTAGTTCGTAACTGGACGGAGTGTGCGCTAATTGAAATTTGCATTTTCAACTTCAATGTGCGCGTACTCTGTTCTGTTCTGAACCGTTCTGAATTAGTTCGACTGTTTGTTAGTTAGAACATACTTACATACTTACTTTGCCTCTTTACAAACATTCACAAATTAATGAAACTAGATGAAATTCTGAAGAACAGGATCTAAATATGCTGACAGGGGCGGATCTAGGTTTTTGGGCCCCAAGACTATTGAAGTCCAATGGGGCTCCCTTCTATGTTAGGTTAAGAACCTTTAAATTGAGGTTTAAAATTCATTTTTGCTTTATAGTAATAATTCAATTCTTGTGGGTTTTTTGACACTTAGGGGCCCAGATTAGTCCATATGTAGATCCGCTCCTGTATGCTGGACACTGCAATTCAGTCCAGCCTGTGGTGTATTGGTGTATACAGTGTGTCCAGTCAGTATAACTATACCGTGCATAGCTAAGAAATCTCGGAAACTATCGAGGATAATACATATTTTGATTTTGTTACTTTATAACTAAAGAAGACAAGTATAATACTATTTTTTATTAATTGAGAGATAAAAAATATAATTCTATTTTAAATATATTATACAAGTTTTAATGAATCATCGAGTTATATAGACTTTTCTACCGCGTAGTGTGTATGAAAGCCTTTTATAACAACGGGTTTACCAACTTCTGATATACAACGTGCTTTACATTTATACTTAGGATTGCTACTGCACCTCCAAAATCGTTTGTCACCAACTGTTTTGTCACATCGATAAGAATAATTATTATATTTCATCATCAAGTTTCCTTGTTTACTTATTAAAAACAGCAAATCTGCAAAAAAAATTTGTGTTAAGTAAATTTATTTGAAAGTTTTGATTAGGTAGGTACTATCTACTACAATACAAACATAAATGTCGCTACCAACAGTTACAGATAATATAAACAATTATTTATTACAAACAGAACCAATCAGTATCCTTTAATCGTATACAGATAATACTAGAAAATTCATTACAAAAAGAACCAATCAGTGCCTTTTAAATATAAACTGACAACAGCCAATAGAACCATCTATTTCCTATTTCGAGACAGTAGTAATAATGTCGTTTATTTTTATTTAAAATTTTCTCTAATATAATTAATATGGAATCCAAATATCCTAACATTTCATAATCCATATATTTAAAACGCGAAGCCTTTTCTTTTCCGCTAATTTTAGCGTACTTCTACTGGACCGATTTTGATGATTTTTTTTTTAAATTGAAGCTCTTGACCCACAGATATGTCACTACTAATTTTTTTCTCAAAATTATTAATTTCATACATTGTTTTATATTTTATAATATACATAATAAAATAATCAATTTTATAATTTAAAATAATCCAATTTTAAAAATTATAAATGAGAATAAATGTAGATAGTATTTGGTTTTATACGATAAGGCACACATTATACATTTGGTAGAGGTGATAAAATTTTCAATACTTTTATTCGACCAGTACGTTTCTAATACGCGATATGGTCAGGTTGGTGCGTGCATTTTTAATTACGTTTCGTGCTTTTGTGAATTTTGGATTTTTAGACGGTTTTTTATGTATATCTTTAAGGTTAGTTTTCTTATTTTTTTTTATAAAATAGTCATAGCTCATTCATATCTTTAAAAACTTCGTCGATTTCGACGGGGGTGACCGCTATTTTTTTTTAAATTGAAGCTGTCGACCCCAGATATGTCAGCACTAATTATTTTCTTCAAATTACCAATTTCATAAATTTTTTTTAAATAATAAATTAACAAACAATCATCGGTGTAGGTAGTAAGTGCATTATAATAATTTTTGAAAATTTCATTTTTCTAACACATTCATCTCTACAACTACTTAGTCGAATTTCGACGGGGGTGACCCGCTAGTTTGTATTAAAATCCCTATTGGAATTATTGGGCTCAAATTTATTTCGAAAGCAACAGTAGTTTCAAGTACTTACCAGTAGTTCAACCGTCACAGCATCGAGTAGTTAATTTGCACAATTTTAGTTTAAGCGTTCTTTAAACGTCAAGCCGAAGCTAACCTTAATAAATTATTTAGAAAATAAAGTTATTTAAAATAATGACTACACAACGAGGTTTACCGCAAAGTAAAGAAGCTTTATTAAAATCCTATAGAACGAGACTAAAAGATGACGTTAAGAGTATGTTGGAAAATTTTGAAGGTAACTTTTAATTCAGCATATCGTATAACCAATAATTTTTTTCCATCGATAGAAATTATTAAACTCGCCAAAGGTGATCATGATTCACAACTTTCGAGAATGACGCAGTGTGAGCAAGATACGTATGAAATGCACGTTCGAGCTGCGAATATTGTACGAGCTGGTGAATCGTTAATGAAACTTGTATCTGATATTAAACAGTACCTTATTTTGAACGATTTTCCTTCAGTTAACGAAGCTATAACACAAAATTCAAAATTGTTTAGGTAAGAAATTAAGGATTAATAAGAAAAGTGATGTAATTTAGCTAAAATTTACAGAACTAAACAAGGGGAATGTGATCAAAAGTTAATGTCTCTCAGAGATGATATGGCAGCTGATTTATACGATTTAGAAGAGGAATATTATAATAGTATTAATAAATAAGTGGTACGGTAAATGATTATACTTAGTTTATTATTTATAACAGAAACTTTCATTGATGGTAATAAAAAATACTCGTTAAAAGAGAGTTGTGTTTTAAATACTTACCTCAATTTGGCAAATAAGTTGTGGAGCGTTTAATAAATGCACTACGATGAAAAACAAATTTTATTAGTATGATAATTTCAAATATTTTATACAACACATTTACTTATGATTGTGATAGAGTTTATCAGTTTAATACATTATTGTATTACTAATTCCCTGAAATACATAAATATAATGATTAGTATTTTTATAGTAGTGGTTCATTAATGGAAGTAGAGTTTTTCTCACAGAGATATATATCTCGGTGGTTTTTCTAAAACTCGATCCATGTGCGGTGGATGAATATGCTGAATATGTGCCCTTCGAATAACACCTTCTGCGTTTGATACAATGCGAGACTTACATTTAATTTTGTAATAATCGGAACAAACCCAAAACACCTTATCATCTTTTACTTGATTTATGTAAAAAAGGCAATTGTTATAAATTAAACATTTTTTTCCTCTTCTAGTTACAGAAAAATATGGTTTTTCCTCAACATTCTCTGAAAATAATAAAATTAATTAGCAAATTAAATAAATTGAGGTTTTAATAATCATAATTTATGTAAGAAATAGTAAATAAAAACCAAAAATTACTTATAAACATTTATTCAAAATTAATGAAAAGGTAGAATCATATTTTCCTTTTTACAAATGCAATAAATTCTTATGATTAATTTAAATTACAAAAACGCAAAATTTAAAAACACTGATTCAATCATTTGAAAGATCATAACTGAACAAAAAATTTAAATTGATGACCTTTTAGTACTTTAATACATTTCCAGTTTACTGTGATGCTAGAACAAGAGAGGGTCAGTTACAGCACAACTAACATTTATTTTATTTTCAAAAGAAAATAATCGTCCAAGAGCTTGGAAAATGTAAGAAAATCAAATAACTTTTACGGCTTCGAAAGCTGAAGCAATTTATCTTCAGGTATTTTATGATTATGACGTGGAGATGATACTTTTATAAAATCCCCATCGATGGTAGTTTGTAGACGACACTTACATTTAGTAACTCTGTATTCATTACATTCCCAAAATACTTTACCATTCTGTAGTCGATTCTTAGTAAATATGTTCTTTTGATAAATTAACATCATTCTTCCTCTCTTCGTAAATTTAAATTTCACATCCCCTGCAACAATATTTTATAATTATTAAAAATAATTTGAAGACTATTCTAATTATTTAAATATTACTTTATTAGGAATATTAACTACGAAAAATGCGATAATTATTTTATTAAAGTATATTTGTTAGGTCGTAATTTTTTTTGTATCATCTCAGGTTGAGCTTCGTGATTGTGATTATCGTTACATTTCATTAGTTCATTATTTTCGAGACATGTGATTATTCGACTTTTACATTTTGTACGCCTATACTCCATACATCTCCAAGAACATTGACTACGATAACGTCTATTGACGTAAAATACACAATTTTTGTAAATGAGCAGCTTGCGTCCTTTCTTATTAATGATATAAAACATTTTATCGTGATCTAAAACAAAAAAACTAAATAATTATATTTACTTTAAGATTTTTTTGTAATAATATTGTAAGTCTAATTATGTAATTTTAAAGTTGGGAACACTACTTAGGAACATTTGAAGAATGCTTTTGTGCTTTACAACAAATTATTAAACACTGCACACTGATGCGTTCTTGGCTCAAAAAATTTTGTTGTAGCCATAAGAACACTTTTTCGTAATAACAAAATTTGAAAAAATATACAAGATGCCCATACACATTTTTTAAATTTTTCTTGTTTCCGCTTTAACTGGAGGTGATTCAAAAATAAAAATACTATGTTCAGAGCAGTGGAGTAAATAACGGGCCCGCGTTGCGGGAGGGTCCGCGAAAAATCACGTTTTTTGTACCAAAAAGCTATCCTTTCATGACAGCTTCTTTTTTTCAAACCAATAGAAGATAAACTTGACCCATATTTTGAGATGGAGAAATCCAAGGTTTCTATTGACTTAGAAAAAAAAGCTAGCTTCTAGAAGCTATGGTGCAGGGCTAGCTTAAAGAAGTACTTTAAAAATGTCTGATTTGTAATTATGTATTTGAGAATTTAAAAAAGAAATAGGTAAATATTTTTCTTCCCCTGTAAAGTTACAGAGATGTTTCTACAATAAGCAACTAAAAGTCGGTCGGTTGTAAAAGTTTTAGAAATAGTCACAAATGAACCCTAAATTCAGTGGAGTAAATAAAAGGCCCGCGTTGCGGGAGGTCTCCAGAAAAAAACAGTTAAATAAAAAAAACACAATTCTCAAAATTCAAATGCATTTTTATTGAACCGTAGTTTTGAATCGTATAATTATTATAATACGAAAAATGCGATAATTATTTTATGTTATTAAAAAATATGTGTGTAATTTTTTTTGTAACGTCTCAAGTCGAGGTTCGTGATTGTGATTATCGTTATACTTCGTTAGTTGATTATTTGCGACACATGTGATTATTCGACTTCTACATTTCGTACGTCTATACTCCAAACACCTCCAAGAACATTGATCACTATATAGGCTATTGACGTTAAATATATAATTTCCGTAAATGAGCAGCTTGTGTCCTTTCTTATTTTTAACGATATAAAACGTTTTATCGTGATCTAAAACAAAAAAATTAAATAATTATATTTACTTTAAGATTTTTTTTGTAATAATAATGTAATTCTAATTATGTAATTTAAAGTTGGGAATACTACTTAGGAACACTTGAAGAATGCTTTGTGCTTTACAACAAATTATCGTTGAACACTGCACACTGCTGCGTTCTTGGCACAAAAATTTTTGATGTAGCCATAAGAACACTTTTTCGTAATAACAAAATTTGAAAAAATATACAAGATGCCCATACACATTTTTTAAATTTTTCTTGTTTCCGCTTTAACTGGAGGTGATTCAAAAATAAAAATACTATGTTCAGAACAGTAGCGAAAAATAACAGGCCCGCGTTGTGGGAGGGCCCCTGAATAAAAGGGGTACCCGAAAAATCATTTTGTACCATAAAGCTAGCCTTTCATGACAGCTTCTAGAATCCAGCTTCTTTTTTTTTAAACCAATAGAAGATAAACTTGGCCCGTTTTTTAGCGTCTGATGCTATAGAAATCCAACGTTTCTATTGGCTTAGGAAAAGAAGCTAGCTTCTAGAAGCTGTGGTGCTAGCTAGCTTAAAGAGGCACTTTAAAAATGTCTGATTTGTAATTATGTATTTGAGAATTTAAAAAAGAAATAGGTTAATACCTTTTTCCCTTGTAAAAATACACAGATGTTTCGACAATAAGCAACTAAAAGTCGGTCGGTTGTAAAAGTTTTAGAAATAGTCACAAATGAACCCTAAATGCAGCGGGGTAAATAAAAGGCCTGTGTTGCGGGAGAGCCCCAGAAACATCGTTTAGTATGAAATTTTAGAGTATTTGTAGGAAAAAACAGTTAAATAAAAAAAACACAATTCTTAAAATTCAAATGGATTTTTATTGAATCGTATAATTATCATACTACGAAAAATGCGATAATTATTTTATGTTACTAAAAAATATGTAAGATTGTAATTTTTTTTGTATCATCTCAGGTTGAGCTTCGTGATTGTGATTATGGTTACACTTCGTTAGTTGATTATTTTCGACACATGTGATTATTCGACTTTTACATTTAGTACGTCTATACTCCAAACACCTCCAAGCACATTGACCACTATATAGGCCATTGACGTTAAATATATAATTTCCGTAAATGAGCAGCTTGTGTCCTTTCTTATTTTTAATGATATAAAACGTTTTATCGTTATCTAAAACAAAAAAATTAAAGAATTATATTTACTTTAAGATTTTTTTGTAATAATAATGTAATTTTAAAGTTGGGAACACTATACTTAGGAACATTTCGACTCTTCCAACGAAAACTATAGTAACTCAATATTGCAGTTTTGAGATACATGCGTTTTAAACTTTGGAAAGCTTATGGCGTATTCGATTGGTTGCACCAACGCGGTTGTTCAGTTTTATTTGCATTACCCCAGTTTTACGTATTTTATTAGTGTTGCACGGCAACGGTGCACCCACCTATACCTGTCCTGTATAAATCAATCACGCGATTGCATTCCACCAGTGGAGAACCGCACTGGCTCCGTGTCGGTGCGGCCCCAATAGAATACGCTATTAGTTTCTCAAAACTACAATAATGGCTGCATGCACCGAACGTAACAGTTGTGGAGCAGCTATCAACTGCTACATCATTAGGGCTACTATCGTGCGGTAATTTTATTAAGTGAGCAAGTATCGAGATAGTTCAACATAACACAAATGAAATGCGCTCGATAAAATGGCGACCGCAGTGCACACGTTCCCAAAGCAAGAGTAAGTTTCCGAACGATTTAGTAACTGCTCTACAACTGTTACGTCCGGTGAATGCACCCATTGAGTTACTATATTTTTTATTGGGAGAGTCGATTTGATGAACGCTTTTTGGTTTACAGCAAATTATTGTTAAACACTGATGAGTGTTTCTTATATGATAATCTTCTCATTATCCCACTAAAGAAGAAAATTTGTATTTGTAATAGTTATTTATGGTCTAAGTCTCAAAAGTGTCATTTTATTGTGTGAGAAAAGTTTGAGACACGACGCGTAGCGGAGTGGTCTAACTCTTCCATCTGCTGTAAAAAGTAATTTACTTTTGACACTGGTAGGTACTATATAATGACATTTTAACTAGAAAAACAAAATTCAAAAAGCCTACTTTTAGAGTTTTGTAGAAAAAAACAGTTAAATAAAAAAAACACAATTCTTAAAATTCAAATCCATTTTTATTGAATCGTAGAGTTTTGAATCGTATAACTATCATACTACGAAAAACGAGATAATTATTTTATGTCATTAAAAAATATGTGTTAGCTAGTAATTTTTTTTGTATTATCTCAGGTTGAGCTTCGTGATTGTGATTATTGTTACACTTCGTTAGTTGATTATTTTCGACACAGGTGATTATTCGACTTTTACATTTGGTACGCCTATACTCCAAACACCTCCAAGAACATTGACTATTATAACGTTTATTGACATTAAATACATAATTTTCGTAAATGAGCAGCTTGTGTCCTTTCTTATTAATGACATAAAACGTTTTATCGTGATCTAAAACAAAAAAATTAAATAATTATATTTACTCTTGATTTTTTTGTAATAATAGGTAATGTAATTCTAATAATGTAATTTTAAAGTTAGGAACATTTGAAGAATGTTTTGTGCTTTACAACAAATTATTGTTAATCACTGATGAGTTCTTGGTACAAAAAATGTTGATGTAGCCATAAGAGCACTTTTTCGTAATAAAATTTGAAAAAGTATACAGGAAGCCCATAATTTTTTTTTCTAGTTTCCCCTTCAACTGGAAGTGATTCAAAAATTCAAATACTATATTCAGAACGAGGGGTTATCCCCTCTCTGCAGTTAATGTACAAAAATTGAGCTGTCAACTGCAGTCAGTGTACAAATTCAGAACAGTGGTTGACTCCTCGGTTCAGAATCTTTTTAAGATTTCAAAAATCTGCGAAGTTCATTTAAATTAAAAAACTTTTGGTTAAACCACAAGGCAAAATTTGTTTGTTAAATAAAAAAAAATGTAAAAAGTGTTTGGTAGCATCCGATTCTGACTGCCAACAATCCGATTCCAACCGATTTTCTTACAATGCTCTTTGTGAGATGTTCTGAACGGCTCACAAGCAAGAGTTTGTGATTTTAGTGTTTAAAAGTCATTTTCTGACAGTGTCGATCGCTTTTCGCTTATGATTAACAGTTTTATACCAATTTGTAATTTAAAATAGGAGATAGACAAGTAAATCATTTTTTTGCCACACTTATTTCTGTTACATGACTTGGCCCTTAAACAGGGAGACCCGGTGACACTAATAGCGTATTCGATTGGGACCGCACCGACACGGAGCCAGTGCGGTTCTCCACTGGTGGAGTGCAATCACGTGATTAATTTACACAGGTATAGGTGGGTGCACTGTTGCCGTGCAACACCAATAAAACATGTAAAATTGGGATAGTGGAAATAAAACTGCACTGGCACCCTGGTGCAACCAATCGAATACGCCATAATTCAAATTAATAGCAGTCGAGGCATTCATGAGAGTCAAGTTATGCCAAAGGTCTAAAAAAGCACCCGCCTACTATCTGATTTTTATAGCAGTGCTATAATCTTCTCATTATCCAACTAAAGAATAAAATTTGTATTTGTAATAGTTATTTATGATCTAAGCCTCAAAAGTGTAATTTTATTGTGTGAGAAGGGAAGTTTGAGACACGACGCGTAGCGGAGTGCTTCAACTCTTCGAACTGCTGTTAAAAGTAATTTACTTTTGACACTAGGTCTGTTCGTTTGTTTTACACTGGTTGCTCGGAACCGTATTCATTTGTGCATTTCCTACTCCTCATCAAGAGCAGGAGTAAGTTGGAGCAAGTTGGAGTAAGTTAGTGCAAGACAAACGAACAGAGCTACTGGTAGGTACCAAAAAATGACATTTTTAACTAGAAAAACAAATGTCCAAAGCCTACTTTTAAATTATTTGTAGAAAAAAAAACAGTTAAATAAAAAAAACAAAATTCTCACTATTTAAACACATTTTTATTGAATCGTAGAGTTTTGAATAGTAGAGTTATCAAAAAAGTTTTCGTAATGTGTATGCAAACCTTTTGCACAAACGAGTTTACCCAATTCTGATATACAACGTGCTTTACATTTATATTTAGAGCTTCTAATGCATCTCCAAAATATTTTGGTACCACACTTTTTGTCGCATCGATAACAATAATTATTATATTTCATTAAAAGGGCTCCACGGTTACTTGTCATATACACGAAATCTGAAAACAAAAAAAAACTGTTAAAAATTTGATAGGACTTCAATAATTTTATAAAGCGACTTGAACTTGCTCGTTTAATCAAACATAGGGCTTTCACATGACAAGTTTTAAGTAACTAAAACGGATCTAAAACAAGCAGAAAACAATTTTAAAATTACAATAAAATATTTAGATCAAAGGGGCAAAGTTTTATTAAAATAAGGACATTTTTTATTTTTCATAACAGAAGATTGGCTGGCTGATGATTCTGTCATCCTGGCCAAAATTTTACCAAAGATTGATCACTAAACAGATAATAGCTTTCGGAAAGATTTCTGTTTGACAACTTCGCACAGGTACCTGAGAAGTCCAATCAATTCATAAAGTCAGAGCATCCTTCTCCACCATCGCCTTCTATCATCGCACTAGTTTTAAAAAGTCACCACATCTCAAAACAAAAGCAAGGCTTACTGCACTGTTGTATGGAGTAGAACAGTAGATTTTGATGAAGACCACTAAGCTGAAAACTGGAAGTTTTTGATGGACTTTGAAGACATGGACTTATTGACGTGCGCCTGCGTTCAAAATTCCTTGAGCGGACCCTGTTACCAAAGCCGATGTTTAAGGAGGTTTAAATGGTTTCAACTGTTAAATGAAAGAGTACTTTGCTCATACAGAGTGGGACATAGCTAAGTGGATTATGGATTGTTAACATACATGACAGATGATGTATAGCTCGTTCAATAAGTTTTAATAACTAAACTTAAAAGAGCGAGTTCCTTCTCTGATTGTATGAGCTATACCTTTTATTGGACTTGGAAGTGAGAGGTAAAAGAGAAATGTTATTTTCTTATATAATTTTATTAAGCAATGGAATAAATTAAAATATTTCTAAAATCACAATAATTTTCAAAATTACTTCTAGGATCAGAGATCTAAACTAAACAGTAACTCTTAATAAAAAGTGTCCCTTTGCTTTAAGATTAAAACTATAAGCCTTCGGCTTTTTAATAATGAAGCAAAAACTTTTGAGTATGCACGAACAAATTTTTAAATAAGCGAGTACTTTAAGTACACCCCATTAATTCAAAATTTAAACCGGTAGATTTATTTACACATTTAAATGTTTCGTAACCTAATACTTTACAATCTTTCAAAACTTCAGTATCTGGCTGATGTGTGTGTTGTCCTTTAATTATAACAGTTTGATTCCTTCCTATAATGCATCTCGATTTGCACACTCCTGAATCGTACATGTGACATTTCCAATAAGTCACCTTATGGGAAGATCTATGTTTGACAAACTTGTAGTTTTTAAGAACTAGTTGAGGAATGTGACGAGGCCCTCGTATGTAAGTGACGATTTCTGTGAAAAATTACAAAATTATTTTTTTTACTACGAATATGCAATGTGATTTCACCTAACTAAAATATTCGAATTGTGGTCTCTCACGTAAACATGGTCACATATTATTATTACAACTTTGTATTAACAAAGATAGTATACCGGGTGTAGGATGATTTTTTGTACATATTGTGGAAATAATATTATTGTAATATTAGTTCCTTCAATCACGTTATGGTGAAAGTTACATTCGGATAAATTGTGACTTGGGCTTGAGTAATAACTGTTATTACAAGGCCCTTGAATAATTCATTATTGTATAGTTTACGCATACAAATAAGGTTTTTCGGCTTCTATAAGTAAACAGTTAAAATACGATGCAAAATTTTTATATAAGTATTTCAAATGAAATTTATTTAACAATTTAGTTATTGACCTTTTTGTTTTATTATAAATTAGTGCTAAATTTTTAAATTACCTTTATTTATGCTTGCATATGATTTACGATGGCTATTGTGTATTGGCATAAGCTGATGAGCAACTGTTCTTATAGAACTGACTTATAGAAGCCGAAAAACCTTATATATATGCGTAACCTATACATGCTATTTCATTATGTTACAATAAACCACTCTTCACCCGATATTTTAAAAGATACAGGTTTGCTGATAAAAGGGATAAATTACAAAAAGAAACCTTACTTTAAAATTTTTTTATTGTAGATCGTAGTTACAACAATGTATTCACCAATCACAGCTGACTTTTTATATTACAGTTATTACTTTGTACATATTAAATATTATTATAAATTAAAATCGAAAATTGGAATTCTAAAGAGCCAGTACTACGTGGGCTACACTTGGAAGGTGTAGGTAAATTATCAAATACTTTTTGCTATCCATCAACAGTTACTGTTGGATATCAAAAAGGCAGATTTCAATTTTTCATTTTTTTTAATTCTCCACGACTATTGACGTGGTTCCCCTCTACAATATTTCCTTTTAAGTATACGTATTCACGCAGAAAGTGACACATCAATAACTCCAAGCTTTTCTATGTAGCCCACGTACTACTAGTATAGTCTGAAAATACATATAAGAACCCGACTTCCATAAGTCAACAGTTGCTCATCGGCCTATGCCAATACACAATAACCAACCCTATCGTAAATCATACATCATCACCCATTGTACTGTGACGATTGTTATGTTAGGTACCCTTTTAGATATTTATCAATGCAGGTAGGTAGACGAAAATACCCATTAGCCTTTATTTTTATGTACTTAAGTATTTAAAATGAAAATACGCAATTACTTATAAAACATTTTAATACCTTAAATAAATAGGAATTAGGTACTAATACTGAATTGTGTATTTTCATTTCAAATACATAAAAATAAAGGATAATGAGTATTTTCGTCTACCTACCTGCTTTGGTAAATATCTAAAAGGGTACCTAAATTAACAATCGTTACAGTGAAATGGGTGATGGCGAATGATTTACGATATGGTTGGTTATTGTGTATTGGCATAATTTGATGAGCAACTGTTGACTTATAGAAGTTGGGTTCTTATATGTATTTTCAGACTATACCTATAGGTATTACTGTCTACATATAAACACTATTTCAACCCTTATATTCGAACATACTATCAAATTCTTTAGAATGGACTAAAGTAAGTGCTTCTTTGCGAAGCACAGTAAAGTAACTTAAACTATCAACATCAGGTTTGTGCAGATGCCTTCCTTTCATTTCAACAGTACCATCGAACCCAATCACACAACGTGCTCTACAAGTACCAGAATTGTGCAAGTGACATTTCCAATAACTCGCTCGTCTTTTACTACAATGAATCATATACCTGTAATTTCTAACAATTATGTTGGGCTGATGTCGAGCTCCTTGCACATATGTAACAGTTTCTGCGAAAAAAACAAATTATAAATATTTGAAAATTTTTCAAAACGTTAGGGGGTTGCCCACACACACACACAAACAAATAGACAAATTTAATTCCAAAAATTATCTAGAGCTAGAGCAGTTCAAAACGTTTCGTTCGTTTACAATACTTTGCTTACCTACCTATCTTACAGTAGCTGGGTGTAAGTAAAAGTCAAAAAAAAGTTAATTATAAATTTATTGTAAAATATAGTTCAACATATTTATTATTTTATTTTAAGCAATTTACATACTTGACTATCTATTATTTCAAGATCTTCATCCTTGTCAAAACTTGGAGTGTGCGAATGATATCCTCGTATGTACATAGTTTGATCTACGCCAACTACACACCTCGACTTACAAACACCACATTTAAAGTAAATGCATCTCCAATAAGCTGCTTTTGCATTACGATAATGTAAGAAATATTTGTAATTCCTCACTACCAATACAGGATTTCTACGTCCTCTTATGTAAGTTATGATCTCTGTGGAAAAAAAGCAATAATTATAATAAATAACAACCAAACCACTTAAGAAATGATTTTAAATCGAGTTTTTCAAAAAAGGAACTTACGAGGATACACTTTCGATAATAAAAAAGTTAATTCAAAATTAT
Source organism: Malthinus seriepunctatus (assembly GCA_963924605.1). Lineage (NCBI taxonomy): Eukaryota > Metazoa > Arthropoda > Insecta > Coleoptera > Cantharidae > Malthinus > Malthinus seriepunctatus. Next base: position 20,683,349 of record OZ004601.1, on the reverse strand, counting down.
TTATTATTAAAAATACAATAAATTATTTATTATTGGTTCATTACATTACATAGTTGTGTTTTTATTACTGATGTTAAACTTTGATCTTGATCAAAATTTGGAGTGCACGTATGAGGATATTTATGCATGTATACTTTGGCTCCGTCATTACTAACTGTACATTTTGATTTACAATCACCCGATACACAATGAATACATCTCCAACAAATTCCGTTCGTTTTACGATAATGCAAGCAATACTTATAATTTCTCAATACTAGCACAGGATGTCTCCGATGTCCTTTTATGTAAGTTATGATTTCTGCGAAAGAAATAGAAATAATTTTAGTAATAATAGTCTTGTTATAGCGTTTTGACAACACTGAAAGAGTGTTCACAAACTAAGAAGGTAATGTGGCTAGTGCTACTGTTTGAAATGCCTATCATTAGGTTTGTTTGTGCAGCAGTTGCCAACCGTTGGAAACCGTTGGCAACTTCTGCACAAACAAACCTAATATATAGTTTACGTACCCGTATACGTAATGTACACCCTAAAGCCGAAAACACGCAAAGTTTGTGTGGCAGGTCCTGGATTCGAACCCAGGTCCTTAAGCTCAATTAGAAATTTTAACAATAAAAACCTTAATTACAAATTTTTTATCATAGATAAATAAATCACATGGAAGTGATTTAAACTGAATTACATGTTAGCTCCTTTCTATTTCTGAATTTTCACTACATCCAAAATGGAGAAATTATAAAGTCACTTTAATAGGCGGCCACACACGATCGAACATGTCTTAACATATGTACGCGCGTACATGTTAGTCAAACATTCGTCAGGCATACAAGAAGTCCGTCGCACTTCTCAATCTGGCCAATCCTGAAAACATGTACAGTCACGTGCATATCTTTTCGTATCAATCATACGTTATTTGTTATTATTTCTGGCGCCCAACGTGAGGCCAAGCGCAAACCCTTACGAACCCGGAAATAATAAGCGATTAAATTCAAAATTATTTATTATTACAAAAAAGAACATTATACACAACATTAATTTATTCTTTCTTTCATCAAATGATACGTTTGTTTTCCCATTATTCTATAATTTTCATCTTCATCGAAACTTGGACTGTGAGAATGTGGTCCTCCGCTTACGTACAGAGCGTGATCTTTAGTAATTGTACATCTCGATTTACAAACGCCAGATTTAAAGTACATGCATCTCCAATAAGCTCCTTTGTGATTAGTACAGTGCAATAAAAATTTATAATTTCTCAGCACTAGTACAGGATGTTTACGACTTCCCTTTATGTAAGTTACGGTTTCTGCGAAAAAAATTATAGGTAAATAAAAATTTAGCGATCGAAATTTTAAAGTTAAAAAAATTAGGTTAAGTTACAAAAAACCCTCACCATCAATATCACAATTTAGGGCGGGTAGAAAATGTCAGTTGAATCAATTGGGCCAAATAACCTAATACTTAAAATTTGTGACACACTGGCGTAGCTGATGTTCTTACTGATGATAAAAATTAAACAAAACAAAATTAAAGTTAAAATTATTTATTTTAAAAAACATACATTAAATTATCTATTTTTTGCATAAACCAAGTTACATATTTGTCTTTCTAATATTTCAGAATCTCGACTGATAACAAAATTTGGATTGTGCGAATGAGGCAATCCACTTATATAAAGACTTCCATCGTCACTAACTATACATCTTGATTTGCAACCTCCTGATATCGAGGAAATGCATCTCCAATAAACTCCATTTGCTTTACGATAATGCAAGAAAAATTTGTAATTTCTCACTATTAGTACAGGATGTGTTCGATGTCCTCTTATGTAAGTTATGATTTCTGTGGAAAAAAATTATGCTATAATTATAAATAATCATCAAGTATACAACCTTAAGAATCAATTTTCAGAAAATTGTGGTGTTGACGTGATTTTAATTTTTTTTTCAAAGAAATTAAATTACAAGCTTCTTAATTTGAACAATGTTTATTATAAAAAAAATACAAACTGTTTATTTTTGGTATATTACATTACACATGTGTCTTGATAATATTTTATAACTTGTATCGTTATCAAAATTTGGCTCATGAGTGTGAGGCTTTTTGCCTATATGCAGAATTTTATCATCATTATCATCACAACTAATCATACATCGTGCGTTACACCAACCACGAGAAGCATAACAACATCTCCAATGAGATCCTTTTACATTGCGCTTAGAAAAGTAAAATTTGTAATCTTTCACTATCAACACAGGATTTTTGTAAATTCCTTTTACGTAGGTACGTTATGATTTCTGTGGAAGAAAAATTAAGTGAAAATTATAAATAATTTTATTTTAAGTATTTAAAAACATAAAAATTTTAAATAATGGAATTATTTGTTCATAAAATTTGTAGTTCATTTTTAGTTTTTTGAAAACTAATTTAGTACTACATTTAGTTCATGTAAAACGGTCCTAAGGTTTTTGGAGATGAGGTCATGGGCGCAAGATCCTCAAGTATGCACTGGATGCGGTCTATATTAGACTATCGGACAAATCGCAGACGTAAAGGCATTGGAAGGATGTAAAAATATAAGGGGGAGGGTATATTCCACAATACTGCAAGACAGATTTATGTTGGCGAGCAGTGGGAATGCGCAGATACCTAAATTTGTACTTATCCTCACCAACGCAGTACTCAACGTATTTAAATTATAACGCGAACTTATCCCTACCACTCGCCATCAGAGATCTGTATTGCAGCAGGTCAGTGATAATGAGGGGGGAAAAGAGAGGAAACCTTGTAATTAAAACAGTAAAACAAGCGCCATAATAACATCAATTTTTATTATAAAAAAATTATTTATGACAGTAATACTTAACATTGCATATTTGTGTCGATATTAATTCAGAATTTGTATCGTTTACAAAATTTGGTTTATGTGAATGAGGTAGTCGGCTAAAATGCAGAGTTCCACCATGAGTAACCGCACATCTTGCCTTACATGAACCAGTGGTACATCGCCAATAGGTTAATTTTGTGTTACGACAATGATATACAAATTTATAATTTCTCGCCACCAACACAGGATGTCTACGATTTCCTCTTATGTAAGTTACAATTTCTGTGAAAAAAGAATTATGTCATAATTATAGGTATATAATAAGCAATTATTAAAAACTCTACAGCATGCGCATATATAGTGTGTGGGAGGTGGGAGGGGGGGATCTTATACACTGTTTCTAAAATGATTGCGACCAAAGTGTACAGATAACATAGTGTGCCATTTCGGTGGACGAAATTCATCCAGGCCGCGTATAGCTACTATATACAAGGCAGCTGACTCGTCAGCAATCTTCAGGCTCTTGTCAAAGTGATGTTTAATCTAATAAGCATACAAACGTAGTAATCAACCAGTGAACTGTTTAATCGGCCTTACGCAAATATTACTTTGTCAGGAGCTTCAAAATGGCTAACGAGTCAGATACCATTTTTGGTAATTGTACTAACAGCTGGGAACAGCATTTGTGTACATATCAAGCTTGTTGCATCGTGTCTAACACATTAGTTGGGACCAGCTGACGTATGTTCTCCAGCCACAAAAGCTGTGCAGTGGCATACTATGTAGCTATCATAGTATAAGTATACATAGTATGCCATTGTGCAAGTTTTTTATGTGTAGTGTCATCAGAATTTGCTATAAATCTATAATATTGTTCATTATGCGCAGCCGCACTTAATTTAATGACAAGTATATGGTTAAGGCCGAGTATTTCAATTACCCTTAAACTTAAGTGTAACTTTAAACTGACCTTCAACCAATAGAAATACACAAAATTGTAGTAAAGCTCAACTTAACGCCATATTTAAGTTTAAGGGTCGATTAAATACTCGGTCTAAGACACTTAAATAATTCTTTCATTTTAGTGCGAGAGGTATCGGTATGCAAAAATGTACCGAGACTAATAGTCCTGGAGCCCTTAATAGAAATAATGGGGTGATCGTATTCAGGCCCATCTTTTGAGAATAAGCTATTTGAGTGCCAGCGAACACGAAAATCTGGTTGGTTTCCACAGGCAGTGGCTTAAGGCCTCATGGCTGTTAATAATAAATTTCTAATTGGCGAGGAAAGCGGGAAACCCACCTGAGAGGGATGACAAAGTAAAATCTTACTTTTTATGTAAAAAGTAGTTACTTTGCCAGTGGACAACCCAAATACCGTTTGTGAGTCACGAGTTAATGTTTGCGGGTGAGTAGCATAAATACGTTAATTTCAGTCCAGCTGCCACGCTCTCAGAGACATTGTAGAGAGTAGCCAATTTTTTTGGTCGATTCTTTTTATAAGAATGATAAAATGTCAAAGTTGCATCCCGAATGCTGTCATATTTCTTACTTTTTTCTTTCTTTAAGAATTTCCTTAAGCCATTGCCTGTGGAAGCCAACCAGATTTTCGCGTTCGCTGGCACTCAAATAGCTTATTCCCAAAAGATGGGCCTGAATACGATCACCCCATTTTTTCTGTTAAGGGCTCCAGGACTATAATCATTTATGAACAGTGTAAATTAAAGTTGTCGCATGCGCCGTGAATTGATATCACAGTATGCAACCCACAAAGCACGCATGTATTACGGTCCAACGCAATGGGACCCAATTGGCCAATTATTAGTCCTGGGGCCTGTAACAGAAAAAAGGGGGTGATCGTATTCAGGTCCATCTTTTGGAAATAAGCTATTTGAGTACCAGCGGACAAGAAAATCTGGTTGGCTTCCACAGGCAGTGGCTTAAGCCCTCAGGATCCTTCAATGAAATTCTCAAAGAAGGAAAAAAGTAAGAAATATGACAGCATTCGGGATGCAACTTTGACATTTTATCGTTCTTATAAAAAAAATCGACCAAAAAAATTGGCTGCTCTCTACAATGTCTCTGAGAGCGTGGCAGCTGGACTGAAATTAACGTCTTTATGCTACACACCTGCAAACACTAACTCGTGACTCATAAACGGTATTTGAGTTGTCCACTGCCAAAGTAACTACTTTTTACATAAAAAGTAAGATTTTACTTTGCCATCCCTCTCAGGTGGGTTTCCCGCCTTCCTCACCAATTAGAAATTTATTATTAACAGCTCTGAGGCCTTAAGCCACTGCCTGTGGAAGCCAACCAGATTTTCGTGTTCGCTGGCACTCAAATAGCTTATTCCCAAAAGATGGGCCTGAATACGATCACCCCCTTTTTTCTGTTACAGGCCCCAGGACTATATTGGTGTGTAATTATTTTCAACTGGCACTAGCAGTTAACGGTCCGAGTAACGAGTTCAATTTCATCATTTTCGTTCCAACCGTTTTCTCCGTTCTGAATAAGAACTAGATCTGTGGGACTCTTTAAATTTGCACTTTTTGTAACGCAGCGGGACTCAGTGCCGCCCTTTTCGGCGGGTGTAGTGACTGCTCATTTTTAATAAAACTCGTAGAAACGATTTTTAATCTTATTAACAGAAAATCAAATTACAAGCGTAAATATAGCAACAATGTTTAGTATAAAATATACATTAAATGGTTTATTTATATATTACATTGCATATTTTGGTCGATATTACTTGAGAATGTGTTATACAATCAAAATTTGATTTATGCGAATGAGGTATTCGACCAATATACAGAGTTCCATCCTCACTAATCGTACATCTTGCCTTACACGAACCTGGTCTAGTGTTAATACATCTCCAATGAGTTAAATTTTGGGAATGATAATGAAATAGAAATTTGTAATCTCTCACTACCAACGCCGGATGTCTACTATTTCCTTTTATGTACGTTACGAGTTCTGTGGAAAAAATATACTGTGATAATAAATGATCAACAATTAGAATCTGTGAACAAGCACGTCCACATAAACATAAAACTTATCAAAATGTAGATTCTTAAAGCTATTTGAACCACAAAATGAAGCTTACTTACATTCCGGGTCGTCTATTATACCATCGGGCCCTGGGCCCAAAATGATGAGACCCTCAGAAAAAAAAGCAAATACATATTTTTCTTTAACTCTTGTCTTAAGACTAAAGTATTCTTCAGTTTAACTATAATTTGATTTAGCACTTACTTCTGCAGGATATTAATACTGTAATATACGTGTTATTTATAAATGATTAAAAATTCTCGTGTGCAGATATCTATCTGGGCAGATAGCCCAGATGAAAGCAGGAGTATAAGTGGCTATATGCATCAGAAAGGGTTTTGTATTTTAGAATATGGGAATATTCCAGCAAAATAGAGCTCAACTTCATTGGCACGCTAACATGAGATGTTAACGAAGGAAACTCCGGGGACGACGAGACGCTATTTAGAAGGTCACTGAAAAGGCGCTATTTAGAAGGTCACTGAAAAGGCACTATTTATACATATGACAAAATTTCCAGCAAAATTGGACGAGTTCCAAAATCGCATTGCCGCTGCTTTAATAATGCCGGAATCTTTTCAGTTGCATAGTTGCTATTTTTAAAATGCTGCTCCTATTGCCACCTGGTTTGACACAATGTGAAATGAGGAGCCCTAGGCCCGGGCCATGCCTAAAGGATACACTGCCTACATTCTCAAATCTAGAAATTTTTCTATTAAATCAAAAAATCTTTTAACTCGTACTTGTTGTCGATACTTAAATGGGAACTGGAGACTGCAACTTTCATAAGACTTTCATCGAAATAAGTGAAAAGAAAAAGAATGAACAAACTGTAGTTAACGATGTGATAGAGAGCGGAGAAGAATAAATGAACCTGGAAGTGGGATAAAAGAGTGCAGTGTTGGCAATCAAGGGAGACCAATTCCAAGGCAATGGAGTAAAGCGTGGCATGCACCAATACTTATTGTAAGATCTCTGTTATTATAAGACCTACAAGAAAGAATTGCAGTTCTTTCAAAAACTGAGAAGTCGCGAATTCTTTAAATCGCTACGTTTCTTATTTTGTTGTTTAAAAAACTTAAATTAATATTTATTTATAATTTAAATGTAAATCTAGTTATCTCTGAAAAATAACAACAATTAACAAAAGTTCAAAACAAATTGATAAGCGATAACTGTAAGGGCGTTTTAAAAAAATACTACTAAAGTTTTTCAGAAAAATATTTTAATAGAAATACGTTTAATAGTATGAAATGAATACAAATAAAATTATAATAACTATAATAACAAGTTTAAGTTTTAAACAAAAAGCAAATGATAATTATTAATTTATCAAAAATTTCAGTCTGAGGGTATGACCTCATTTTGAATTTTGAAAAATGTCAAATTGTGGCAAATAATTCATAAGCGCACAAATATTTATTATAAAATATAGGTAAGTACAGTTAGCCTCACAATTAATGGCCACTCTGGTTATACGTTTAGCACGAATTGTGTATGTAACCATCATAGCACCCCATATTTAAATTGAGGGGTAGCTTTATTTTTCTAACAAGTAGAAAATCAACAACCTCCCCTTCTGTCCTTTTATCGTCGTTGGCTAATAACCACCCTGCCGTATAGTCAGGGTGGCCAATAATTGTGAGGCACATGTACAGTCAGTCTCACAATTATTGGCCACCCTGGGTATACAACAGAGTGGTTATTAGCCAACAGCGACAAAAGGACAGAAGGGGAGGTTGTTGATTTACTACTTGTTGGCGAAATAAAGTTACCCCTCAATTAAAGTAGGGGGTCTTGTGATGGTTGCATCCACAATTCGTGCTAGAATTATAGGAGGGTGGCCAATAATTGCGAGGCTGACACTGTACATGAAATAGTTTATTTAGATTTAGTTTTTTTCATGGCTTTAGATTTTTTCGTGGATTTACGTTTTTTCATGGTTTTTGTTACATGACATATTTTGGTCGATATTATTTCGGAATCTGTCTCCAAACCAAAATTTGGTCTATGATAATGAGGATTTTTACCAAAACACAGAATTCCAGAATGAGTAATGGCGCATCTTGAGTTACATGCAGTATTGTAACATCTCCAATAAGTAGATTTGTGGGTACGATAGTGATATAGAAATTTATAACTCCTTACTACCAATACAGGATGTCTACTTTTTTCTTTTATGTAAGTTACGATTTCTGTGGAAAAAAATATGCTGTAGTCATAAGAAATCAACAATTAAAATTTTTAAACATGTATAGGCATAGAACAGATATAATATGTATTCAGATTTTAGATAGTAGTAGATAATAGACATAGAACAGATATTATATGTATGTAGATTCTTACAGCTTTTTGGGTCGCACGTTGAAACTTCAGAAAAAAATCAAATAGATAGGAAAAAAAGGTTGGGAGGAGGAGTAAAATAAATAAATGAACCTAAGCGATTACCTTCATAATACTAATGCAAGACGATAGCTGAAAGGGTGCTTGGTAACTGGGGGGGGGGCAAAAGAGAGACAGAGAATGTACTTCAACAGAATGGATGACAAAAGTAGATCAGTAAAGCAAATCTTATAAAACAATCTTATCTCGACTAATATCCGGAGTGCGATCACACATGCGCAGTTAGATGACATCATAGAATGTAACCCGCAGAACACGAATATGTATTACGGTTCAGAATGCTAGATAATAACATAGCGATTATCAGTGGGCACAAAGTTAAAGCCGATTCATAGATCAGAGATTGTCTGCGCGACACTAAAGTTAACCAATCGCATTGCAATTAATATTGACGTTAGCTTATTCCCCTATCTTTAGAGCAATGTGATTGGTCGATTTTCGTGTCACGAGCGACAGTCGCCGATCTTTGAATAAAGCTTTAGCTTGTGTAACGCACTCTCTGCTTGTTAGGGGCACAATGGCGGCTCGATTTAAATAAAACTCCATGTTGGAACGACTCAAATTTCGATAAATTAACGACAGGTCTCACTTTATAAGAAAATAATCGTAAAGCTGTGAACTCGTTCAAAACCGTTTAAAATCGTAGAGGGGGTATTTAACTAATTTTATTGGTTATTTAACTGCGAATACGTTGGAGATGCGCCGGAATTATTTTCTTATAACGTGAGACCTGTATTTACGGTACTAAGCAAAGCGTTTATGACCGAGCTAGTATAATAAAGCCGAGCCCGTCAGGGTTATATAATCAACTAGCGGAGTCATAAATGCGTCTACCGACCTACCAATCAAAACCAATTTAGTAAACCACTAATTTAAAATAATTATTTTTATTAATGTCAAAAAATTACAATTCAATAAATGCTATCAAATTTTTAGTTTGCTATAAATAGGACGTTGCCACAGTCTAAATACAAACATAAATAAAGACTGTGACGTTGCTAAGCGCTATCGGTCTAGGCCACAAAAACGTATTTACCGGGCGCGTTGCTAGCTCGTAGCCGTTGTTAACCGTTCAGTATAATGAAAGAAAACTGGGAGAGTTGGCTCGTAACTGTTAGCTAAAAAATGCGTTTATGTCCAACTGTCAAAATGTAAAAATAACTATTTGAACAAATCTTTCGTTTCACTCCAATGGAGTCTGCTCAGTAAATATAAAGCTACTTGACTCCAGTTGTTTAGCGAACAGTCACCTCTCCCAGATTTCAGTATCCACAAACAATTAAAATTACAAATATTAATCATCAATTGTTTATTATAAAAAAAAATATTACATTATTTATTTTTTATATTCTACATTGCACACTTTGGTCGATAATATAACAGAATCTGTATCCAACCCATAATTTGGATCGTGCGTATGAGATGCACTACATAAGCACACAGTTCCATCATCAGTAACCGCACAACTTGCCTTACATGAACCTCCCCTGGTGTGAATACATCTCCAATGAGTAGCTATTCGGCTACGGCGATGAAAGAAAAATTGATAATTCTTTACTACCAACATTGGATTAATACTACTTCCTTTTATGTACATTATGATTTCTGTGGGATAAAAATATAGTATAATTATAAACAGTTAACATTAAAATCTCTAGGCATGCACATAAAACAAAGACAAACAAAGAAAAATTTTGAATAAAAATGGGATGAGGAGCAATTTCAAAAAAATTAAAAATGACAAGTTGCAAATGGTTATTAAAAACACAGTGTGTCTAATCTCATATGAGCTCGCTGGGCGTTAATGAGTTTTAAAAGCCAAATTATTATAACAAGCGGATTAGAGACTGTTACTTCCACGACACCACATATACTACAAACTATACAACGGTCCCGTGCTACTACATCACAACACGTGCTAAAAACAAGAGTGGATGGATAGAGGAGTAAAGATCAGTTAAGGATGTCATACAGAAAACGCTGGTCTAAAAGCATACTGTGACAATACAGAGAGAGAAACAGAGTGGTAGAACGAAATTATAACCTGTTGGCCGAACAGAGTCAAAATCTTGCGTAGTAGGTACATTTGAATTGATGTGAAGAGATACGACCGGACACATTTTTGTTCTGACGCATTGACTTCGCCCGGCCAACAGGTTATAATTTCGTTCTATCAAGCTCTGAATGCAACTAGAAGGCAGTAGGGATGTAGAAAGAGAAAACCTTACGAAACAATTTTTAATAGAACTAAAATGTTTATTATAAAAAATACATTAAATTATTTAACATGATATTTATTTTTTAAATTACATATTTCTGTCGATAGTATTACAGAATCTGTATCGTTTACATAATTTGGTGCATGCGAATGAGGTGCTCGACTAAAACACAGAGTTCCATCATGTGTAACCGCACATCTTGACTTACATAAACCTGCCCTTGTGTGAATACATCTCCAATGAGTAGATTTTTCGACACGGCGATGAAAGAAAAATTTGTAATTCTTTACTACCAATATTGGATGAATACTATTTCCTTTTAGGTACGTTATGATTTCTGTAGGAAAAAAAAATATGCTATCATTATAAATAGTCAGCATTATAATTTGCAGACATACACCACGCACATACGCCATGATACTCATGTATCAAATAGATAGAAATTGTAGATTCTTACAGGTGTATATTGGGTGATAAATTGAAGCTAAGGGAAAGAGACCAAGAAGCAAAAATGGATAGATGAATAAGTTTGTGATGAAGAGCAACTTGTCAATCAACTTAAAAGCTAAATTCTTATAACTCGTCGGTTTTAACATGCGGATTGCAGACTGCTACTTTCACCACCGCACAGATATTAAAAACTACACAACGATCAGTGGTACGACGAATGTTAAATATAACAATACGTTATAAGAATAAAAGTAGATGGATAGAGGAGCGAAGATCAGTTAAGAATGTGAAGCACAGAACAAAGACTAAATGCATAGTATAAGTATACATAGTATGCCATAGCGCAAGTTTTGTGACGTCAGCAGGTTCAACACGACAGGACGATCTCTACCTGTATGGTACTTACACCCAACACGTTGTAATCAACGGAGCTTGTGTGTGCTGACCCCTCCTGAGTCTTACGTGGTCTAGAACGATTTTAGTACACCAAAAAGACATACTATGTATACTTATTATACTATGACTAAGTTGAACTGTGCGGACCACATAATGACAGTGAAGAACGGTGGTCTAAAAGCATGCTGTGTTGACAATATAGATAAAGCAAGAGAAGGAGATCGTCTTCTAAAACGACGGAGTAAAAACGACAGTGGTATCAAGCTCTGAATGCAACTAGAGACCAGTTGGGGGGATGTAGAAAGAGAAAACCTTATGGATCAATTTTTAATAAAACTCAAATGTTTATTATATTATAAAAAAAATATATTAAATTATTTAACATTGCATATTTGTGTTGATAGTACTAATACAGATTGTGTATCTTTCACAAAATTTGGTCCATGCGAATGAGGTGCTTGACTAAAACACAGAGTTCCATCATGAGTGACCGCACATCTTGACTTACACGAACTGGTATAAATACATCTCCAAGAAGTTACTTTTGTGTTACGACGATGAAATAAAAATTTATAATTCCTCACTGTCAACACAGGATGTCTACCAGCTCCTTTTATATAAGTTATGATTTCTGCGGAAGAAAAATTATGCACTAATTATAAATAATCAACAATTTAAACCTGTAAACCAGCAGGTGTAACATGTACCCATTCCAAATTAATAGTAGCGTGTGTTCGTTAATGTTTGATTGCATAGCTGCCAGGACGCATGCGTAGCGAAATGACATCATAGAATGCAACTCGCAGAGCACGCTTATTACGGTACAGAAGCGATTATCAACGGACACAACATTTACAATAGGACCTATTGTAACGAGCTCATAAATGCGGCTACAGACCGGGTGTCGTACAATGTAGAAAAACACTAATTTGGGGTAATTATTTAATAATTAATGACGTTGAAAATGTTTTTGTCATGAGTGCTGTAATTTCAAAAACTGACAATTCAATTATTGCTGTCGGACGTTGCTAGTGCTACCGGTCTAGGTCATAAAATCGTATTTACCGGACGCGTTGTAAAGCTTCTAACCGTAGTTAACAGTTCAGTATAATTAAAGAAAACTTGGAGAGGTGGCACGTTACTGACTTTTCCCAGTTTTCACAAACAAAGTCACAAGTATTAATCAACATTTTCTTTAATATAAAAAATAAATTACATTGTTTATTTATATTTTACATTGCATATTTGTGTCGATAATAATTCAGAATGTGCATCTAACTTATAATTTTCTTTATGCGAATGAGGTTTTCGGCCAATATACAGGGTTCCATCGTTAGTAACCGTACATCTTGCCCTACATCTACATGAACCAGTGTTACCGTAAATACATCTCCAATAGGTTAATCTTGTATTACGACAATGATATTGAAATTTATAGTTTCTCGCCACCAGCAATGGATGTTTACTATTTCCTTTTATGTACGTTATGATTTCTGTAGGAAAAAATATGGTATATTTATACAACGTCAACATTAAAATCTGTAAACATGCACATATTAACTGAGAAGTCGCAAATTCTTTAAATCGCTACGTTTCTTATTTTGTTGTTTAAAAAATTTAAAATAAATTATTATTTATAATTTAAATGTAAATCTAGTTATCTCTGAAAAATAACAACAATTAACAAAAGTTCAAAACAAATTGATAAGCGATAACTTTAAGGGCGTTTTAAAAAAATCAGTACAAAAGTTTTTCAGAAAAATATTTTAATAGAAATACGTTTAAAACTATGAAATGAATACAAATAAAATTATAATAATTATAACAAGTTTAAGTTTTAAACAAAAAGAAAATGATAATAATTAATTTATCAAAAATTTCACTCTGAGGGTATGACCTCATTTTGAATTTTGAAAAATGTCATATTGTGGCAAATAATTCATAAGCGCAAAAATATTTATTATAAAAAATAGGTAAGTACAGTCTCGTGCATATCTTTTCGCCACCCCGGCAATACGTTATAACAATTTGTCGGTACAACCATTAATAACACCCCCCCTACTTAAACTGAGGGGTAACTTTATTTTGCCAACAAGTATTTAATCAACAAACTGTGTTGGTATTATGATGGTTGCACCCACAAATCGTGCAAACGTATTGCCGGGGTGGCCAAAAGATATGAACGAGACTGTACATGAAATAGTTTATTTAGATTTAGTTTTTTTCATGGCTTTAGATTTTTTCGTGGATTTACGTTTTTTCATGGTTTTCTTTACACTACATATTTTGGTCGATATTATTTCGGAATCTGTCTCCAAACCAAAATTTGGTCTATGATAATGAGGATTTTTACCAAAACACAGAATTCCAGAATGAGTAATGGCACATCTTGAGTTACATGCAGTATTGTAACATCTCCAATAAGTACAATTGTGGGTACGATAGTGATATTGAAATTTATAGTTTCTCGCCACCAGCAATGGATGTTTACCATTTCCTTTTATGTACGTTATGATTTCTGTAGGAAAAAATATGCTATATTTATACGTCAACATTAAAATCTGTAAACATGCACATTGCACATATACTCCAAATAGATAAAAATTATATATTCTTGTGGGTATATTCATTTTGGTAAATTGAAGCTTAGGGAAGGACACCAAGAATAAGTTTGGGATGTGGAGCAACTTGTCTACGTTCTCAAATGTAGAACTTTAAAAATCAGCTTAAAAGCAAAATTCTTATAACTAGTGCGTGCTGTCGGTCTTGAGACTGCCGCTTTCACGACAGCACAGATACTACAGACTACACAACGATCAATATCACAATACGTGATGATAAAAAAAGAGTGGATGGATGTGTTGCAGGGAACGGAGAAGACTATGGAACTGTTGCTGTTATGGGCCACGTAATGACAATGAAGAACGATAGGTGGTCTAAAAGCAGGCAGTGTTGACAATAAATGAGGAGCAAGGAAGAAGGAGAGTTTTCTAAAGCAATGGAGTGAAGACGACGCTGGTATCAAGCTCTGAATGCAACTAGCGGCCACTGGGGGGATGTAGAAACAGAAAATCTTAGGAAACAATTTTTAATAAAAATAAAATATTTATTATAAAAAATACATTAATTCATTAACGTAATATTTATTTCACATTACATATTTGTGTCGATATTAATACAGAATCTGTATCGTTTATATAATTTGGTTCATGCGAATGAGCTGCTCGACCAAAACATAGAGTTCCATCATGAGTAACCGCACATCTTGACTTACACGAATTAGTATAAATACATCTCCAATAAGTTAATTTTGGCGTACGACAATGATATAAAAATTTATAATTTCTCACTACCAATACAGGATGTCTACTAGTTCCTTTTATGTAAGTTATGATTTCTGTGGAAGAAAAATTATGCAGTAATTACAAATTATCAACAATTTAATCCTGTAAACCAGCAGATAAACATGCACCATTCCAATTTAGTAGTATAGTGTGTTCGTGAATGTTTGGTTAGGGTAGGTTTGGTTGCATACCTGCCAGGAGTTGAATCAATGACATTGGGTCCTACAAGAACGCAGACCAGACATTCATGAACACACGTTTTTTTATCTATTTGGGTCACCAATTGAAGCGTAGGGAAAAATCAAGTAGTAGATATAAAAAGGCTTGAGATTTGAAGTAAAATAAATAAATGAAACTGGTCGATTTTTTTATCTTAAATCCAGCTTTTTTAACGATCAGTCTCCCAATTTTCAGTATAAACAAACAATTAGAGTTACAACATTGTTTATTACAAAAAATACATTATATTGGTTTTGTACGTTTTACATTGCATATTTTGGTCGATAATATTTCAGTATCTACATCCAACACAAAATTTGGCTTATGCGTATGAGGTATTCGACCAAAACATAGAGTTCCATCATGAGTAATCGCACATCTTGACTTACACAAACGTGACTGAGTATTAACACATCTCCAAGTTACTTTAAGTTACTTTTGAGTTGAAATAAAAATTTATAATTTCTCGCTACCAACACAGGATGTATACTAATTCCTTTTATGTAAGTTACGATTTCTGTGGAAGAAAGCAGTAATTACATATAATCAACAATTTAAACCTGTAAACCAGCAGATAAACAAAAACATGCACCCATTCCAAATTAATAGTACAGTGTGTTCATGAATACTTGGTGCGCGTAAGTTTGGTTGCATACCTGCCAAGACTTTTTAGGTTAGCTAAAACATTGGGTGTTATAAGCACGCGGACCAGACATTCATGAACACAAGGTAAATGTAGATTTTTTAATCTATTTGGATCATCAATTAAGTATTGTAAAACTTGCCTTCATCCTCTAATCTGCACTTTATCCAATAGTTTAATTAAAATTTTTTCACAGTTCTAAAATTCCGTATTAGGCTAGAGAGCGGGTCCCTTCTATCTCTGGAGCCATCGCACAACAGAGGTGTAGTTACGCTACTCTTATGTTTTAGAAATGGGATAGTGAAGGCAGAGACAAAAGAAGAAAACTCCATGTATACGTGAATTTTTAAAAAATAAACTTCAATTGTTATAAATCACAACAATGTTTATTATAAAAAATACAATTATGTAGTATAATGTTTTACATTGCATATGTGTGTCGATATTAATACAGAATCTGTATCGTTTACATAATTTGGTTCATGCGAATGAGGTACTCGGCCAAAATACAGAGTTCCATCGTGAGTAACTACACATCTTGATTTACAGAAACCAGCGTTAGCGTAAATACATCTCCAATAAGTTTGTTTTGGGTTACGATAATGTAAGAAAAATTTGTAATTCCTCGCTACCAATACAGGATGTCTACGAGCTCCTTTTATGTAAATTATCATTTCTGTGAAAGAAAAATTCAGCAATAATTATAAATATTGACAAATAAAACCTGTACATAAGGACACATGCACAGACTCAAAATAAAAAATTCTTTCATCTATTTGGGTCTCAAATAGCTTGGGGGAAATAAGCAAGAGACAAGGGATGGGAGCATTGGGGAAACTCGCCTAAATCCTGAAATCTAAAACTTTTCCAATTAAATCAAAAATCGCAATCTTTAGACACGTGTCTTCTAAAAGTCTTTACATGCGGACTTGGAAGACTGTTACTTTTACAAAGACTGCACATAAATTACAATTTATGCAACGATCAATGGTACAAACATGGTAGAATGGGTACGAACTACGAAGGGTGTTAAACACTTCCGTTCGTGGGAAAACAAAATAATAAATGGGTGGGGAAGCAAACAGACATTAAGGATGTGAGAGCAGATGGTTAAGATGAATAAATGGAACGGGGGGGGGGGGGGTACGAAAGAAGAATTATTGCTGTGTTGACTACATAAGGAGGCAAGAAGAAGGGGTGATGGGACGAGAGATCTCCTATAAAGCAATGGAGTAGAGATTATAAGAAGACGGCAGATCCAAACAGTTCTCGAGGGAAAACTATGTCCAGAGAAAGAAAAACAAATCGCTATAGATGGTTTTTATTTATTTTAAAATAAAATTGAATTACAAGCGTAATCAATGCAATAATGTTTATTACAAAAAAATACACTACATTTTTTTTATGAATAGTATCGTACGTTGCATATTTCTGATCCCACTATTTCAGAATCTGTATACACATCAAAATTTGGTTTATGTGAATGAGGTGCACGGCCAAAATACAGATTTCCATCGTGAGTAACCGCACATCTTGACTTACACGTACCATTGCAAGAGTTAATACATCTCCAATACGATTGTTTTTCATTACGATAATGTAAGATAAATTTGTAATTCCTCGCTACCAATACAGGATGTCTACGATTTCCTTTTATGTAAGTTACGATTTCTGTGGAAAAAAATTATGCAATAATTATAAATTATAACAATTAAAATCTGCATACTAGTAAAACTACAAATATAATCTTTCATCGATTTGGGTTACAAATTAAAGCTTGGTCAAAACAGCAAGAAGCAGAAATGAACTTGGGATTAGGATCATTCGGCAAACTTCATTACATGCTTAAATTAAAATCTCGAGTTTTTTTAATGAAATTAAAAGAAAAAATCTTTGAACTCGTGCATGCTGCCGGATTTTACATACTGACGAGACTGCTATAGTCAGGAACTTATGAAAAGCATAGGAAGGAGACAATATCAAGTGTAGTACATATGGAGGGAGCGAGTGCTCTCTCCCTCTATACTATGTCTCTAAAAGCGATCAAATATTACCAGATACATTTTCGTTATAGAGCACTGGCTCCGCCCTATTCTTCTCACGAGTTCCAGACTTTACTTCCATAAAGATTATACGTACACAAATTACAAGCTACGCAAAAACCAATGATACAAAAAATGAAAAAAAAAATGCTTAAAAAGAAATGAATAAATACATAGGGTATCAAACAGAAGTAAAGGAGGGAGAGAAGGAAATTGGGGATGATAATAAGCTAAATGAGAATAGAGCTCAGTGAATGAATTTAGAAATAGGGAAAGGATGACTAGGTCCAGAAGTAGAACAGTAAAGTTTGGGAAAATAAAACTAGCTGCTTAGGCGGTTTTAAGTTTTTTTTTACAAAGACATTCAATTACAAGTGTAATTATCATAACAGTGTTTATTACAATGAAATAATACATTATTTATTCATATTTTTTACATAGCATAATTGTGTCGACACCAATTCAAAATCTTTATCAAAACCAAAATTTGGTTTATGCGAATGGGGTACTCCGTTCAAATACACAGTTCCCTCTTGAGTAACCATACATCTTGACTTACACGTACCAAACCTAGCGTAGATACATCTCCAAAAAGCTCCTTTTGGCTTACTATAATGTAAGAAAAATTTGTAATTCCTCACTACCAACACAGGATGCCTACGACTTCCTTTTACGTAATATACGATTTCTGTGGAAAAAAAATTAAGCAATAATTATACATAATCGAAAATTTAAACCTGTACACTAGTAAACATACACAGCCTCCAAATTAACTGTAAATGACTTAGCTTGGGGAAAAATATCAAAAAGCCAAAATATACTTGTTCTGAGGAGCGTTTAACAATTTTACCTACATTCTCAAATCTGGAGTGTTTCTTATAAAATTAAAAGCTAAAATCTTTAACATGTTTGCTGCCAATCTGAAAACAGTATTCTATTTTCTCTGTGGTAGCAAGAGTTTTAAAGCTAAACATTTATACATTCAAGTAGAATGTTATTTTCTTAAAAATACTGTTTAAAAATACTAGCTTCTAGATCTATTGTGCCACTGTTGCAAAATTCATTAAAATTGTACGAGCTATATCGTAGTTGGTACCATTGAATAAAAAAAATCGTTATCAGGAAGGAGCATTACAGTCGATAAAATGTAAACGCGATGGGAGACTAAAATGGCTACTTCCGTTCTACTTTCTCCTATGGCAAGCTTCCTCAAGGCGGCGCCACACATACAGGCCACACCGGAGCGTCTGGACATCGTTCAGGAGGCCTGAGCGAACTTTGACCTGATCCATCCAACTTCAAGCGTTGCTTTAAAATTCACCTGCAGCACAGGCCTGGCAGGAGTAAAAGCCTGTACGTGTGGACGCGTAATAGTTCCGGCTTGCCTGGGCACATTTGGCCTGCACGATAAAACTGTGTGTGGCGCAGCCTTAATACTCTTTCCTATCAGTAAGGAACGTTGCACCTGATGATATGTGACTGCGCTTTTCTCCTGGTTCAAAAAATATTACAAAAATAGAGCCCTCGATGAGCGACTTCGCATATGGGCCTCTCGAATGCTTATTACTTCACTGGTTTTACCTGCTTTAATATGCAGATATACTGCTTTCATCAAGATTACACAGAAATTTAAACGAAGTAACGACTAATGATCAGAAAATAAATAAATGGATAGGGAAGCAAACGTAAATTAAGGATGTTATGGAGGGAGTTGGGAGGATGGAAAAGAATAAATGAAACTGATTGGATTACATAATAAGAATGAAGGATGATAGGAGCCCCAAAAGAGTGCTTTATTGGCAATCAAGGGAGAGAGATCAACCCCCAAAGCGCAAAGAAAATAATTTGATAACTTCGAGTATAAGCGATTTTTAATTTTTTTAAAAGGAAATAAATTACACGCATAATCATCAACAATGTTTATTACAAAAAATACATTAAATTATTATTTTTTTATAATCATTTATTTTGCATATTGATGTCGATAGCAATTGAAAATCTTTATCAAATTCAAAATTTGGTTGGTGCGAATGAGGTATTACACCAAAACACAGCTTTCCATCATTAGTAATAACACACGATGACTTACATAAACCTGCCCTTGCGTGAACACATCTCCAATTTACTCCTTTTTTACTACGAGAATGATAGGTAAATTTGTAATTCCTCACTACCATAACAGGATGCTTACGACTTCCCTTTAGGTACGTTACGATTTCTGTGAAATAAAAATTTTGCAATAACTATAGATAAATAATCAACAATTATTAAAAGCTCTCCACCAGCAAATGTGTAACAATTCCAAATATACAGTATATAATTTTTTTCATCTAAAGGGTCATTACAATATCAAGAGTCGGTTTTAACGTGCAGACTCTAGAGTGCTCTTTTGACAGCGAATGAAGAGTGTTGTGGTGGAAATCAAGAGGACAAAAAGACAGAGGTCGTCCTACAAAGTCATGGAGTGGTCGTGTTTAATAGACAGCGGGATCAAGCTGAATAGTGCTAGCTACTAGAGATCAGAGGAGGGATGTAGAAAGAGAAATAGAACAGTTTGAAAGAAAGAGAGGAAACTTCATGAAATAATTTTTAATAAATATCGGTGTGGAGGCGATTTATAATTGTTTTAAAAGATAACTGAATAACTACAAGCCCAATAATCGCAACACTGTTTATTATAAAACAAAATACATTAAATTATTTAGAATAATATTTAACATTGCATATTTGCGTCGATATAAATTTTGTATCTCTATCGTTTACAAAATTCGGCTCATGTGTATGAGGTACTCGGCTAAAATAAACAGTTCCATCGACAGTAACAATTAATCTTGATCTACACAAACCACCAGCGGAGTAAAGGCATCTCCAATACGATTGGTTAGCTTTACGATAATGTAAGATAAATTTGTAATTCCTCGCTATCAACACAGGATGCCTACGATGTCCTTTTATGTAAGCTATGATTTCTGTGGAAGAAAAAATATAATTATAAATAATTAGCAACCTGTACACCAGTAAACGTACACAAAGAATCAAAATGGGTTATAAATAGATGCTTTCATCTATTTGGGTCACAAATTGACGCTTGGTCAAAAGAATCAAGCAAAAATAGACTTGGGAAGGGATGCACTTTGTGGCGTTTTTGTAAAAATTCACTTAAATCCTTTACTTCAGTAATAAGATCCCGTAGTCACGTTATTGAAAGGTGTTGAAAATTCGACATGTGAGTTTATCAAAATAGTTTTCGTACTCGATCTTCTTTAATACCTAAAATAGATTTAAAATCTTCAACTTCTCCTTCCGCACTATTGCAAACAATCGGATGATAAGAAACTCCTGTCGAACAGCCACTACGAGCACCAAAATGGCGTCGATAGACAATATAAAAATCGATAACTACTTGCTAACGGTTGATATCCAAAAATATTAACACGCCAAAAGGAAAGCCCTAAAATACATAAATGAACAAACGAACAACAAAGTAAGACGTATACACATACCTTCGAAAAGGACATCTTCCAAGGTAAAGATAAAGATATAGAATAGAAATTCTAATATATTTATAGAAATAATTAAATATTATTATAAACAATTACAATAGAGGGAGCGGAAATGCAGAAATTAAACATTTATAATAAATACAAAACAAATAATATCTTCAAGTTTATTATTATTTTTCCAAATACATACTTCAATTCGTAATGTGAAAATAATGAACAGACAGGTGAGGAAAGAGAAGTTAAAGACATCTTTGGCTGGAGGATGATAAGTACGCTAAAAAAGTGCTTCGTGGGAAATCAAGGAAGAACAAATGAAACAGAGAGAAAGAGATGGGTGAAGTGGTAATATTAACGAAACAGCAGTATCAAGCTGCATGATACCAGCAAAGTAGTATCTATTTATTTATAAATTTTTACAAATCTAGAATTGTTTCAAATAATTCAATTCATGAGAAGGAAATTGGAACAGAGAAGAAAAGATCGTCTTTCAAAGTGATAAAGTGGGATATTAAGGATACAGAGAGATCAAGCTGAACGAGATCAGTAAAAAAGAAAAGGCAGAGAGAAATGAAAACCTTATGACTCGATGTTTTAAAAAAACTCGATGTAGAGGTGATTTTAAATTTTTTAAAAAGAAAATTCAAAACAAGCGTAATAATCATTAACAATGTTTATTATTCATAAAAGTATTCATTTATATTTTTTTACATTGCATATTATGGTTGATATTATTTCAGAATCGGTATTCAAACCATAAGTTGGGGTATGGGAATGGCGCAATCCGTTTAAACACAAAGTGACATTGGGAGTAATTACACATTTTGCCTTACACCCACCAGGGTTAGCTTTAGCACATTTCCAATGAGATCCTTCTGTATTACGATGATGAAAACGAAATTTGTTATTCCTCAATACTAACACAGGATGTTTAGGGCCTCCTTTTATATAAGTTAGGATTTCTGTAGAAAAAAATATGCAATAATTATAAAAAATCAATTAAAACCTCTACACCTACACCAACACCAGAAAACATGCACAAAGAATCAAAATGGATAGTAAATAGATACTTTCATCTACTTTAGGTCACAAATTATAACTTGGCCAAGAACATCAAGAAAAAATAGACTTGGGAAAGCTTGCTTACATCTTGAAATCTAGAATTGTATCAAATAATTCAATTCATGATAAGGAAATTGAAGAGAGAAGAAAAGATCGTCTTTCAAAGTGATAAAGTGGGATATTAAGGATACAAAGGGATCAAGCTGAACGAGATCAGTAAAAAAGAAAAGGCAGAGCGAAATGAAAACCTTATGACTCGATGTTTTAAAAAAACTCGATGTAGAGGTGATTTTAAATTTTTTTAAAAGAAAATTCAATAACAAGTGTAATAATCATTAACAATGTTTATTATTCATAAAAGTATTCATTTATATTTTTTTACATTGCATATTATGGTTGATATTATTTCAGAATCGGTATTCAAACCATAAGTTGGGATATGGCAATGGCGCAATCCGTTAAAACACAAAGTCCCATTGGCACTAATCACACATTTTGCGCTACAACCTGATTTAGAACTAGTACATTTCCAATGAGATCCTTCTACATTACGAAAATGAAAATTAAATTTATTATTCCTCAATACCATCGTAGGATGTCTAGGGCCTCCTTTTATGTAAGTTACGATTTCTGTGGAAAAAAAATATGCGATAATTATAAATAATCAATTAAAACCTCTACACTAACACCAGCAAACATAGACTTGTTTTTAATAACAACTGGGCTCAACCAACTGTATTGGAAACCAGTGAACACAAAGAATAAAAATGAATACTCTTTCATCCATTTTGAGTCAGAAATTGCAACTTGACCACGAACATAAAAAAATAAATTTGGGAAGGTAATCATTTCGAAAACTTGCCTACGCCTTTAAATCTATAATTTTTTCAAATAATTCAATTCATGAGAAATAAATGGAAGAGAAAAGAAAAGATCGTCCTTCAAAGCGATGAAGTGGTGATATTAAGGAAACAGCGGGATCAAGCTGATCGAGATCAGTGGATGGATGTAAAAAGAGAAAAGAAAATCTTGTGAAACGATTTTTTATGAAAACTTGACGTGGAGGCGATTTTAAATTTATACGAAATTCAATAACAAGCGTAACAACCATAAACAATGTTTATTACTCATAAAGCATTTATTTATAATTTTTTACATTGTATAACTTTGGTCGATATAATTTCAGAATCTGTATCCAAACCAAAATTTGGTTTATGCGAATGGCTTAATCTGCTAACAGACAATGTTCCATCGTCACTAATCACACATTTTGTCTTACAACCACCAGGGTCAGTTTTAGCACATTTCCAATGAGATCCTACTGTATCACGATAGTGAAAACGAAATATGTTATTCCTCAATACTAACAAAGGATGCTTAAATCTAGGACCTCCTCTTATGTAAGTTATGATTTCTGTGGAAAAAAATATGCAATTATAAATAATCAATTAAAACCTTTCGACATCAACAACAGTAACATGGACTTGTTTCCAATAGCAATGTTTCAACTCTATTGAAAACCAGTCTACACAAAGAGTCAAAATGGATATTGAAGATTCTTTCATCCATTTTGGGTCACAAATTGCAACTTGGTCAAGAACATAAAAAAAATAGACTTTGGAAGGTAAGCATTTCGGAAAATTGCCTACATCTTGAAACATAGAATTTTTTCAAATAATTCAAATCATAAGAAACAAATGGAAGAGAGAAGAGATAGTCCTTCAAAGCCATGAGTTGTTGATATTAAGGAAACAGCGGGATCAAGCTGATGGAGAACAGTGGACGGATGTAAAAAGAGAGAGAAGGAAAAGAAAATCTTATGAAACGATTTTTTTAAGAAAACTCGATGTGGAAGCTATTTCAAATTTAAAAAGGGAAATTCAATAACAAGCGTAGTAATCACAAACAATGTTTATTATTCAAAAGACATTAAAGTATTTATTTATAATTTTTTACATTGCATATTTGTGTTGATACTATTTCAGAATCGAAATTCAAACCAAAATTTGGTCCATGCGAATGGCGAACTCCATTAAAAAACAAAGTGCCATTGCCAGTAATTAAACATCTTGTCCTACACTTTTTATCTTGAACACATTTCCATTGTTCTCCTTTCCTACTAAGCCAATGATAAGTATATCTGTAATTCCTGAATACCAACGTAGGATGTTTAGGGCCTCCTTTTATGTAAGTCATGATTTCTGCGGAAAAAAAATTGCAATAAATATAAATAATCAATTAAAACCTCTACACCAACACCAGCAAACATAGACTTGTTTTTAATAACAGCTGGACTCAACTGTATTGGAAACCTTCAATTAAAATATGAGAAATAGAAAGAGACAGAGAGAAAAGTCGTTCTAAAATACGAGGGCGGAACTATAAAAAATGGAAACTGTTTACAGAATGACATTGGATCGGCTGTATTGCCTCACACAGACACCGTCTGATCGCCACCGCGTTAGTCCAAACTAAGTAAAGCCCAAGCTTCACTTAACCAGCCGGTGCTCACGTCACTGACAAAATACCAGACGACTTTGTAAGAATTATCTACTAGGGCTTTTAGTTATGCTATATTTAAAAAAAATACATTTATAGATTTTAGATTAACAAACATGCTAACCTGGACCGACGGCTTAACGTGCCCTCCGAAGCACGACAAACTGCATGAGTATGAGTAATTTTAACAGGTTTAACCCACCCAAGTGCCAGCACGTTGAACCGAATAGCGCTGGTTTAGCAATATATCCTTGACCTATGCACTGATTTTCTCAGGATTATTTCTTTTTTAATAACCAAACAAAATCCTGCACTCCGTCAAGCGGTTTTTTGGCAGTAGAGCAAGCATTCAAGTGGACACAACATCATAAAGAACGCTAGTAGCGTCAAACGTACTCCTAACTTTAAGTTCGACAATGACTTAGGCCCGGTTGTATAAAACAAGGTAACCTCGGGATCTAGCTAAATATGCGTTCTACCAACCTGGATTAGGCAATCGCAAGTACAGTTAATCCTGAATCGTGTTTTAACTACAGGTCCCTGTAGTAGGGTCTGTTGTAACAAACCAAGTTCACGGTGATTGTAGTTCACAAGTATGTGATTGATCTACAGTTCACCATCAACTTGATTTGGTACAACCCGCTCTAAGTATAACAAACACCCGAAATAAAAAATTATTGGGTCATGAGTTACAAGCTTGAAAGTTCACGTCTTGCAGCGAGCACTAAGGAAATTAATTTAATAGGCTCATTACCTCAATAACGTTTATTATAAAAAAATTACATTAACAATAATTTTTTACATTGCACACTTGCGTCTCTATAATTTCAAAATTTGTATCTATTTCTAAATCTGGTTCATGCGAATGAGGCGTTCTACCTAAATGTAGTGTTTGATCGTGAGTAACCATACATCTTGATTTACACAAACCTGATTTAGTGTAAATACATCTCCAATAAGCTCCTTTTGCATTACGACAATGAAAGAGAAATTTATAATTTCTCACTATTAGCACAGGATGTCTACGATTTCCTCTTATATAAGTTACGGTCTCTGCGGAAAAATAACACAAATTTATTGTTTTATTTTTACGTTCCTCAAGCTTAATTTAAGTTATACATTCTTTCAATTAAGTTATTGGAAATTTTTAACTCTTTACCCTTGCAAAAAAAAGATTGATAGCAGCTAGATAAAATATATTTTTCACTTTGAACACCCTGTACAGTACAAGTTTCGTAAAAGTTTCAAACATAACGACAAATTGCAAGTATCGATTTGAAAAAGTTTGTGATTGAATTCTAAACTAGAGCGATGGAAATTGCAATAGTAGGGATAGATCTAACTGCATTTATGTATAAGAATGGAAAACGTGGACGGAGTGGGGTGGAGAGGTGAACAAATCACACAAATATATCTGCTTTCCACACTTATTATAAAATACACGTACTATTTTAACGTCGCCCATCCCTAGTTGGGAAAACTTCAATAAAGGCAATGAAATGAATTAAATATTTATTACTCCAAATACAAACTACAACATTTACATAAAAATACATGGTCAATACATACCTTAAATAACTAACTTACATACTTCATATTTTATTACATCACAAAAATTAATATTATCGACGTTGGGTGAATGTGAATGTTTTTGTTTTAACTCTATGGTACTTTGTTTGCCAAGAATACATCTCGCCTTACAAGCACCAGAATCATATAAAATACATTTCCAAAAGGTAGCCTTTGAATTACGATGATAAAATGTAAACTTGTAATTCTTTACAACCAGATTAGGATGACGACGAGTTCCTCTTAGATATGTGACGACTTCTGCGAAAATTACACAGATTTAAAATGAAGTACTATTTAACAATAATTCTATACTAGGCACTACTACTACGACAAACATCAAAAGCTGACGGTCTTATAGTTAATAATAAATTAAAAAAATACTAATTGTATAATAAGGTGGGAAGTGATAAATTCTTAGACGATATAGTAACCATAAAAGTCAAGAAATTTACATTTCCGACGTATCAGGCCCAGTTTCACAGTGCTGGTTTAAACTCGAGCTTCATTAAGCTTGATTTGAAAGCTAAGCTTGTTCACACATGTTAGCTTAGACCTTAGACCATCCTTCAAACCTTAAACCGATACTGTGAAACTGCGTAAGCTGCATATCTTGGTTTAAACTTTAAATCATAGCTTAATCCGACACTGTGAAACCGGCTCTTAACAAACTATTTTTTCGTAGCTCGATTTAAACCAAACATTTTATTTTTTATTCTTCATTTATAAACTTCAGGTTTATGTATAAAATTACAGTTGTCATGGAAACGACCTACAAGAAAATAGTCTCGGCCTAGGCCGGGAAAGTTTTCACTTTTCCACGGATCGAAGAAAAACAACTTTTGAACTTTTAAACGAAAATAACTTTCTTTTCTTCACCCGTAAAAATTATGAATTTTTGGATTAACAAAGCACTGTTTTACTCTTTTCAAAGAAGTGGTAAAAACAAATCAAGTTACAGAGCATTTTTCATTTATTATATTTATAAATTTTAGAAGTACATCAGTGAGAAACATTTGACAAACGATTTTCTCCACCAAAGTACAAGTAGTTTGGATTTTTTGAATTCTCAATCGAGTATTCAATATAATTTTCAGCAACTGCTCGATTTTCATCCACTATGCTGCTTCAGAACAGACATATCCACGCCAGAGACGCGAAGCTGAGGATTTACTAAAACAATGACCAGTAAGTTCTTCAGAAACTTGTAATTATTTTTGGATAACCTCGTTTCCCCTTCCATTTCTGTGTCCGATGAAATAGTGAAATATCTAAAGTGTTCGGGGCAGAAAATTGTACGTCCTCCTCCAATTATCCTCAATTTCTCAAGTTAGAATCACCTTACCTCGATGGTTCGACAGACGCCAATTATTAAGGCCCTATAGAAGTACAAATGTAAGCAATCAAAAATATACTTAAGTACTTTTTACCTTCATTAGTAAATATTTTTCTTTATCAACTTCTTTTAAAACCATATCATTTTGATGGTTAAAAAACTTTCTGAATATTTTGACCGTTTTCCCTCTAAACTAACCTTCAAGAAAGACACTTAGCAAATTTGTAACCTGATTGATCAATATCTCTACTTACGTTTTTTCCCTCTTCAGTGTATGCTTTAGATACATGTAGTCTATAAGAATAGGCCTACGACTTAACTACATGATAACCTGGACCGACAGCTTAACCTGCCCTTCGAAGTACGACCAACGGTAATTTTTAGATACTCACCATCCAAGTATAGGGTCCAGTGCATAAGGGTCCATACTCCAAAGCTTTCAGTTGGTATCACACGTTTTTAACATCAGGTTGACATGAGCTACTTCTTTTTAATTTTGTAATACAATCCTTGTCAACTCTACATATCTTGTTTTACAGCCAGGAGCCAGCCGAAAAACAGATCAAAAATTGTCTGGGAGTTTCTAGGTTAAGTTTAATGATTATTCGAACAGTTGGCTAAGGGCTTACAAATTTATGAATGCAGCATAAACGATTAGGGATTGAGCTTAAATAATATCATTTATTCCAGAAGAAAACAAATACAGTAACCTGGAATTACACTAAGTACAACTCTCAAGAAATAAGAAGGTAGGTTGTAAAGTTGCACACTCGTTTAAAATTAAAGAGAGGGGATTTAAATGAGTATTTATTGGTAATTTAAATGCGCATATGCAAGGGCTAAAACTCCCTTTCTTAATTCATGAGTGCTGTACAGTCAGCCCCACAATTATTGGCCACCCTGGCTATACGTCAGAGTGTTTATTAGCCAACAACGACAAAAGGACAGAAGGGGAGGTTTTTGATTTGCTACTTGTTGGCAAAATAAAGTTACACCTCAATTTAAGTAGGGGGTGTTATGCTGGTTTCATCCACGATTCGTGCTAAGCTTATAGCGAAGGTGACCATTAATTGTGAGGCTGACAAGGATACATTTTTTTGTTTCTATAAAAACACACCTCAGTACGTACATTACACTTAATTTCACAATTTTGTATAGAAAATTTAAAAATATGCTTTTAATTACTGCACAATAACTTAAGTCTTTCTCTACCTATTATAACGTAACTATAAAAATTTTGAATGTCAGGGCGATGCGAATGAGATGCTCTTAATTCGACAGTTCCATCGCTTCCAGTTATACATCTTGATTTACAAGCACCCGAATTGTACCTGTGACATTTCCAATACGTAGTTTTTCCAGTAACAGAAACGCTTTGTTTAGTGTATTTATAATTATTTATCACTAAGAAAGGTTTTTGTCGTACTCCTTGTACGTATGTCGCAATAAGTTCTAGGAAAAAATTAGTCGTTAATTATTTCACTGTTGTTATAAACTACTTATTTGCAATTAATTCGTTATAAATAAATATTATTTAAGCCACAAAACCTAATTTGAGTTTTAAAAATAATTTAATATTAACGGATGTAACTCCGTTTCGGAGTACTTCGAAAGAAAAAATAGTTATGGAGCTGACTCTGACTTTAGTTACACCCGATATATTTCAAAATTCCACTGTTTTTGTTCACTTTCGCTTCTAATTTTAATAATAAGAATTCTTTTTTTAAGTAATAAGAACTTTATTATCCATACAAAAATCACAATGCAAATACGTTTCCAATACATTTTTTCTATAATTGATAACAAGGTTACACATTTTCTTCAGATCTTACGAAAATTGTTTCAGTTTTTTGGTTTGTGTAGTAAGGTTTAAGTTTCTGGGTACCTATTACTGGGTTTTCGCCATGTCTTATTTCGAGCGGGTCGTGGGAATGAAATCCTCTTATTTTATAATATCCACCTTTACTAATGAGACACGTTGATCTACAAGAACCAGAGCGATATTTGTGGCATAACCAATATGTACATTTTGTAGCTTCAGAATATCCGTGTCTGTAGTACTTATGATTATTCATCATTAGGTAAGGGTATCCTCGCGGTGATTGCATGTATGTCGCCACAAATTCTGTGAAAAATTTGATACATTAAATTATATGTGCGTTCACTAGATTATTAAATTTTCTTTAATTTCAGTATTAGAGTAATTATTTTTTTAAGTAATGACATTTCGCGAAAAAGAGGAAAGTATATTATTAGACCTAACAAGATGGTTTGTCTGGTGTGGATATCAAGAGAGCCAAAGGAACTAACGAAGCAGAAAAACCATCTCAATGTTAGATCAAAAAGTAAGTGCATTGAACACTTACATTACGTCACTCTCATGAGATAACAAGGTAGGTCCCAAACCTTAATAGACTTCACATACAGATAGTCGTAGGGTCATGAACTGATTTTTGGAAAAACGTCTACCTGTGGAGAGATATCACACGGAGACCTTTTTCGCGAAGAGGACGAAACAACTTCCACGCGAAGGGTCGCTGACAGAAGATTATATCTCTAAAGAGCCGCAGATTACCAAAAATGTTTAAAACTCGACTAAAATAATTGAATATATCGGCAGAGTCTCAAGCGAAAATGGGACATTGAGAAAGATGTTCTGGAAGCTTTAGCTGTAAAGTATTATGAAAACGGAAAATGTGCAACTTTGGCGTACGGACTTAAACTTTTTCAGTATACCTACCATGCGGTCTAACAGGGCACCATTAGAAAAAACAATGAAGAAGTTAGGTGAGGGGTAATGTGAGGTTAGGTTGCCCAACCAAATGGTTAAATAAACAATAATTTAATTAAATAAACATTTTAATAAATATATTCAAATATTTATTTCATAAAACTAGTTATAAAAACTGGGCCAAAGGATTTTTGATAAGGTTTTCCTCTAACAATACTAAATTGAGCTTTTTCAACTGCGTAAGTATTAACAACAATATTAAAATTTGCTTCGTGATTATGAACCAGTCCGTTAGTTTTTAAAACACTTCCACTAGTCACAAGTCTACATTTACATCTTGTTTTATCATAACTAGCACATCTCCATAAAATTCGATCAGGTGGTATTCTTCTTTCACTGATGTATCTATTATCTTCAAAAACAAGCTTTGGGTGTCCTCTTCCATGAAGATAAAGTATTGAGTCTAAGTAAAAAATAACAAATATTAATTACTTATTTTTGCAATTTTTTTACTAAGTTTTAAAATCGCCTCTTTAATTCGGACTTTATGCGATGACGGGTTCCGCCCAAAGGAAGTTTAGGAAATAACAAATAATTTGAAAATTAAAATTGTATAGTCTGTTTCAAATTCGAGTGTATGTATGGTGATCTCGGAAACCGAAAGAGATACGAAGGTGGTTAAATTAGGGTAAAGTTGCGTATTCGGGGGGCCCAATGTTATAGCATTAAGAATTCGCAGGTACAATCAGCTTCACAATTAATGGCCACCCTGGCTATACTTTTAGCACGAATTGTGGATGTAATCACCATAACACCCCTTACTTAAATTGAGGGGTAACTTTATTTTGCCAACAAGTAGTAAATCAACAACTTCGCCTTCTGTCCTTTTGAATTTGTTGTTGGCTAATAACCACCCTAAACCAGGGTGGCCAATAATTGTGAGTATATTGATTACTTTAGAATGTATTAGCTAAAAACTAGTATTTTGAAATTTTAATTTAATTTTTTTCTAACTTTCTAACATTTCTCTATAGCCACTATTTATAGTACGGGAGATATCGTTAGAACCGGTCCTAAATGACATCCTTAGCATTCCTATCACGAATGTGAACAAAAACCAAAGAAAACTAGATGTAAAGTGATCATTCCGGAAAACTGATTTAAGGACCCTGAGCTTATTTGGAAAAAAATTATAAGAATTTATACATTACCTTATAGACATGTTGTACCTATAAAGTTACATTGCTTAAAGAACTCCAAGTAGTAAACTTTGGATGTGGCTATAGGCACTTCAAGCTAAGCGACACGCTGTCTTGCGGTAAAATGATTGGTTTTAAATGAAAGTCTCAAATTTCCTTTTAATATTTATTAAACTAAGTACTTATGTATACAATTTAGTAAGTAATAAAACGAATTTTTTAAGTTTTACTATTAAGTAAATTTAAAGACATGACTTTTAAACCCTCTAGATTATTACGTTTAGTGTCGTACAAATGATTATGATCGACATTATTATATTGCACACCACTTTCACTCGTTATAAGTCTACTCCTACATTTAGTTTTGGTATAATACGAACATCTCCAAAATGCCTTATTATTTTGTCGTCTTTCACAGATGAAATCGTAACCATTTAAAATTATCTTTGGATTTTTTACTCCTTTAACGGTATAAATGACTCCTATATGGAGAACAAAAATATTAGTAATTTAACAAAAATTAATACAAATTCTTAATTAATCAAATTAAAAATGTAACAATGTTGAAAAGCGTGTATGGAAAGTGATATTTTTCTGAACTATAGTAAAAGGACGTCAGCACCAGTCTGGGTCTCTGGTATTTGTGCTCGTATAATATAAAATGCCCACTCTCAATAGACAGAAAAGTCTGCCTTTCGATCGAAAAGAGTAAGAAAAAACTTACAGGTTATGTTCGAAGCGACGATCGTCAGATCATGCGAATATTAGACACAATGCTGTACAGTGAGCCTCACAATTATACGCCAGGGTGGTTATTAGACAACAACGACATAAGGACAGAAGGAGAGGTTGTAGATTTGCTACTTGTTGGCAAAATAAAGTTAACCCTCAATTTAAGTAGGGGGTGTTATGATGATTGCATCCACAATTCGTGCTAAACGTATAGCCAGGCCATTAGTTGTGAGGTTGACGGTACTTACTCATTGTCTATGAATGTACTCACAAATTACCGTTCAATACTTTCTTAACAAACTCTGGTTAAACCTAAAATATAAAGTGTTTGGTATCGTGTAAAGCTACTTTTACAAGTTTTCGGCTATGTCGAAAGATAACATAGTAATGTAGGCGATTTTGTTTTGATTTACACACGGTACCGTAAGACTTTTAACATTTTCTTGCACTGTTTGACTTAAAGGAGGACTTAAAACGTCGAGATAATCTAGGGTTTGTCAAGGGCAGTATAATAAACAAAATCAACAAAATAGACATAATAATTTTCTATATAACTACAAATAAGTGTATACATTAAAAGCTGATATAAAAAATAAATCATCTTCTACTCTACATAACAGCAAACGTTTCTATCACGATACGTTATAAGGTTATGACTTATTATACAAGAAAGAACTCGCAGTTACGATGTGTGATCAAATGCAACATTACGTATAGGAGTGTCACAGAAAAAAAAATAAAACAATAGTTCAGAAAACAGTAATTCAGTAGCAGCCGTTAGAAAAAGTCTCCCGTAGCAGTAAGACACACAATCCACTGTGGCCTAGGGAGCTTGCGGATACCGCTGCTCAAAAACAACTTTAGCTGCGTTTTAAACAACTGTAACACGACACTTTTTACGTCATTATCAGTTTGAAAGAGTCCGAACGTTGCAAACATGTGAAGAGTGCATTAGAGAAGAAGCAGGGAATCTGGATATGGACCCCATTCTACGATTTTGATTTGTCACGTGACTTTAATTTATTCGACCCCTTAAGGGGCTTCCCTCTCAAACTGATGATGACGTAAAGAATGTGGTATTACCATAGTTCATACATAAGCCAAGTCACTCTTTGCGGGTAGTCGTACCCAAAAGCTTCTAAGCAGTGAAATTTTCGTTTAAATGGCAATGGAGACTTTTTCTAGCGACTACCAGTGATTTATTTATGTAACCGATTAACCGACTATCTGTTGATCACACCTCGTATACTTAAGGAACCCGTATTCATGCATCTATAAAAAAAATTAAAATAAAAATATAAAATAAACAGTTTAGGTTAATTTTTGAATCTTTATTAAACCTTTCTTTTTCTTTGATTTAATTTCTTTCGAAAGTGGCCTATGGTTATGGGTGCCACTTTTAGATAATAATTTTCCTGCTCGAGTCTGACATTTAGCACAACAATCTTGCATGATACACGCCCACAGCTTTTTCCCATCTATTTCTTTTTGGCAACGATAGATGTTTTTGTGAAGAACTAAATCAAGAGAGCCGTTTAGATCCATAACAAAGGTAAACACACCTATGACAAATAAAACTATCAGATAATAAATCGATGACATATTTTTATAAATTATTAACTTTCGTATCAATGCAAAATGTTCAATTTTATAATAGATAATACAATACGAGATGAAAAAATTGTCAAACGAGGAGTATACGAGTTTGATATAGGTACTATTGAGTATAGCAATATGAAGTTACAAAACGAATTGTCCAGTTGTTTGCCCTGTTTTATCTACTTTCATGAAATAAGTTAAAAAAAATCAAAAGTTTTGAATTTTTGACATTTCTTTAATTTTTACAATTTTTAGCATTTAATTGTTAAATTATTTAATTATTATTTCAAAATGTGTTAAATAAATAGTGAATTTATGCCTTAATCTGTCATTTTAAATGTCAAAATTCATTACAGCATTCAATGTTGTAAAAGAGTTCATTACAAAACTGTTTTTTTAGTTTTAATGTTCATATTACATAACGAAAGTAGATAAAAAATTACCTACTCCTATAATATAATACTGGTCTGTATTTTTTTCCAAATCAGGCTGATAACGCTCCAAATATCAAAAATTCCCATTTTAAATCACAGTAGCAAAGGACTTAGATGGGTTCCTTGCGGAACATCCCAAGAATTTTATTATCAATTGAATTCATTATGTCCAAATTCACCTTCACAGGATTGTTGACTCGCAACTGCAAATATAATTGACCAGGAACGTACTTAGCCGAACTTACATTTTCTTTCCCACAACGGGCTTTAAAGCGGTCCGCGATTTTTCACGGGTCGAGTCCGGCGATCAATTTCTGTCTTGTCTAGCTTTTTAGGCCGGACCGAACACACTACATTAAAATTAAGTTTGGTGGTGAACAAGCCTTATTCGTTATTCCATTACGAAGTATCTATTTAGTATTATTGCTAATTCTCTGCAAGCCGAGATATTGCTTTCAAAGGCTGGTCTTGTGATAAGGAATAAGGAAAAAGAGAAATATATTTAGTAACGAATTGGCCAAAAGTTTACAATGCCCCAATTTTTGGGTCAGTCAATTGTTGGATAGTATCTTTTTTAGTATGTGTTATGTAACGATTAAAATTTCAAAAAATCTCTATTTCTGTTATTTATACTTTTTTTTTAATTTTCAACATGCTTACTAATTTTTAAGTAATCAAAAACGATAAAATTAGGAACAGGCTTCTATTTTTCTGAATTCTGACTGAGTCCAACCCTAGTCGCTAAGCTAACCCTGATTTGATGGAACCTAGAATCCTGGCATATTTTTAACACAGTGGTCCTCTTCTTCACTGTTTACTGTGTCTCTGTTATTTCTTTTTTTTGTTATTGCGAACAGAGTATATCACGCAATCACTAGCAAATTCACAATTCAACAGTTTCTGTTAGAAATATTTTATAAAAATCTTTAGAATGCTCTTCATCACGTTGAATTTGATGTTGCGTGTATTTTTATTCCTCATACAATATTTTTATTTATTATTATACCGAGCAACACGTTATAGCCCAAAAGCCCAGGAATTATCGATTTTTACCCGCACAAAATTATTGCACAAGAAATTTATTTTTATTGCTTCGCCTACGCTATGAACATGAGGAACACCAAGAAAAGAATCGAGAAATTTGTCACGTCGGCGTCATCATTTTTTAGTAAACGGGCCCAAGTGAATAATTTTAGTTTGTAACGCCGACTTTATCCAAAGAAAGAAAATAGGCTAGACTATAACTGCAAGCATTAGACATATCACAATAACAAGATGATCCAGTCTTGGTGTAGGAGGCAAAAAATGCAAGCGTAGTTTACTAAGGTTTTGTCAATAAAAAAAGTCGACGCCAACATCAAGGTAATACACTAATCCAATTTAACTTCTCAACATTGTTTCTTTTAACTATCATAATAAAAAACAATTCAATATGGACGGGTGTAGCTAAGTCATATAAATAAAATCGTTAGGAACAAGCTGAAATTCAAATGCACCCCATACAGAGTGTCTCATAAGGAATGGGAATTGAACTTGTAAGATGAACTTGAACTAAAGATGAATTGAACTTGAAAACGGGAGGACTTTACACTAGAGTATATTAGGTTTAATTGGTTTATTTTAACCTAAAAAATCTGGGACCAAGCGTTGCCTCATTCTTTGTGAGACACTCTGTATAAAGAGACACATTCCGACTAAATGGGCATTTTAAAGAGACTTCAGAGAAGTCGCCTTCAGCAGCTGTTAATTCCGTTTTAAACTTGAGTACTTGAATTTTATGTTCAACGAATGCACATCTGTTCCAAATCTGATTGTATAAACACGGAAACGTCGTTAGATTTTATGATACGAGCATGTAGCGTGGTCACGTGGCTTTCCGTCACGTTCAACCAACGCCCTTCAGGCATACTACAAAGACACGACTTCTGTATAATTTGTATTTTAGGCAAGAAAAGTTCATACACGACAAAACTAGTGAGAAATCTCTTGATTTTTATCAGCAAAAAGACTCTATTGTGTAAATTAGCCTAAAGAGCGCTTTTTAGAGACATCGATTTATGAGGGATACATTTGAGATTGCAGTCCAAAATAGCTCCAAATTGTTAGCCCGCTCACTTAATTTTAATAGTTCCTCTGCAGTGGTCTTGTTTAATCCAGGAGATATGAATTTGTCCTTTGCGTGCTCCGTGCTTGGCTCTAAACAACAGTAGCTCAGTTTTTAAAATGACCATGGTTGAAGCAGGAGATTGCAGATTCGTTTTCACTAAACGAGATGTAAAGCTGCACAACATCGGCGTAAGAGTAACTTATAGACTCCTTTCAGGAAAAGATATAAAGAGTAAATAATTGATGACCCAAAATCGGCCCCTGAGGTACACCTGTGAAGAGGGGCTGGGAGCGGAATGGAGTTCCCATATCTTAACACTCTGCGATCTATCACTTTCACAAGGCCCAAACCTATTCAAAAAATAAAAGCCTGTATACAGCAAATTAAATTTTATTGAAACGCAAAAATTTCCACTACATAAGATCTAATAACAAATTAAAAAAATATTTTTTTTATGTATCCAGCTCTAATTAAGGCGAATTTAATGAATGCTTCCTACGCCAGCGACTCATTTTAAAACGAATCACATTAAACGGTATTTCTCTTGCTGCATTTGGATACCTAAAACAATTTCTAATTATTAAAGGACATCTAATACTTCAAATCACAATTTACATTTCGCTTAAAGTTTGATAAGCCTCGCGTATGCTCATATCGGGTGTTTGCAAAATGACTTCTTTTAATTCTCTCATAAAGACAATTTTATCTTCAGCTGTATGATCCGGTGGATGATTATGATGTTTGTTCACTTTGATATCTTCAATACTTCCATTGCTTGGAATTATAGCTCGAGCATGACATCCTAAACGTTTATATTCCAAACACCGTAAATATCTAATAAAGTTAATTTTTTTATGAATTTTTTTTTAAATATATTAAAATCGACTTACGTCATTGCAGGTTTCCCTTTCATAATATTCACATGAAAAACAAATCCATCAACTATATAACGAGGTTTATCGAGAGTCCTTTTTACTGGAGCCTTTTTTTGCAACTTGCTTAATTGATCAGCAATATCTGTATTAAAAAATACTGTTGGTACTTTAATAAACGTAACTTACTACTAAACATTAAAAAAATCTAAATAAATTACATTAAACTAAAATTAAATAAGTTTTAACAAAAATAGAGAATTTAACTCCGGAACAAACGCAAAATTATTAAACCATTTACTTTATTGTCTAAGATTATGTTACATTTTCATTTGACACTTAATTATTTTAAGCAAGTTTTCTCTGAGGCACTTCTTTACGCCAACGACGCATCGAAGTTCTTATAGATTCAAAATTGACTTCACTCGCAACGCGCGGAAACCTAAAATTTCCAAAATAATAATTTGATCCAATTACGTCAATTCTATACAAACATTGATAAAACTCCATCAAATAGCGCTTTGAATGGACTATTGAGAGATGATTGTGTGGCTTCTTTTAATTGTTTGTAAAACATATGTTTATCTTCGATTGTATCATCGGGGGGATGATTGTGATGTCTAGTTATGCGCAACTGATCTAAAGTTCCATTCAGAGGTAAATTAGCACGAGCGTGACAACCGGTGCTGCTATATTTTGCGCAAATTAAGTATCTAAAATGATCTAAAGGTTAGTGCTTGTTTAATGCGTTTCTCAAACCAAGGGTACGCGGTAGCGATCGTGTAAATCAAGAGTCGCATTCACTACACAAAACAGCCCCACCCATCCGTTTTCTCTATCTATTTTATGGAGAAGATAGGAGGAGGGATCCGACAAGTATGCTATTCAGCCCATGATTACCTCATAATCACTCAACGAGTGACACTAGCGACACTATCTGATCGCTACCGCGTTGGTTTGAGAATCGCTTTAAAGGAGATTAAAAGAACGTACCTCATCGGTGGATTAGTGCGCACTACGCTTGTGTGATACACAAAACCATCATTTACAAATCTCGAGCGTCTTTTTCTTCCTTTTTTTTCACTATCTCCCAATTTGATTTCTACTGAAATAATAATTACTGTATTATCTTATAACAAAAAATTTACAGGAAATAAGCCTGAAGACATTTTTATAAGGCGTCCCAAAAGTCTTAGTCTACGCTAATATCTTTACAATACGTAAGTATAGACGATCTTGTGCTAAGAGATCTATTTTTTTACAGAATCGCCATCATGCTGTTCATCTCAGGTTCAAATGGGCTTAAACGGCTAGGCATTTTTGCAGAATGAAAGAGAACGATGTTAAATGGAAGTATAACATAAATAAATTTAAGCTCGTGCGTACGCCGACTGGAGGAAAGGATTGACGTGATGCGTCGTAACGTTTAAGAATGGCAAACGTTCGGGGACGGTTTCTGTTGCATCCAGCCGTAAATTCGGCCTTCAAACAAACCGCGCAAGCATCACAGGCCTCGTATGAAGCATAACAAGGGCTTCACTTGGTAATGACAATTAAAGAAGAACTATGAAGAAATGAACATTTAATTAAAATCGTAGAAAATGCTTTTTAGTAACACTTAGTACACGTCGCTCTTCTTTTGGTAAAAGTACAAGGCGCGCCGCGAAACCTGTAGCCCCAGAGACTCTAAGTCTTGTGGCTCACCACGTATATCTCTTATGCTAAGTATATCCAGAGCCGTAGTGATAAAAATATGCAAACATACAAACCCCCAGAGCGCCGATGCATGTGAGGGGGTACAATGCCACTGTATGCTATTGATCCGAATTTCAAACATGTTGTAGGTATTCATTTAAAATAAGAGTACAAATTATCGGAGGGCATACAAGATTCGTCTATTCGGTGCTCTTGGGAACGGTCAACTACTCTAGTTAGTGAGGTGTGTGAGGGCAAAATAATTAAAGTTGGTTCCTGTCGGATCAATTACCCAACATTTTCAAACAATAATTATGAAGACTCTTGTACGATTTTGA
This sequence comes from Malthinus seriepunctatus, assembly GCA_963924605.1. Taxonomy (NCBI): domain Eukaryota; kingdom Metazoa; phylum Arthropoda; class Insecta; order Coleoptera; family Cantharidae; genus Malthinus; species Malthinus seriepunctatus. The sequence continues at coordinate 20,644,079 of OZ004601.1, read as the reverse complement.
TTAGGTCTATTTAACAATGAAATTCGTTAAAACAGCTTAAACAGAACCCTGGCATATTTGGACAGTCTTGACAAAAACTTATATATCGACCAACTTTTTTTTCCGCCTCCTTACAAGACATCGACTTTCTTAGTTTTACATAGCATCCTCTGCAACGTTTTCGTCTTTTAACCCCAGGTCCTTTTGGTCTCACAAACGTATGTTCGCGTCTTTTAGCTGGAATACAAAAACTAAACTAAAACACTTATCACTTTTAATATAATTAAAAATTTTAAATACTCGCTAACTGAAACCTACATCTGTTGTATCTTATTACAATTTACGTTTTTACCGCGTCGATCGGTAAGAGGATATGAGTATTAAATATTACATGCCCCTGAAGGCATGCACATGGACACCCTTTTTCTTAAGACATTCCTCAATGAAATGCTATCTAAATAATCACAGAAACAACGGACTAGTCTAGTTCACGAAGCCTAGTCAACAACACCTTTCGAGTACCATTTACGACTTGATTGATCTTATGAGCACCATTTAGAATATTTTGGGGACAAACAGAGAACTGGCTTGCATACAGGATGATTTTTTAAAGTGTTACTAATATTGGGATCTTGAAAACCGTAACTAAATAAAATAAAATCTCGTAACTCTTTTACGAGGAAATCACCCTTTAGAACACCAAACTCACTACTCTACGGCTCTGAATATATTATCTACGGTAGTTCATTTATGCCGACTCTTTTTTAATAAAAGTAACGTATTTATTTCTCTTTAAATTAACAAAGTTTTACTTCACATATAAATACGACAACAAGAAAAACAACTTAAAATTTTTAACATCGCTATTATAAAAACAAAATAAATGGTGAAAATAGAAAATTAGGCATCGCTTGCTTGCCTACGCCATCGATGCATACATGAAGAAATTTGTAATATTTAGCACCACGAGGATTTCTACAAATTCAATTATTAATCAATTATAATCAATGAATGAAGTATCTTACAATTCCGAAATGTTTTTGATATATTTCTCGTAATTTACTAGGAAATTTTTGAGCACCATTCTTCAATTGCATTAAAAACAAGTCGCGTTCTTCTAGACCAATATCTGGCAAATGATTATGATAACGTGTAACTACAAGTTGGTCTTTACTGCCATATAAAGGTACTTCACATAGAAATTAATAAGACAACAAGAAAAACAACTTAAAATTTTTAACATCGCTATTATAAAACAAAATAAATGGTGAAAATAGAAAATTAGGCATCGTTTGCTTGTTTACGCCATCGATGCAAAGATGAAGAAATTTGTGAAAATTTGTAATATTTAGCACCACGAGGATTTCTACAAATTCAATTATTAATCAATTATAATCAATGAATGAAGTATCTTACAATGCCGAAATTTTTTGGTATATTTCTCTTATTTTACCAGGAAATTTTTGAGCACCATTCTTTAATTGCATTAAAAACAAGTCACGTTCTTCGATATCAATATCTGGCGGATGAATATGATTACGTGTAACTACAAGTTGATCTTTACTACCATATAAAGGCATATGAGCTCTAGCGGGACAACCAAATTTTCTAGCAAAAGCACACAGTAAGTATCTAAAATCGGTTAATTTTAACTTTAAGGAATTTGAAAAAAATTTTTCTTAATACCTAATAGGAGGATTGCATCGAATTGCACTGTTGTGGTAGACAAACCCATCAACTATTAACCTTGGCTTTTCACAGCTCCTCCTCCCTCCTGAATTTGTAGATAACATTGAAGAGTCGTCATCTAACGAATAATTTTAATTACTCAAATCTACTCACATTCTTAAGTAAATAATTTAATTTAAATCTTAATTATGAAGTGAGTTTTTATTTAATTTTTCTAGGATCCGCTAGTAAATTGGCATTTTAAATAGACAAATTAAGGTAACTTACAAATCAATTTTATTTTTTACAACGCTTTATCATTACATACATGCTTTCACTAACTACTACTTTAGGTATTGCAAACCAATATTAACAAATTCGTGCTTCTCTTTTATAAAGATAATTTTAGCCAAATATTTATTACTACCATAAACAGCAAACATCAAAATAATATCATTCAATTATTCTTGATAACTCTTTCTCCATCTGTGCAACGACGAGCATACATTACGAAATGGCAACTCTTGCGCCCCGTTAGGGTACCTGTAAGGAAAAAAACCACCAATAATTACTCAAAGGATAAATTTAAATTTTTACAAAACTCACAATAAAGCAATATTTTCGTAAACTTGTTTCAGAGAGCCAGGCATCGTACGAGCTGCAGTTTTAAGATGATTGTAAAAGTAATCTTTTTCTTCGGCGTACACATCGCAAGGATGATTGTGCTCTGTTGTAACGCGAAGTTGGTCTTCGGTTCCGTTCACAGGCAATATTGCTCTAGCACGACAACCTGTTCGCTTCATTTCTGCACAAGCTAAATATCTGTGGTAGTAGCACAAATTATGAAGTAAAAATTTCAAAAATTAATATCAAACTTACCTTGTAGGAGGTGTACCAGCAATTAATTTATTGTGATAGACAAAACCATTAAAAACGTATCTCGTTCTAGTGGACCCTCTCTTTTTTTTCGACGTTTTCGTATCAGCTTCAACAATTGAAAATTGACTCAAATTACTTTTATACTTCGAATCTATCAAAAAAAATTAATGCTAGTAAGTATATCGAGTTTCTTTTAACTTAATGTTATCATTACTTCTACAGAGTGTCCCAACGAGGCGTTTATGTAAGAGGCGTTCTCTTACATAAAGACGAATTATATTTTAATCCAAGAATTATATTTATAATCCTTAGATATGGCAACGTTCCATAATAAATTAATAAATAAATAAAGGAAAGTGTCAAACTTTGACACTCAATACAACCTGTATTCACAATTCAACACAAAAATAACTTAACCTCAAATTTTAACTTACAAACGTCAAACTTTGACATCACAGTGTGTAACGTTGCCACATCAAACGATTATAAACATAAATCTCGAATTAAAATATAATTCGCCTTTATGCAACCGAACGTCAGAACTGCACCTCCTAAAAGTATTTTTACACATACAGGGTCCATTTAAAAGACGCAGACCATACTTGTATTTTTTAAAAGGAACACTGTGTATATTTTTACATATTTAAATTTCCCCTTCGATTATAGTAATGTATGAGTTTTAATAGAGTTACCATAGGTCTGGATCAAGATAATGCGCATTTTATGCTAAAAACAAGTCAACTTTGCTTGTCGGTTGTGACGTAACGAATTGACATTTTTTAACGTAATTTCTTCTTCCTTATTATCTTCCAAAGCTTTACATACAACGTCAAAATGCAAAGCTGACTTGTTTTAAACTTAAAATGCACAGAATTTTCGTTAAGATCCATTAACCTATATTACTTGTTTGAAATATATTTAAATACAAAAGTAAGCACCTTATGGAGCACAACCTAAAATTATTTTCTTCTCTACAGGGTGTTGTATTACTACTCGGCGAGAATATTTTTCTAAATGAAACACCCTATACATATTGAATAGATCGAGTTAGCATATAGGAATTATATCGAGTGGAAACAAGTAAGAAATATTTTTAAATGATTTCGAGAGAGAAAGAGTTATTTTTAGATAGATAGAAGGCGTCAATTATTAATTTCAAATTTGAATTACACGCCTGCAATTTTTGATAAGTGTTTACTTTTACAATTTATTTGAATTTTATTATTGGTGTTTTAAAGCGAAGATTTTAAAAATTTTAATTTAAACGAAAATATTTAGATTATGAATTAATGCACGCCTATTTTCTATCTAAAAATAACTCTTTCTCTCTCGTAATCATTTAAATATCTTATCTATTTCCACACATTATATTCCTATACAGGGTGATTCAAAACTCGAGGCGAAAAATAAAATGTCATATTCAGCGTCAAATTTAGAGTCAAAAATGTAAAATAAATTTTTTTCGTATCGGGTTTAGTTTCCCAAATAATCGTTTTCAAAGTTTTCAGAAGAAGTTAATTTTTAAAGTTAAAAAAAGCCGTGCTTATCTTGTTTATATGCAAAACACTCTCTAGCTTTTATTAGTGCGTGTGGAAAACTTTTGAAACACTTTAAAATTAATTTACACATATTATTTGAATTATTTGTTTTCAAAATTAGTCCAATTTTGAAACTTAAAATTTTGGATCTTTATGGGAAACTTTTTGAACTGATCTTGGTATCTCGGAAAAGAAGCCAAATCGGTAAAAACATTTATTACATATTTCCTGCTTAAAATTCGACTCGGAATATGACATTCCATTTTCCTTTTTTACAGGCCTGCCTTGTTTTCAATATTTATAGATTAACTTCTTCTGGAAACTTTGAAATCGATTATCTCGGAAACAAAATCCAATTTGAAAAAAATTTATTTTACATTTTCTGCTTACAATTCGATACTGATTACGACATTTTATTTTTCGCCTCGAGTTCTGAATCACCCTGTATGCTAACTCAAACTATTCAATCTGTATATTTTTCCACAGTTTGACTTGGAATTAAGTCGCCTACATGGCATTATTTTTTTTAATTTCTCGGCGGTTAGTTATTAGTCTCGCCAAGTTATTAATTTTTCTCTTTCAAAAATGCCCGCAGCAAGTGTTGCTTTCTAAAATTGTACCAAAACCGATGTTCAAGTAATAATATCGAATTTTTTTTCCTAGGTAGTTATAACTATCCTCTAGTCTATGCTATGCTATGAAATTTAAAAAGTTCGATTAAATTGTACAGGGCGCTCACTAAAGCAACCCAAAGTTACTCATTTTCAAAGGACCATAACTCATTATTTTCAAATATTTTTACATATTTGGATGCCTGATAAAATGTAAATACTAAATTTGCAAAAATATACTGACTGTTCTATTTTAAAAATCATAAATCGCAACCGGTTCTAAGAGAACTATAACCATAGGTATTAAAAATTTTTTTTGTTGAATTCCACAGCAAAGTCAAAATTTTTCGATCACGCACCGTTGGGACACCCTGTATAATAACTACACAATTTAAAAGATTTCTATAAAAACGTCTATTTCACACAAAAACTATTTTAATATGGACTAATTTTAAAAACGGAGTCCACCTTTTCTCAGACACTAATCACTTAACAGTTTTTGATAGAAGGGGCCCATAAAACTGTTGTCGTCCATGATGCGGAAAATAATCGTGAAGACACACGAAGCAAGCGTATGACTTTTTCTGTAATTTACATTATTGTAACGGATTCAGGTGTTTTGACCCCTTCCTGACTTTAGAGGATTATTGTATGCATTAAGCCTTCAATTTAAAAAAAAATTTTTAGTTTTCATCTCTAATAGCGTTCATAAATTATCTATTCGTAGTAAATTTGAACCAACTACAAGGACAAGTTTATACTATACAGGGTGAAGAAAAAGTAACGCAATATGGCTACATAATCAATTTTTCAGAAAAAAGTTTTAAACAAGACTACTAGGCTGGAAGTGCTTCTTTAATTTTTTAAATAGCAACCTATAACAACAAATGATGCTCAATACGTCGACTTTTTTTAAATTTCGTCCCTTCGTTTTTGAGATTCGAGCATCCAAAATCAGGGGTCATAAGTTTTGAATCCGATAGTAATACTGAAAGATATCACTTAATCCAAGTCTAGTATTATGAATCAAACCACAACTACAACATTTTTCAGAGAATTTACAAATTATTTAATGATTTTTATTGAAAGTATAACTGAAATAATCTACAATTGTAATTTGTAGAAAGATCAGAGCTTTTCGACTCCAAAGCCCAGTTACATGTTTAAATTATTACGCCACCTATGTAATGACGAGGCAATAGACCGAAACGATATTTCCGCCGAAGCTTCTGGATAGCTATAAAATTGACAATTACAAAATTATCCAAATTGACTTATTTAACAAAACTCACACATCTGCCAACGTGGTATAAACATTTTTCAAAGTCGAGTTCTTCATAGTTCTAACTGCCTTTTTTAATTCTGTGATAAAAATGTGCTTTTCTTCAGCGTTTAAATCGGGCGGGTGGTTGTGCGGCGTGGTTATTACGATTTCATCTACACTCGCATTTAACGGTAATACTGCTCTAGCACGACAACCTAATTTCTTATTTTCAGAACAACCCAAGTATCTAAAATGTGCCTTTTTCGTACATTACGATTAAATTACAATTGAATAATTATTTGTGGCCACTATTAAAAAATTTATATTGATAATAATAGGCGGACTTTGGGAGCTTGAACATTCATCCTCTAAACAAGAGTAAGTTTTGCTTACTGCACGAAAGAAATTATAAAAAATTAATTATCTACTCCGATAATTATGATTGTATGTCCGGTTATCATGGAATTGAACCAAAACTTTACTTTATATGGAGCCCACACTACTTGATGATTTAAAAAAATATTTCCCAACCAGTAAAGTCAGCTGCTGAGATGTTGATCAAACAGCTGACTTTTCCCAAATAGATCCATTGATTCTATACCTAAGATCAATCAGATTTTTACTACTCTTAAATAACAGCCTCTTATGAGCTGCATGATACACAAAACTACTATAGTAGAAAGAAGAAGAAAATGTGTAAAATTTATTATTATAATTTTCATCTTTAAAAAACTATTTTAAATTTCATGTACAGTTCAAATGTTAACATCAGCAACCAAAACTGCAGTTGCATTCTCGATGCCATCCTTCCAATGAAGGAAAACACTTTGTCTAGCTTTCCAATCAAATCACTAGCCTTGTTGAAGTTTTAAATAATTAAATTAACTTTCAAGTATCAATAACGCTATGGTCAATTTTTATCTCCACACTGGTAGGTTCAGCGACTACATTTTTATTCACATAATAATCGCTCAATAAATCCTAAAATGAAATATTTGTTTTAAATACATTTACAGCTATAGTTCTTGGTCAATCACTCATTAGAATTGAATAAATTAATAGGACAAATCAACAGCTCAATGTTGAAAATTCAATGTCGACTTTAGTTAATCAAGAGCTTTATAGAACGGACTGTTAAGTTTAAAAAATGATAATTGACTTTAGGATGCAATATAGATTGGATCTTATAAATCGAACTAACTACACTTACCTCTATTTCATGATTGTGTGATTTTGTAAAAGCTTTTACTTGTAGTCTGGTGCCATCACGGTTTGCTCTCATTTTCAAACGTACGGGACAATTACATCTACAATTACGATTTAATGACCCTTTTTTTTAATTTTAATAAATCACGACAAGACGTGTTGCAATTCTTAACTGATCTACTTACTTAATATATTTATTGCACCCATAATCAACTTCGACATAATGTAAATCTGGATTAATGGCACGCTGTAACCCTTTTCTGCGCGCTCCAATAATTGATCTCGATTTTACTTTACGAAAAGACGTACTAGTGCTGTATTCGTACAGTTTAAGAGCTGACTCAAATAAGCTGAGAGAATCAAATTCGTCTCCAACATTTATATCCCAATCCATTCCTAAAATTTGAATTTCATCCTTATTAAATTATATCCAAATTTTAGGATTCTTTTTTGGTTATTACTTAGAAGAATAAATGAAACATTCAAATGACGATAAAGAAGAGATCTTCCAAACTAATAACGTCGAAAGATAACTTTCTACGATTAGTAGTTTTGTGTAACAACCAACAAGTTTCTCAAGTTAATGATTGACGTTAGGTATAGGTTCCACGGAAGCTCGACTTCTAAGATCTAAGACAGGGACGTTTTCTCATTCGTTTGCATCTTATAGATAGAGTGTGCATACCCCAAAGTCCGCCAATTAACAAAGAGTGATTTGCACGTTACTATTTATTAAAATCTTAGATATATTATAAGTAAAATTATTTACCGTATCGGAGGTTTGCCAGATACCACATTATTATGGTAAACAAATCCGTTGGCTACAAATCTCATACGTGTATTAACTCTCTTTTTATACTTTTTCTTTTCGTCGCTCATGGAAAAACACGAATCTAATAAAACAAACAACACTGTTTTAACTATTACAATGTAAAATTAATTTTCATAATGTAAAACCATTAAAACTGTTTTATACAGTGTGTCTCATCGAAAACGATCCGCCTTTAATATATTTGTAACCAAGCGTCGTATAAAAATGAAATGCCAATTTATAATATACCTACGGAGAGGAATATACTAGATTTTTTTTCTTTACCGACACGTGACCATTTTTGATATGTATGAATTAAGATGAAAACGGCATATTTATTGAGTTTAATTATTTAGTTTTGTTAATACATTTTTACATTGTTAATTATTATTTAAAAATTTGAAAATTTATTATTGAGTTAATTATTTATTGAGTATTCTAAGTCACGTGTCGGTAAAGAAAAAAAAATTATGTTCCGATATTGTAATAGCCGTAAAATATTTCATCATGTCTGCAATGCCCCTCTCCGGCCACTACTAAAATTCAAATCTTAAAAAAGACCATAATATCGTTTGATCAAATGAAAAGACGTATACCTAATGCCTACATGGTCCCTTTAGGGACAAGTTAGCCGCGTGGTATCACTGTGGACTCGCACTTATTTCTAGTGTGATACGCGTTTAGTTTAACAAGATCAAGCTCTAACAAACGTCGGTTGTACGATTCAAATACCCTTGCCAATAACGTGTACCTGACATTTCTTAGCGCCTCTCCACCCCAAAGCTTTCAAGATTCTGAATGTAGTCGTAAAGTAAGTGGCCTGACAGTCGACATGTATAATGCGAGACCTAGGTGGCTTCCCTCAGCTACGTTATTATTGAAAAAATTAATAATTTATAATTAACACATTTGAAAACATTTATTGTACAATTTATTCTATTTATTGTACAAACGTAAAAAAATAAAACTAGTGATAAAAACTGATTTAGTATATCTTAGGATGTTCTTCGAAAAAGCACTCAAGACAGTAGTACTTTTCACAAGTCTGGCATATCAGGTTGGTCTGTGGAGTTTGCCTGCTAGCTTTCGATCTGCCTTCCGTTCTTGATATTCTTGCATAACAAGCAACACAACGTCGTCGTAGCCTTCGGCCGACTTTACTCAGTTTGTGTACTTGGGTTAGTGGACAAGTGGTATTCCAAACTTCCGGAAATCCTAGTAAACCAATAATTACCTTTTCTCGAAAATGAGTTATAATGTTAAAAATAATCTCACGTCTGCACGTTCGCACAGTACTTCCAATTTTAAAATCTTAAATAGAACACTAAATCGTGTAACTTGTAATAAGAAAGCTGCCGAGTGCCTATGAGAACAAAGGCCCTAATTGGAACAAGTGAGCCGATATAGACTCACACTTGCTAATATACTTATTTGCTGTGTGATACGCGATTAGCCTCATATTGCAAAGTTAAATCTTATAGTCGTAGAGTAGACTGATAGCTAGGGGTGGGCGATATTGAGAATTTCATATCGATATATCGATATTTATAAAATATCGATATTTACCGATATATCGATATATCGATAAATATCGATATATCGATATATCGGAATATCGATAAATCGATATATCGATATATCGAAATATCGATATATCGGAATATCGATATATCGATATATCGATATATCGATATATCGAAATATCGATATATCGATATATCGGAATATCGATATATCGAAATATCGATATATCGATATATCGATATATCGATATATTGGTAAATATCGATATATCGATATTTTTCTTAAATGATATCGATGATATCTTAAAAGCTGGGATTATTGAAGTAATTGTACATTTTTTTAGTGGTAATTTTTAAATTGAAATTGATACGCTTAAATTGATACGCTTGTGCAGGAACCCCTGCCTAAGGCGTGCCCCCCTGCAAGATCCTGAATGTATGAATTGCGCTTCTTGAAGAAAGTGCCTTCAGCTAAAAATAACGAAAATATCGTTATATTGCAATATTGATATATCACAATAATAATATATCAAAATATCGATATTTCAAAATATCGATGTATCAAAATATCGATATGTCAAAATATCGATATATTAAAATATCGATATATCGCAATATCGATATAACGAAATATCGATATATCGATATATCAAAATATCGATATATCGAAATATCGATATATCGAAATATCGATATATCGAAATATCGATATATCGATATATCGAAATATCGATATATCGATATTTTTTTAAAAACATATCGACTAGTCGATATATCGATATATCAATAAAAATATCGATATATCGATATATTTTCCCAGCCCTACTGATAGCCCATTTCCCTTGTCGGCCTGGTTAATGTGAGACCTATGGGGCTTCACACAGCCGATTTATTATTGTTTTAGCGATAGAAAAAATTAATTACCGTTATTAAAAATGAATATAATTATCACTTTGATAAACATTATGTACATCTAATAAAAAAAAATATTTCAAAATTGACTTAAAAAACAACTAGTAACTGATTTACTGCACTTTACTTGTAATACATACGATGTGTTGTTCAAAAAAGCAATAGAGGCAGTAGTACTTATCGCATGCGGTGCATTTTAAGTTGGTCTGTGGAGCTTTTTTTGTAGCTATTAATCGGCCTTCCTCTCGTGATATATTTGCGTAGCAAGCAACACAACGTCCACGTTGATATCGACCTAGCTTTATCAGTTTGTGGGACTCTTCAGTTGATGGACTAACGGTATTCCAGACTTCCGGACCTCCTAGTAAATCAATAATTACCTTCTCTCCAAATTGAGTTATAGATAAGTTTTTCATTACAAATTTCTTGATAGTTAGTGATAAGGTGACATGTTGGATTCGTGCGGCTTACCCGAACATAAAGTTCTACGCCATGTGAGGCCAATGTGTCACCTCCAAGTAAATTCCAATTTTTTTATAAAATTTTAGTTGGTTTAGCTACCGTGCAATGTAGAATCTCGTACATTTTAAAGAAAAATTTACGACTTGTTTACTCACGCTAGGGGTATACTTATGTGCGGTGTGGTACGGTACGCTTTTAGTTTGGCATTGCATATTTGAACCGAATAGTCTTCTGATAAATTTTCCGTTGACGGTCTGTTTAAAGCGAGACCCAACTGACTTCACTCAGCAAATTCATTATTACTTTAGTGATAGAAAATAATTAATAAAGGTTATTAAAAATTAATGTAATTAACAAATTTGATACCATTTACAGCATATTAATTTAAAAAACATAACTAGTCACAAAGAATTGATTTAGTACTGATATATTTTACTTGTACGATGATTATCAAAAAAACAAGTAAGGCAATAGTGTTTTTCACATGTGATACATTGTAAGCTGGTCTTTGCAGTTCTGTTGCTAGCTGCTTTTCCTCTGCCTATCTCTCTTGCTATTCTTTCGTAGCAACCAACACAACGCCGTCGTTGACGACACATCCTTTTGAGCCTGTGCGATTCTTCGGGACTATTGGCATTTGAAACTTCTGGAACTCCTAGCAAACCAATAATTACCTTTTATCGAAATTCAATTATTATAAATAATTTTTCATTAGCAATTTCTTAATCAGCTTTGTGAGAATTCACTAGCGCATTTTCAGTAAGGTTACATGTTGGAACCATGGGGGACTACGACGCCATACTAATGTGTCACAGCATACAAGAACATTAAATTTTTCTAATCAATTTTTTTTCGGAATCGTACCGTTGGAATACACGGTTGGGCAGTAACCCCTGACGATTTTTTACTGCAACCCAATTGATCACGTAGATCTCTTTCTTTCGTGCACGTATCATTAGTCTAGATCAGTTTAGAGATAATTATATTTTTATAAATCAAAAACTGGATCAGTGTAGTAGGTAAATATCGAACTGAAATGTAACTGTAATTTATTAAAGTGGTAACAAAATTAATTCAATATGACGATTGATTTTACCTAATTGTCTAAACTAATCTAGACTCGAATGATATTTGTTATTTGGGTTGCAGTAAAAAATCGTCAGTGGTTACAAGTTACATGGCCCACCCTGTATATCTTTAATCAGCTTTTGATGTGTCTGCTGTGTCACACGATATTGGGTGCTATTCTAAAACTGAACGATGGGTGGAATAGTTAGTCATTATATCAGAACAAGTTCCTCTCCGTATATTATAAATTGACGTTTGTTTCATATTTATACGACGTCACTGTTTAAATGATATTAAAGATTGCTTCGATGCGGCACACTGCATGTGTAACTCTATTTAGAATTAATTCAAGTCTTAGAAATTCTCTCAAAAATTTATTTTTAAATCTAATAGATATAAACTCTTTTTATTATATCCCCCCCCCCGAATATCTTTCGAAAGTATTATCCTTCAAAGTTAAATTTAAGCCCAATTTTTGGTCCAGACTCTGTTTCGTTGTACGTGGAACATTCCTACACAGGGTTGTGACCGGAGCTCTCGGTCATAGGGATTAAACATGTAAAACCATACTTGGGTGTTTTCACACTTCCCAATTTATTTTAGAAAACAATCTTCAATTGAAAGTTAAGAGCTTAGAAGTCTGAGCCTAAATCAACAAACAAAATTAATTTTTAGTGGTCTATAACGCCAGATATTTAATTTGAAAATTTCGAAAGTTCGCAGAAATAGTGATCGTCTTGAAACACAAATAAAATTTGCTAAATTTTTAGGCTTTATCTGTCAAAATAATTAGCTCTGCCACTGAGCTCTGAAGACACGCCCCGCGCAGATTTGGTCACGTGGTGTGCTCATCTTTCGTTGGAACTACTCTAGATGTCGAATTTTATACTCTAAATCTATTATTTCTAGATTTTTTTTCTAAATCAAATTGGAAAGTAGGAAATCATCGAAGTATAATTATTTTGCTTGTTAAATCCCCATGACCGAGAGCTACGGTCACCATCCTGTATACGAAATGTTTACAAATACACCGATACCTTTGCCAGTTCAAAAATACTTAAAATATGAGTTACCAAATTTATATTTGGGAAAATAAAAGAATACAATGTACGAAAAAGTATTTTTTTAAATTAATGTATCTACAACACGGTTTTTCACTACAACGCCATCTCCGTCTGCTGGTTCCTCATCAGTCGTTTTTATCAATATTTAATAACTGACCAACTTCAATTTTATTTTGCTCAGCATCGTAAAGAATGCCAAATTAAGTAATGTTAAAATATACAACTTGCTCTTACCAAATACTTCAATACTGTTTTTCTTATGGCGTTTTTGTTTGGTTACATCGGTGCGCAGTGCGTTTTTATTTGTACTATAAACCAGTCTCGCGTATTTTAGGTGTGTTGCCCCGCAATAGTGCACTCCCCTATACCTCTGTAAAGCAATCACGTGATTGCACTCAAATGGTGCCACACCGGTGCAGAACCACACTGGCTCCGTGCTCTTCTGTAGAAGATCTACTTACGAAACGACACGAAAAAATAGATTAAACCTTAAACTCGGAAAGGAAGCAAGTACTGAACCGCTAAGAGTACATTCACATTACTCGCTACTCGATGCATGCTATGAAGTTAATATTTAGAGCAAATGGCCGGTAGAATTTAGTGTCGCGCGCGACAGTCGTGATATTTCAACATGGCTTCAATCAAAAAAAGTTTACAAAAATTAATTCTCACCTTTCCGAAGAACTTTGATGCTGGAAATTTTTTTACTCACTCACTAGGAAGTAATTTCTCTCAATATCACATTTCCAAAACACTTTCATTTTTTTCGTTCCATTAACAACCGTATAAAATAAACCAACAAAATAAGAACGAAAAAAGGCCAATAAAACTGCTACTGAAGTAGGTTCTTATGTTATTCATTTGCGATAGGAATAAAGTTCATTACCTAACCCATTTTATTTATATAAAAATAATGGAAAAATTAACCAAAATCTATTGAAATAGTAATGTTTATAATACACATATTTTACATTTTCTCAAATGCATGGCGGGCGAAGTTAGCTCTGGCGAATTTTTTATTAAAATTTGCCATTTGTCCTAGGATTCTCAGTAAGAGAACTCAGTAACTATCTTCGACTTCCAGCTTTATAGTTACGTTAAATTCCGGGTTCGGTTTTGAGTCGGTAGTAAGTAATGATTTACAAGACCTACGGAAACAATTTCCTGTATAGTCTTTGGGGTTTGGTAATTTAAGAAACGTAGCAATACTTTCTGCCATCTTTCCAAATGTATTTATTCCAACAGGCTGTTTGGTACATGAGCCATATCTATATCCGACAAAAAAACGCCCGTGTTCGGTATTTTTAGGGCGTAGCATGCGATACTTTCTTACTATATCGACCATATTTACTTCGTCGATGAGTCCAGAAGTTATAAAAAAATCTCGAGGACGTTTTGTTTTCGCATTTAGTATTACTAAATGAAAAACCTGTCCTTCATCTTTAACGTTTTCGAAAAGTAGCTTTGTAAGTTCTTCTTTTCTACAACCTCCACTAACACCAATAATTAAGGCAACCTTGAAATCAAAATTTTTAATTTATGAAGATGATATGGTAACATCTTAAGCATCTTACCTTCAGCAGCAGATATTTCGTATCGTCAGCTTTTTTCAAGAACTCGATAATATTCTGTTTGGATAAAATTTTTGATTTCTTAGGTTTGTACCCTTCATTATTCGTTTTCAGAAAAGAAATCAAACGCTTATATTTGCTAATATCCACATTTTTCTTCATAGATATCATTGTCCGCAACATTGAATAAAAAGACCAAAGACTGGTCGATTTGTAAAGTTTCGATAAATGTTCGAAATAAGTCAACAGAAACTTTTCATTTGTGACATTCTCGACTTTATTTTCTTCGCACCATTTACCAAATCGTTGGTAGGCTTGTTCGTATTTTGCCCTCGATCTTTCTGGCACAACTAGTGGAACTTCACTTGTTGCTGCTTCTTCGATATCTGAAGGGACACTTTGAATCACTTATTTTTGTTTTCAATTTTTTGTCAAAATTTGTTATAATCTAACATTGTTTGTAACAAAACTGACTGGTTAGAATAGCAAAGTGTGTATGTAATTGTGAATCCCTTCACCTTGACGACCGCATTTTATTCGACTATTTTCACTCAACAATCAACAACTGATTATTTTCTAAAATTGCACCAATTAAATCGCGGAACCGGACGGGGTGAAGCTACAGGATCGACCACGATATACATACAGGGTGGTGACTTGCGCAACGCAGCATAGGGATTTCAATGGTATATTCTTAAAGGCTAATTATTTGCTCCCATAATTATTTTAGACTTAATGGTGTGTTTAGTTTTTTTTGTAAAAATCAACGAGAAATTATAAATTCAAATTTAAAAAAAATAGTGATGGCGTGAAATGATCAAAACTGTCACTTCACTTTTTTACGTTTGTGATAGTAACAAAAGTTTTATGATAACTTCATTTATTTAAAATGGTAGAATTTTTGCATATCTCTTGCCATGGAATACAATACAATATCACAAAATCTGACATTTAAAATTTTATATTTTTTTCCATAGCAAGAGGGACACCCTTGAATATTTTAAAAAGGTTTTGTGGAGATGCCCGAATACTTTGTGGGAAGTACATATTTAAAATTTTGTCCCCCCGTGTACGTGAACCTACGAATGAATTATCTATCAATTTCAAATTTGGTGTAACAAATTGATACTACTATTCAAGTAAGATGAGACAAAGGTTAGATTAGGATTTGTACACAATCATGCTATTAGAAGGGGATGAAAATTATAAAATGAAATAAATTCAAAAATAACCATAGGTAACAAATTTTGACTTCAAGATTTAGAAATTTTTTAAAAGGGCAAATGAGGAATCAAATTGCAACACACACAAGCCTTGTGCCTGAGATTTAGAAACAACGAATGTTGAAAGCTAGATTTTATAAGCTTTCTAAATATACAGGGTGTTTCATTTAAATTAAGAAACTTGATCGCATTTCCGGTTAAACCGGAAGTCAAAATATGAAGTGTTTGGTATCGTGTAACAGCCAATTTTACGAGCTTTCACAATATTAAAAAATATACAGGGTGTTCCCAAAAATTTAGAAATTTTTGTAATTTCCGGTTTAACCGGAAGCGTTATTTTTACCGAAAATAGTGTCAAATAATAGATATTTATGGAATTGATAAATATATCCATTTTCAAGTTTTCATTTTTATTACAAAAGATAATAGAGATCTTTCAAGCTTCGACATTCAAAAAATCATCACTCCAAAACGGCTCGAGCGATTTTGACAAATATTTATATTTCGATAGAGAAGTAAGTTATCTGTAACATATTCAAAAAAGAAGAAATATGGCAGAGGAAATTTTGAGAAAATCAATTTCAAAATTTTGACCTAACTTACACCCTTAAAAGTAGGTAAATTTAAAACAATTTTAAAAATCGACTTGGTTAGGACGAAAGCCCTATATTTTGGCTGTACAATGCCATTTTGAAATTTTTATAAAAGTAATTACCGGCCAAGTTATATGGGAAAAACCACAAAATGGGACAATTGGCGTTCTATTGGCCGCCATTTTGAATAAAATAATTTGAAATTTTATTTTTCAATTAGGGCTCATGTGTACTATCGTATAGTCAAGTAAAAATGAATTTGGCCCAAATTTGCAATTATGCATCCAAAATAACCACCTTATTTTTGGACTGTACGGATTTCTTCAGCTTATTTTACCAATAAAATAATTTTAAAGTGGCTAAAATAAGATTTCATCAAAATCGTTACGGTAGTTTTAGCTCGGGGAGAGGATTACATACATCCGGACATTGTGGTTCAAAAAATGCATTTTTGGAATCAGGTGGACTCAAAACGTCGAGAAATGGAAAAAAAATTTTTTTGATTTTTTCTCGATTATACTAATGAAAAAGTTTTAAAAGAAGATCATTAAGGTCGTTTTACCAAAAGAATTTTTTTACACAGAAGCTAAAGTAGGACTTTCCTTTACGTTTCGTATTTTTTCTAATTGCTGAAAAAATAGGAGCTATTTAGGACCGTCGATTTAAAGAAAGCCATCGGCATAGAAAATTGTAGGTAATTTAAATTAAATAATTCTTATTTTGATACAACATTTTTCAAAATTAGATTTATTTTATTTAAAAAAAAACACTCACACAATTAATTTCCAGTAACGGTGCACAATCAAAAACTTAAAAAGAAGTAAAAATTAAAAACTATTCAATTTTTACCATAATTTTTTAATTAGGGAGTTTACAACTTACCTCAATTAACACAATAATTATCACGATTATTTAGGCATTTAAATCACTCGTAACAGATAAATTTCAAACTTCTCACAATCACTTCATTCGAGAATTCAAGTTCTTAAACATGTTTACATTGCCTCGTCTTGAAACGGACAGAACATTATAATAACGTAAAATAGTAACACAAGTATTTCTTAATATAAACAAACACTGAAATCATCTACACAAATGTTGCAAATGAGTTTGATCTATAAGCTCATTCAAAAGAACATGAATATCTTATAACTTACCCAAGGTAACAAAATATGCTACCTCTTTAAAACCACAAATGATGGCTTTGAAATTAAAAAAATACAAAAAAGAGGGAAGTTATAAAATCCTATATATTATGTTAAAACTGCAGGTAATCGAAAAATTAAAAACAAACATTTCTACTTACCTCGCTCTATTTTTTTAATCTTCGACAATTCACAAACATACAAACACACTCACAATTCATTTGCACAACTAAAACGCAACGAGAGTAATTAATGTGGCAAAAATAATATTTATACTCTTCTCGTAAATGCCAATTTTAAATAGTAAAATCAAATGTATGATTAGTCGAATATTTAAATTAAATTTAGTTTTAAATACGGTTTCATACATTGAACATTTTTAATTGATTAATATAAATTAATTGTGTGATTATAACTTTAAAATTTCAACAAATATTGTGTAAATAAAAATATAAGTTTAATACAAATTATTGCATAAATATAAAAGTTTAAAACAACTACAAAATTTCAAATGTATTGGAATTTACTTCAAATTTAATTTAATACTAATCGAAACACTAAAATTTTGTGGTTGTTTTAAATGACCAACAAATTATGTAATTATTTACGGAGTAATCAAATTAATTTTACGTAGCGATTAAAATTTAGTTTAAAAATGTAACAATTGTAAAACGTTTTGATTAAAAATGACTAAAACACCTATTTATGTTTTACGGGTAAAATACTTGAAATTACACGAAACTCTAAATTTTAAAATATTTATTGTATTCTTTTAGTGTAAATGAATCTAACTTTGTAACACAACAATAACACTTACAACAAATTAAAAGTTGATGATTGGCACAAATTGGATTAAAACACTTTATGCACGATTTTTTAGTTTTTCTATCTTTTGCTCTTGGACAAAACTTACATCGTTTTGATTTTGGAAGATCTTTAGTGAAACCCAAGAATCCTTGAATTTTAGTGTTGTTAAATTCTAAATTAATAAAAGCGTGTCAAAATACTAATAAAACGTTAAACATCTAGGTACTAATCAAAAACGAAAACGAAAATTTTGACAAAATAAAAATTTAGTCCATACTTATCAAAAAAAATAATTACACAATTTGTTGGCAACAATATCAAAAATATATTTCCACATACCTTGTCCATCTCCAACAGCGTCTGCAGAAGTTCCAGGTTTAGGATCGTCTTCTGTAGGTTCCATTAAAGAATAATCTTCGGTATCATCATCACCTAACGTATCGTCCATAAAATCATGAACTTCACTATCGTCTCCACCTTTAACTTGCATAGATTCAACAGAAACATCTCCAGGTTCAGATTTCATTTGTATTAAATGCTCTACAGTAGTAGAAGCTGTAGCAACTTCTTGAATTTCAGGTACCTCAATAGGATCTTCTACAGGTGCATTAGAAATAACATTTGTGGAGTTCCTGCTATAACGAGGTCGTTTAGGAATAGGTGCAGGAGACTTCTTAACTCGTGTAACTGAAGGAGTTGTTTCAGCACTTGCAGCTTCGTGCGTTCGTTTATATTGTACAGCAGCAGACTTGGGTTTCTCAACTTCAAATGTCTCAAGTGGATCTTCAACTTGGTTCTAAAATAAAATAAAAATTTCAATACTTTTAAGTATAATTTCGTAACATTTTGAAATCAAAATTTAAAATTGTAGCAATCGACTAGGTATTTTAAACATAAAAATACTTACATGTGAATCACCCGTAAGTCCTTTAATTTGCAATGCTTCTGCCGTTTTGATAAATGTGCTTAGATTTTCTTGTGCTACTTGGACTTCTCCTTGGTACATAAATTGTAACAAATCACTTAATGCTATGTAACTAACGTCTTTCATGAAGACGATTGGGTGCTGGCAAGGGTTACTTTGAAATAATTCACGAAAATATGGACTGCATACTGATAGTACCATTTTATGTGCTTTGAGATGACGACCTTCCACTGCTAAAGTAACATCGACCAAGTCTTCGCTTTCTAACAGCGACTGCATTCCGGAACTCATATTGTTGTGGAAATTGTCCCATTGTAATGAGAACTGATCGGTTGCCATGTTTAATTAAAATGAAAAACACTAAAGCCGACAATGATATTCACTTAAAATAAACGTAAATTCAAGGCAATCGAAAGGACGCCATACATGTGTAACTGTTAACGCCTATCTATAGGTCGATAAATAACCACTATCTTCTTATTTTCTTAAAAAAATCACTTTCACAGAAGTTACTAATCAATTTTAGTTGAATAATTGATGAAAACAAACTTATAATTACAGTAGAATATTAACACCGAATAGCTTTCGTATTCTGCGTCTTTAGCTTGGCTTCTCTAATATGGCGGATGAGTTTCGAGTTTACGCCGTTTGCGGTTGTTGGTGTGCGACGTTGCCGGTTGTTGGCGCTCGCCAATAAGCGTTGTTTATTTAACTTCGCTTATTGAAATTTTTAAAATTATTGCTCTATTTAAAATTAATTTAATAATAAAAGTAAGTATAAATGTAATTTTGTTTGTTACAAAATTTCATTTTGAATAAAATAAACGTTCGTTAACAAATAAAAATTAGATTATTGTTGTAAATAAAAAGCTTTAATGGTGCGTCGTTAATTCGTTAATTGTCGTTATTTTGCTGAACACGGCAATGTTGCAAAATTATTGACTATTTATTTAGAGCAAATTATTGACTTGCGCCAAAAATAAAGTAAACCGTATTTATGCGCATGCGTTAAGGTAGTAAACAAAAAATGGCAGTTGTAATGCAAGCAAACAAAAGTGGAGGGCTAATTTTCCCGCTAAAGTTAGCGATAGTTAGGTGTTTTGGGCTAGGGTTTTATCATTTGTTTTATTGCGAAATATGAACGGTATGGAAAAATTAGATCAATTTGTTCGAGTTAAAGTAGCCGGGGAAGGTACATACGGTGTAGTGTACAAAGCTAGAAACAAAATAACTGGAAAGTATGTTGCACTTAAGAAAATTAAATTAGAAAAGTAAGTTGACTTGATTATGTACTATTTTAGTACTAAGCAGTAACGTTTTGCTAGGTAACGTATTTTTTTGAGAAAAGTGCATAATTTAAGTGAATAATAATGTTAATAATTTTCTTAATTGTTATTAGACAGTAATTATGCATTTAAGTAGAGTTTGAGCTTTGACTTGAATTTAAAATGGTAAAAGTGCAAATTGGCAATTTTTGTAAGTGGAATAGTTTAATAAGTTTTATTGATTAAAATGGTTGTTTTGTTGAAGACAATATTTATTTATGCTTACTCTAGCGCAAATTTACTTCATTATGTGAAGAATTTAAAACAATTTAATTGCGTAATTCGATTTTTGCTTTTGCTTACCAGATTAGTTTTTTTTAACAATAAAAATTATACCAATTTTTTCACTGCAGATGTTAAAACAATGGCTTCCTTCGTTTAAACAAATTAACAGTACTAATAGGGAGTATAAGTTGAGTTGGATTGTGTGTGTGTCTTACGTGCTATTTAATAACGTAGCACCACATGATTCAGCTTATCTTGCTTTCTCAAACCAACTAATAGTTATATTGCTCGCAACTTAAATCTAATCTGCATGAATCGCTTTCTATCCATGTTCTTGTGTACGTTTGACTATTAAAGTTGACATTTTTTCAGATACCAAACACGAGGGGAAGCTGAAGGTGTACCATCAACTGCCATTAGAGAAATAACGTTATTAAAAGGCTTAAATCATTCGAGTATTGTCGATTTATTAGATGTAATTTGTGTAACGACAGACTTGTATCTTGTATTTGAGTTTTTAGATTTAGATCTTAAACGATATATCGATAACATGCAAGTAAAAATGAGTGAAGAATTACTTAAGGTAACTGATTTATAATAGGTTTTAAAAAAATTATTAAGTAGTTAAATTTTTAGAGTTATACAAAGCAATTATTTGACGGAATTAATTATTTACATACACATACAATTTTGCATCGAGACTTAAAACCTCAGAACCTTCTATTAGACAAAGAAGGGCATATAAAAATAGCTGATTTTGGATTATCACGTCCTTTTTCTTTGCCAACAAGGACATACACTCATGAAGTTGTTACTTTATGGTATCGTGCTCCTGAACTGTTACTTGGTGCTAAAATTTATTGTACGGCTGTTGATATTTGGAGCATCGGATGTATAATGGCAGAAATGGTAAACTATCATTATGTTTTATGCCAAGAAAAATTAATTTCCATTTGCAGATTACAAGAAAACCCATTTTTCCTGGCGATTCTGAAATAGATCAATTATACAAGATTTTTAAACTACTAGGTACACCAACAGAAGATATATGGACGGGAGTTTCTCGATTACCAGATTATAAATCGACATTTCCTTCTTGGGAGAATCATCTGATATCAGATCGCATTAATTATGTTAGCAAGGAAACTCAAGAATTTTTAGATGTACGTAAATTATTAATAAATGTTTTTAAAACTAAAATTTTGATTTTAGAGTCTATTAGTATATAATCCTAAAAAGAGACTAACAGCAAATGCTGCACTAAAGAGTGAATATTTGAAACATGTAAGACTTACTTGTCCTGATTTGGACTGCTTCGAGAAACTTGAAAAAGATGATTAGTAATTTCCAGCTTATAACATATTTTTCTATTTAAGAAAGATTTTAATTACCAGGTTCCATAATTTTGTGATGAGTTTATTTATAAAAGAAACTAATATTTAAGGCTTGTGATGATACTGTTATAATTTAAATGTTTTAAAAAAGTTGAAATACAGAAAGATTATACTACGTTCCAAATTAGTTTACTGAAAGTATCAACTCGTGCTCAATTATAGATAATTATACTCGAAGTATCGGACCAATTACAATGAAAGACTACTTTAAAATTCTTAACAAGCTATGTATATACTTTTGATAAAAAAATACTTATATTTGTAACTTACAAAATATTTATAAATAAATATTTAGTTTAAACAGTTTTTTAACTTTTTCCAACCAAAAAGAAGTTATAATCGAGAAAAAAAAATAATAATTTTTTTTTGCATTTCTCCACGTTTTGATTCCCCCGTGATTCCAAAAATGCAAAAAAAAAATTTTCCGTTTTTTGAATTAAAATGTCTGTATAGATGCCTCCCCCCCTAGAGCGAAAACTACTGAACCGATTTTGATTTGATTTTGCATTGATTTTAACCACTTTAATAGATTGTTTGATTAGGAGTAAAAATGTCACTTTTTTTAGACGTCACTCAACTTCGTTTCGTCTGACTAGCCAAAAAAAGTATTTTTACTCCGTATGAAACATTTAATTTTTTCTTCCAACGTAAAACTTGGAAAAACCAAAAATAAAACTTTTTGAAGTGTCGCCATCTCTTGAAAATTATTTGTAGTTCAATTGTCAAATATTTTTAAAAATTAACTTTAACTTGTAAAAAGAAGCTAATTATTAAACGCAACGAATAAATTATAACAGAAAATTTATAAAAACATTACCTTTTTACATTACAAATGCTTAGAAATATCATTTTACATTACAATTTGTTGTAAATATTTAGGGTTAGAATTTACTTTTACCTCCTAGGATGTAAAAGTAGAACTTTAACCTTACTTGTTCGGTAACAAAATGCCAACTTTTTTTCGTCAGAAAAGAAGTCAGAAAAAGTCGCCTTTGTCCTTTGTGTCACTCAATAGGTAACGGTGAAGTTTAACTTTCCCGTCGAGGCAGGAAAAATTGTCAGCAAAGTACTTTTCTCTGTCTAGACAGACAAAGTAAAATCTTAATCCAACTTTTTTTATTTTTTATAACGTAAAAAATGTTTTCTAAGCATTTGCAATGTAAAAAATTTAATGTTTTTAAAATTTGCCTTTATAATTTGTTAGTTGAATTTAATAATTAGCTTTTTTATCCATCCAAATTAAAGTTGTTTTAAAAAATATTAATTAAATAGTAATTGACAAGAGATAAAATCAAAATTTTCAGTTTTACGCTTTACGTTTGCAGAAAAAATGAAATGTTTTATGCGGAGTCAAAGTAGTTTTGTGTGACTCGCCTGTAGTGCCTGACTCGTTCGCTCTTCAGCCAAACACAGTCTTGTCACACAAAACGTCACTTTGTCTCTTTATAAAACAAATACCTAACTATTATCGGCAATATATACGGGGTGTCCAAAAATAATGTGGTTATTTTAGGCGCATATTTGGGCCAAATTCATTTCTACGTGGCTATAAGATAGTAAATGTCAGCCCAACTGAAAAAAAAAATTTCAAATTATTTAATTCAAAATGGCGGCCAATAGAACGATTATCCCATTTTGTGGTGTTTCCCTTATAACTTGGCCGGTAATTATTATTATTATAAAAATTTCAAAATGGCATTGTACAGCTAAAATATAGGGCTTTCGTTCTAAACAAATCGATTTTCAAAATTGCCTACCTTTAAGGGGCCAAAGTAGGTCAAAATTTTGAAATGGATTTTCTCACAATTCCCCCTGCCATATTTTTTCTTTTTTGGATATGTTACAGAAAACGTAATTATCTATCGAAATATAAATTTTTATCAAAATCGCTCGAGCCGTTTTGTAGTAATGATTTTTTGAATGTCGAAACTTAAGAAATCTCTAATTTCTTTTTAAATGGATAGAAATTAAAAAAATATCATAATTTTTAGGAAGTATGTTTTTATTATATTTGGAAAGCTCATAAAATTAGCTTTCTGAAGTATTTGCAAGTAGAGGGCGCCACGATGAATGTTAATAAAAATATTAGAACATTGCATGCTTTTAAATACAAAATTTTTTTTAAATTATTTATAAGATAGAAAATTTCAAGATTTTTTAAAGTATTTTATTTGTATGTAGTACAAAAACAACGGGTGTGGCCATACCAAGAACTTTTTCCTGCCCGTCAAATATTTAAATACTATATTTTTTTTTATTAAAATTTAATTTTATATCTTATAAATGAAATAAACTAAAAACTTTTAAATAAGTACACAAAAAAAATACAACTGGAAAAAGTTCCTCGTATGGCCACATCCGTTGTTTATTAAAATACATTTAAATTTGGAGACCCCTTTTCTGGATCAACTTCCGAAGTATCAAAATTTGAGCCATCATCATCAGAATTTAACTCGTCACCTGAAGAAGTGGCTTCATCTGTATCATTCGAATATTCATCTTCTGATAATTCAAACTGAAATTCTTCTTCTTTAGTACTTGCTTCTTGTAACCTTTTCATTATATGGGACTTGAATTCTCCCTTAAACTCTTTCAAGAGTTCATATTTTTGTACAAAAGAATAACTATCTTCATCTGCTGCGTTTAATTTTTCTTGGTTCATTTTACTAATTTTTAATTTTTGTACTTTTAAATATTCTGTTAACATTAATAATTTCATTATAGGAGTAGTATTAATAAAGTTCTTAAAACTTAATAATTCTTGCTTTTCATTGCTTGTAAAAATCCTATTTTTGTTATCACTGCTGCCAATAACTCCATCCTGAATTGACTTTTCAACGTCAACAAAATCTTCCATATTGTCTTTCTTGATATCTAACTTTATTGGTTGTTTAAGTACATTTTCTAAAACGTAAGTTTTCCATTTTATAAAATCATTTTTTGATGTCGATTCTTTACACAAATACTCTTTAATTAAATCAGTATTTGGTTTATAATTTATTGGTTTTGAAACCAAACTTTGTAAATCTTTATATTGACTATTACCAAAACTATCAGTTTTTTGCTTTTTAGATTGAGAAATACTACAAGATTCTAAAGAATTTGTAAGAACTTCTTCGGTATTAGTTCTTTCTTCTGTGTACCAATCGTTACAACTAGAAGTTTGTGGTTCGGGTTGAGGTTCCGATTCAACTTTTTCTTCTCCTTTGTCAGATACTATACAATCTTCAATATTTAAAATACCTTTTTCATATTTATCCAAAAGAACTTTGTAATCTTCTTTAAAATTAATGTTTACAGCCTCTGAAGGATTCATGCTTACTATGTACTTTTTTCTTGTGCCAAGCTTATTCATTTTTAAAACTTTTGATTGTTTAAGAACGTATTGTAGGGAAATTGGTGTTTTGCACTCGAAAACGTTATTTGCTACGAAATTCTTGTTTTCTTCAAAAAACACGTTTGTACCTATAGCGTCTTCGTAAGTACCTAAAACATTCGATACATATTTTGTTCACTGGTTAACCAAATTAAATTTGCTACCTTCATATACATCTACTCCTAATTGAACGATTGGTTTTGGTTCGTTCAAATTCAATATCCTAAAACTAACATTTTCTTGTTGCGATAATGGTGTATCTTGTTCTTGAAAGTCTAACAACACGTAAACTTCCTTTTCTTCAAAGATTTGATCCATTGTGTAGCTGTATTTATTATTAAAAGTACTTTTTATATATTTTAAGGTTATGTTGCAACATTTAAATATTTGACAGTTGACAACTTTTGGATTTTTGAAACGGAGGCTTTTAATTTCACGTTTAAGTTTAAATTGAAATCTCTAACGTTGAAGATGTACTTCTAACACTTTCTACATTTGTAAATTATTAAGTTCTTTATATTCCATTTTGAATTGCATTTGGAAACATTAAAATCGTCTTTAAATAGCTTTAATAAATTTTTTTTTAAATTTAAGTTTTAAAGTTCCGTTTCTCAGTCTGAGCATGCGCACGGAGTTCATTTTACAGTACTGCAAATAAAATACATAAAATAACTAAAAAAGTGAGGTTAAAATAATACATTTTCCCGCGCATTCAAACTTGATTGTGAAGATACCGAAGTTTTATTTGTTGGAGTTTAAAAGTGTTTTAATTAATATTTGTTTGTGTTTTATTGAAAGATAATATAACAATGGCTTCTGGGGTAAGCCCAAGATACAAAATCTGTTCTGAAATTTTAAAAATTAAGTAATTCTCTATGTTAGGATGAAGATATGTCTCCTTTGGCATTACCTTTTACTCCTGGAAATGCTCGTTCGAACATGACTACACCAGTTGATTTTGAACCATTTGAAGATGAAGGTGCCATCCTTGGAGATTTGTCACAGCTCGACATGGAAGAGGAAGATGGCGAAGAATTGTTTGGAGACAATATGGAAGCGTAAGCTAATGATTTTTTCATAGGCCTTAATTTAATTGTGCATTTTCAGAGATTATCGCCCTATGCCAGCGCTAGATAGATATGATGAAGGTCATTTGGATGATGATGATTATGATTCGCTATCTCCAGGTGCTCGAAGAGCGGCAGAAGAGGAAATGCGTCGTAGGGATAGAGAAAGGGGTATTATAAGAAGAGATGACAGAGAACTTTTTTATGATAAAAGTGATGATGAAGAAGTAAGTTGATTTTATTTCAAACAAACAAATATTAAAGGTGTTATTAGGATCCTAGACATAAACGACGTATGGCCGAAAAAGCTGCTGCTGGTGAACTTACCGATGCAGAAATGATCGAATCTATTGAAAATTTAGAAGATACTAAAGGGCATTCTATTAAAGAATGGGTCAGTATGGTTGGCCCAAGAACTGAAATTATAAATCGTTTTAAAAATTTTTTACGTACATATGTAAATTCAAAAGGGCAATATGTTTATAAGGAACGTATCCGTAGGATGTGTGAAAACAATCAAGTATGTGAAAAATTATTATATTACTAAGAAATTAATGTTTAAAATTGTAGTCAAGTTTTGTTGTTGAATTTTCAACTTTGGCAAGTAAAGAGCACGTGTTGGCTTACTTCTTACCAGAAGCACCCATGCCTATGCTAGAAACATTTGATGAGGTAGCCAAAGAAATTGTTTTATCCATTTTTCCTAGTTATGAAAGGGTTACTAGTGAAATTCACGTTAGAATTTCCGATTTACCTTTAATTGAAGAATTGAGAACTTTCAGGTAAAAAGTGACCAGAAATTTTTAAAACGATTTCAAACTAATTTTTGTAGGAAATTACACGTAAATCAGCTTGTAAGAACTTTAGGTGTAGTAACAGCAACAACTGGTGTATTACCTCAACTCTCGGTGATTAAATACGACTGTAACAAGTGTGGGTTTATTCTTGGCCCGTTTGTTCAAACACAGCAAACTGAAGTTCGTCCTGGTGCTTGTCCAGAGTGTCAGAGTATAGGACCTTTTATGGTAAATATACAATTTTTCAAGATGAATATTATTTAATGAATCTTTTAAAGATCAATATGGAACAAACAGTTTATAGAAATTACCAAAAAATTACTTTACAAGAATCTCCAGGTAGAATACCTGCTGGTAGAGTTCCCCGTTCTAAAGATTGCATATTATTAGCCGATTTATGTGATCGTTGTAAACCCGGTGATGAAGTGGATATTACGGGAGTCTATACACATAATTATGATGGTTCTCTTAACACAGAACAAGGCTTTCCAGTTTTCTCAACTGTCATTTTTGCAAATCATTTGGTTGTTAAAGATTGCAAACAAATCGTTCAGTCACTTACAGATGACGACATAAATGCCATAATTAAAATGAGTAAAAATCATACTATAGCTGATCGAATTGTAGCATCAATTGCACCTTCCATTTATGGACATGATTATATCAAAAGAGCCTTAGCTTTAGCTCTTTTTGGTGGTGAATCCAAAAATCCAGGTAAATATTTTAAAAATTCATTATACAACAACTAAACAATTTTCATTTAAGGAAAAAAACATAAAGTACGAGGGGACATAAATGTATTACTTTGTGGTGATCCAGGTACTGCTAAATCACAATTTTTAAAATTTGTTGAAAAAATAGCACCTCGAGCAGTTTTCACCACAGGTCAAGGTGCTAGTGCTGTCGGTTTAACTGCTTATGTTAGACGTAATCCTACAAGTAGGGAATGGACTTTGGAAGCTGGTGCACTTGTTTTAGCTGATAAAGGAGTTTGCCTTATAGACGAATTTGATAAAGTAAGTATAAATACAAACTTTTTCTTGGATTGGAAAAAGTTAAAATATGAAATTTTTTAAATTACACTGCTTTTAGATGAACGATCAAGATCGTACATCAATTCACGAAGCTATGGAACAACAGTCAATTTCGATATCAAAAGCTGGTATTGTAACTAGTTTACAAGCTCGCTGTTCAGTTATTGCCGCTGCTAATCCAATTAATGGGCGTTACGATGGTAGTATGACTTTTGCAGATAATGTTCAACTAGGAGATCCAATTCTATCCCGTTTCGATATTCTTTGTGTTGTAAGAGACGAAGTTGATGAACTTCAAGATCAACGCTTAGCCAAGTTAGTCTTATGATAATCAAATTCTTCTGTATTTCATTATTTTAATTTTAGGTTTGTTGTATCTTCTCATATTCGTCATCACCCATCTAAAAAATCCGATGACGATGTCTCTGATGAAATTGAAGATGACATTTCAATTCCTCAAGATATTTTAAAGAAGTATATTGTGTATGCTCGTGAAAATATACATCCTAAACTTCAAAATATGGATCAGGATAAAGTAGCAAATATTTACAGTCAGTTAAGACAAGAATCGTTGGCTACAGGTAGTTTACCCATTACAGTTCGTCACATTGAAAGTATTATTAGAATGTCTGAAGCTCATGCAAGAATGCATTTGCGGGATTATGTACAAGAAGAAGATGTTAACATGGCAGTAAGAATGATGCTCGAAAGTTTTGTAGAAACACAAAAGTATAGTGTTATGAAATCTATGAGACAGGTACTGTAAGTTAATGGATTGAAATATTTTAAGTGTAAAGATTTTCTTTGCAGGTATTCCAACGTTACCTCATATTCAAAAAAGATCACAGCGAATTATTGTATTACATTTTACGTCAGCTATCTCAAGATCAGCTTACATTTGTACGGGGAACTAGTTCTGTAAGAATTCCAACGATTGAAGTTGACGAAAAAGATCTTATGGATAAAGTAAAATGAATAATTTTAAACTAAACATTACAAATATTTAATTATTAATTTTTTAGGCTAAACAACTTGATATTCGTGACTTAAAACAATTTTATAAAAGCAAATTATTTGAAGATAACAACTACTTTTATGATTCTCAAAGGAAAGTAATTATACACACAATTCCCGATGAAAATGAAGATTAATTTATTTATCATCAATACTGTCATTAATTTTGAATCTGTACTTCATTTATTTTTAATCTACTCATTTTTAATATAAGCTTTTTTACAAAATTTGTTTAATTAAAAATCGTTTATGGAACAATATATGCTAATATTATGCAATTTACAAGTATTATAAACTATAATTAGATTTTACATTCAAATATTTATAAACTGATATCTACTAATCGAACATTTCAACTAAGTTGCAAAATTCTGCTAAAGCTGGTAGATAACTGAATAGCTGAATAAATAAATATAGTTATATAAAAAATTCCTTATAAAAATATAAATCAAAATTCTTTATTCGTCTTCAGATGAATTTGAAGAACTTGAAGACGTATCTTTTTTCTTCTTTTTAGTTAGTTTTGATGACCTAAACCAAAATACAAGTTGATAATCAATATTTATAATTATTATACAAGTAATAATAAATTGTTGAAATTTAAAGTAAATCAATATTTACAAGCTTTAGTTATTAAATCGATAAAATTACGTTTTAAAATCTTACCTGTCTTCATATTTTACGTCTTGATTTTCTTCATCTGATGAATCTTCTGACGAAGAACTTGAAGATGAACTGGAAGAGTCAGTACTACTATCCTCAGAACTCGAATCGGAATTGG
Organism: Malthinus seriepunctatus; assembly: GCA_963924605.1. Taxonomy (NCBI): domain Eukaryota; kingdom Metazoa; phylum Arthropoda; class Insecta; order Coleoptera; family Cantharidae; genus Malthinus; species Malthinus seriepunctatus. Next base: position 20,613,817 of record OZ004601.1, on the reverse strand, counting down.
CTTCCACTTGATTATGTGCATTATTTATCGATGAATTTATTGTAGTTTTTACTTCCCTATATGAAATTGTTTTAACACTAATAGTTTAAAACATTTAACATTACTTACTTCTGCACTTGACCATTTTCCAGCTTCACTCGTTTCTCTAACAATTGCATTCTTGAGGCTCTGTGTACATATTTTCTCTTGCCTTTGCATTCGTACGACCAGTGACCGTAATCAAGACATTTTTGACATCGTACCCCTTCTGGTGGTTGCGTTGGTTGTTTTCTAAAATAAAAAATGTTAAAATATGGTCAAATGTACAATCGTATTCCTACTTCTTTTGCGAAGATATCGTGTCTAAAGCTCCCAAAGTCATTTTTTAATTAACACAAACGTACAGTTTGCCAAATTATAAAATATTATTTATTAATGCAAGCTAGATCTCGTATTTCACAAATTAAATCGTATAAAGCCTGACTGGAATAATTAAATTATCATAAACACTCAAAATACTCTATGTCAATAAACATAACCTCGAAAAATTTTATTATTCGCATGGCCCTCTGCTGGAGCTTTTATAATTATTATTAATCAGTGGCGTACTTTATGGGAGCACGTATTTCAGGCATAGATAAATGATTTGTTTTCAAAGCATTCAGTTTATTACTATCATATTATTATTAAGTTTAGAGCATAGATATAATTGAATTATTTTGCAATTAAAACATAATTGCTTCTGCTTTGAATATACATAAAATTTATAAAAAGGTAAAATGGAATAACATTAAAAATAAAACAATCTATTCCATTATATATTTGGTATATCCATAGATGCTACAATTGATAAATCTAGATAAAAGTTTATTTCTTTGCTTTCGGCTTCAAGGTAAAGTACAAGGCAATACAAGCGACACCTGCGTAAGTCGCTAATGCAACCTGAAAGTAAAATAGTATTAGTGCAAATAAATTGAAATTGTTATAATTTGGTAACAAATTATACACATAATCATGTATTTTAATTAACTTTACGACATACATTAGCTCGCCCTCTATTTGTGTGACCATTGAAAATCTTGCTAATTCCAGTAAGTTTGCTGTCTGCAGCTGAATCTCCACCTGCCATTTTCTAAAATATAAGTAGAATTAATTTGATAATTACGCTTAGTTTTTTAGTAAAAATGAAATTATAAATACCTTAAAAATAACTTATGTAACAACAAAATGTAAATTAACCTAACCTCAATTTAATTTCTTACGAGCAGACAAGAGTGACAACCAATCAGCAATGTGGCCCTCTGTGATTTTGTACGCATGCTCGTGCTTTGCCCCTTTTGTAAATAATTTAAAAATATTACGTGATTTCTTGTGTGCATTTTCACTAATACAAAATTTTCTGATTTATAAAAAACTAATAATTTGTTTCAACTAAAATATTTAATTATTTGTTATTTTGAATTTATATATTTGATATTTTGGGACGATCTTCTTTTTTTTTATCTATTTATACTTTTTGCTGATATTTGTTCGTAAGTTAACTACTGCACTATAAAAGAAAATATAATAAGTACCATTAAAATTCGATGCCATATTTCTTCTATCGTATCAACTGAATTTTGGTTTACTGGTCGTTCCGAAGTACGCTCTTTTGGTTCTTGGTGAACATTACGAACTCTTTCTTGTGAGACGTTTGTAGACATATACTGTAAAAAGCGCGGCATAAGTAGCGAGGGAGAACTATAATAATTTCAGTATTAATAACAGTACAATGTACGACTTATTTACATACATTTGCTCTACCTCGAACAGTGGAATTATTGAAATATCTATGGATTCCTTTTAATGAAGGATCGTCGTATTTACCATGCTCATCACCTGCCATAAATTTTGAGTACTTAGCGTCTAAAAACAATATAAAAATTTTTCAAGGCATAACCTACTTTTTTCAATTTTTAGTAATTTTGAAATTTTTTACTTTCCCATTTGGAATTTGTGATCGAGCTAAAAGAAATTCTTGCAATAACAGCAGATAAGGATAATTTGTTTTGACGTTCTGGATCTGCATCATTGTCAACCAATGTCTAAAACCGCGAGTCTAGATCATTTTTTGAATGTGTGTATAGATTTTACCGTCGTCTGCGACGAATTTTCAAATTTGGCACAGAAGCTTATCGGAGCATGATCATGATCATGCTGCATGTGAGCATGTGAACGTTAGTTTTTGGCTAACATTACAAAGACGCGCAATTTGCGTAGCTCCGAAAAACCTTATATCACCCTTTTTAACTTTTTCCCGTCGTCTGCGTTGATCTGTCGTAGTTTTTCGCTACTATCAAGTCATACCAATCGCTCAAAATCGTGCGATGAGATATGCTGTGAAAATAAGGTAGATGGCTCCACTTAAGGGAACATAGGAATTTATTTTACCGATAGTCAATTAGACATTTTGTTGTGACTGGTGCAAATTTCATATTGACATTTGGGACACCAATCACAGCACAGTTAAATACATCTCGTACTCTATAAGAGGAGGGGTACAGTCGCTGTTTTCTGAATGTAGCTTTCATTTTGTCGTTTGCAAATAGACAGTGACAGTATGATGACATTACTCCAGTGTAAAACATGTTATTACAGTTTCCATTGTTCCCTGATGCACTAGCGCCTCTAGTTGCAATTTACTGGATTGGTATGACTTGATAGTAGCGAAAAACTACGACAGATCAACGCAGACGACGCTTTTTCCAATCCATTGAATCCATGAAAAAGTTGTTATAATCGAGAAAAAAAAGTAATAATAATAATAGTATACTAGCGGGTCACCCCCGTCGAAATTCGACTAAGTAATTGTAGAGATGAATGTGTTAGAAAAATGAAATTTTCAAAAATTATTATAATGCACTTACTACCTACACCGATGATTGTTTGTTAATTTATTATTTTAAAAAAATTTATGAAATTGGTAATTTGAAGAAAATAATTAGTGCTGACATATCTGGGGGTCGACAGCTTCAATTAAAAAAAAAATAGCAGTCAGAAGTTTTTGAAGATATGAAGGAGCTATGACTATTTTATAAAAAAAATTAAGAAAACTAACCTTAAAGATAACTAAGCGAAAGAGGGCAACATAAAAAACCGTCTCAAAAATCCAAAATTCACGAAACGTAATTAAAAATGCACGCACCAACCTGATCATATCGCGTATTAGAAACGTACTGGTCGAATAAAAGTATTGAGAATTTTATCACCACTACCAAATGTATAATGTGTGCCTTATCGTATAAAACCAAATACTATCTACATTTATTCTCATTTATAATTTTTAAAATTGGATTATTTTAAATTATAAAATTGATTATTTTATTATGTATATTATAAAATATAAAACAATGTATGAAATTAATAATTTTGAGAAAAAAATTAGTGGTGACATATCTGTGGGTCAAGAGCTTCAATTTAAAAAAAAATCATCAAAATCGGTCCAGTAGAAGTACGCTAAAATTAGCGGAAAAGAAAAGGCTTCGCGTTTTAAATATATGGATTGTTTGATTAGGAGTAAAAATGTCACTTTTTTTAGGCTAGTCAGTAGGGCTTGTCAGACGAAACGAAGTTGAGTCTGACATATCTACTGACGAGCCAAAAAAAGTATTTTTACTCCATATTAAACATTTAATTTTTTCTTCAAACGTATAACTTAGAAAAACCAAAAATAAAAATTTTTGAAGTGTCGCCATCTCTTGAAAATTATTTGTAGTTCAATTGTCAAATATTTTTAAAAATTAACTTTAAGGGCGCGCTGCTAAAGTGGAGGGGAGACATTTTTGCCATAGCGTGTATTTTTACCACTTTAAGTTGAAGAAAAAAAAATATAGATGGTGCCAACATACTGTCAAAATAATTATTTTAATTACCAATGTCAACCAATCTCAAACTAAAAAAAACAAGAAACAGTACTTAAAAGTAGAACATTACAACATCGTTTTGGACGGTTTTCGATGCTGTAATGAGTATATTGTTACAAAGGAATAGTAAAGATAAAAATTTATACCTGGAACTTTAAAATTTTGCTTGGGCCATCTAAAAGGCAATGCCTGAACTATTGTCGAAAGATTTGGTTGAAAAGACCGCTAAGGACATATTTTGATTCAGTATTATCTTCCTCGTTTCGTTTAATTAGCGATGGAATCACTTAAAAATTAGGTATTGTTCTTATAACGATCTCCACCAGGAGATAACGGAATTTCATCAATATTGGTTGCTTCAAAATTTGAAAGTTTCTTGTTTTCAAAAATTAATTTAACCTATTTATTCATAATATAAAGCAATGAAAATTGTCCATCTCTTTCATTGATCTTTCTTTATTAAAATTTCAAAAAAATTAAGTTCATATAACGTTTAGTTTTTAAATTCCGCAAGACAAACTAAAGGCTTATTTTTAACGTTATTTTAACTCCAACTTTTGCCGGTTTGTCAGCGCGCCCTTAACTTGTAAAAAGAAGCTAATTATTAAACGCAACGAATAAATTATAACAAAAAATTTATAAAAACATTACCTTCTTACATTACAAATGCTTATAAATATCATTTTACGTTACAATTTGTTATAAATATTTTGGGTTAGAATTTACTTTTACCTAAAGTAGAAGTAAAAGTAGAACTTTAACCTTACTTGTTTAGTAACAAAATGTCAACTTTTTTTGACGTTTGAAGAAAAAATTTTGCATTTCTCATTTCTCGACGTTTTGAGTCCCCCTGATTCCAAAAATGCAAAAAAAAATTTTTTCATTTTTTGAACCAAAATGTCAGGATGTAGGATGCCCCCCACCCCTACAGCAAAAACTACTGAACCGGTTTTCATGAAACGATTTTAACCACTTTAAAAATATTTTATCTGCAAAAATAGCTTTAAAAGAAATATACACAAGGTGTCCAAAAATAAGGTGATTATTTTGAGCGCATATTTGCAAATTTGGGTAAAATTCATTTCTACTTGGCTATAAGATAGTGCATGTGAGCCCCAATTTAAAAAAACAATTTCAAATTATTTTATTCAAAATCACGGCGAATAGAACAATTGTCCCATTTTGTGGTTTTTCCCTTATAACTTGACCGGTAATTATTATTATAAAAATTTCAAAACGGCAACGTACAGCCAAAATATAGGGCTTTCGTGTTAAACAAGTCAATTTTAAGATTTGTTTCAAAATTGCCTACCTTTAACTTTAAGGCGTCAAAGTAGGTCAAAATTTTGAAACGGATTTTCTCAAAATTCCCTCTCGTAAAATTAGCTTTTACACGATACCAAACACTTTATATTTTGACTTCCGGTTTAACCGGAAATGGGATCAAATTTCTTAATTTAAATGGAACACCCTGTATATTTTTCAATATTTTCAAAGCTCGTAAAATTAGCTTTCTAAATATATAAAATAATGTATATCTCGAACTTCAATTTATGCCAAAATTATAAAAAAATATAATTTTTGAAACAGTTTATACCTAAAAATTCTGTTCCCAGGGTCAATCTTTGACGGACGCCAATTGAAAAAAAAATTTTTTTAATATGTAATTTGCATTAACATATAAATAAATTTAATACAAAATTACAAGATTACGGCAAAAGTTCCTCGTATGGCCACATCCGTTGTTTTTTTATTGTTTTTGGCTAACGTTATGTATACGCGCAATTTGCGTGGCTCGAAAAAATCCTATGTCATATAAATTTAAAAAACGATTGCTTTAAATAATTTTCTTTAATAAAATCAGCCATTGCAAAGATTACAATTTTATTTCATAGGAATGTGATATAACCAGTTGGCAAGATTTAATTATACATAAAAAATTAAGGACTTAAATAGTTATTTATCCTGAGAATTTAATTGCGATTTGCATTTTATAGCTAAGTAAAATTACATTTAACTAAAAATAATAATGGCACTACACATTAGCGTGGTTATTACTACTTATTACATATTTTAGATATTCAATCGATATAGTTGAATACATTTAAAATGCCATTCTATATCTGTTGTACCCTGTTGAAATTAATAGTATTAACTTTATGAGTTTCGAGACGTCTTCTCAACTTTGCTAATGCTAAAAAGTAAGCAAGGCGTAGCACTAATGCAATAAATGTTCTCAATTTCATAAAAATAATTCAATTCTCATAATGTATGTAGCATAAAAATTGCATTAAAGCAATGACTAAAATATTATTTTTCTACACGATTATAAAAAATTATTTCTTCAGACTTCGTTAAGTTTAAATTAATTATAAATTATCAACAATATATTTAAACAATTAAATTATACAATACTAAACAAATCATTAAAAATTAAATAAAACTTTTGTCGGTACAAATTTGTATAAATTTTTCCAATCTTCATAATTATTTATATTCAAGCAAGTAAAAACTACTTGAAATAAAATAAATAACAATAAAATAATTTTTTTAAAGTTTAAAATTCATAACAATTACCCTTTTCCTAATATCCAATTTTTAACGTCGTACCAATTGACATAAGTAAATACTTTTCTAATTAGAATGGCCTTACAATTTAGTTTCACAAAAACTTCGAAATATATAAAAAATAGTTTTAAAAAAATTATGAGATGGGGAATAAATTTAAGCAATTTTATGGACGGGAAATTTATAACGGTTCGTGACTAGCGATACTATCCATTTCAGGATCACTTTCGGCATCTGAACTAGAACTAGCTGCCATTTCACCAACCATTGCTACTCGAGCATAATCGTCGGTATCGATAGATTTACAAAAATGAATCGCATACTTAAGTTTTTCTTGTAAAACGAGCTGAAATTGGACCATTAGTTTTTGAAATTAAGTTGATTAACATTCGATACTTACCTTACAAGAATATCTCGGTATTTTCAGCAAAAAGAAACAAGTATAACTTTCAGGAAGGAAGTGATCTGGAGGACTGTATTTGTCGAGAGCTTGTATGACAAAATCGCGTCCTCGGAAATCGGCTATTGTACGAGGTAGACGCGTACGTCCCCACACAAATCTTAAAAATAATGATCGCTCTTGATTCGAAAATTCTTCCATTACTTCCCAAAACCATTGTACCAATGGAGCATTACTATCTATACCTATTATAAAAAAAATATATCGTTTGTTCACCACTCTCTATAAAATGTAGGAAAACTTACCTTTGTAAGTAGCAACTTTCTTCAATAATGATAAAGGTATATCGGGTGAACCACAAACCATAGTTTCAAGCTCGTAAGCACTAAACAATGACAGTAATGGAACACAAACAACTCGAGAAAGTCCATCACGTACGGCTTTAACTTGTTCGTCAAATTCGTGTAATCGAAAATTTAAAGCGAGCCGTACATATTCCAAACGATTTTCGTATGTAATTCTCTTATATTTAGAACTAAGAGGAACATCGGTGCCACAAGATGATGGTGTTGAAAATGGCATTTCCAAATTTTGAAACACTTGCTCATCAGCAGTCATATCTCTAATACAAAGCAATCCGGGAACATAATCTCTATCCATTTCGGTTAAATCGCCGGGTGTTAATTCCATTCCGGCTAAAAGCTTCCACACTGGCTCGGCTAAATTTAAACTTAAAGGAGATCCAGTTCGAATTGCTATACCCATTAATACTCCTATAATAAAATTATTAATTAAAGTTTATTTGTTTTTAACAAATAGAGAAAATTAAAATAGAGAAAAAATTTAAATTTTTTTTATTGCATTTCTCGACGTTTTGAGTCACCCTGATTCCAAAAATGTAATAACATTTTTTTTGGATTTTTTGAACCAAATGTCTGTATGTATGTAATGATGAAATTTTAGCCACTTTAAAAATATTTCATTAGCAAACTAAGCTTTTATAAGCGATCTACACAGGGTATCCAAAAATAAGGTGGTTGTTTTGGGCGCATATTTGCAAATTAGCGACAAATTTATTTTTAATTGGTTATAAGATAGTATATCTGAGCCCCAATTGAAAATAAAATTTTCAAACTTTTTTATTCAAAATGGCGGCCAATAGAACGATTGCCTCATTTTGTGGTTTTTCACTTATAACTTGGCCGGTAAATATTATTATAAAAATTTCAAAACGGCATTGTACAGTGAAAATATGGGGCTTTCGTCCTAACCAAGTCGATTTTCAAAATTGTTTCAAAATTGCCTACTTTTAAGAGGCCAAAGTAGGTCAAAATTTTGAAATGGATTTTCTCAAAATTTCCTCTGCCATTTATTTTCTTTTTCGGATATGTTACAGACAACGTAATTCTTTATCGAAATATAAATTTTTATCAAAATCGCTCGAGCCGTTTCGGAGTAATCATTTTTTGAATGTCAAAACTTCAAAGATCTCTTAATTTCTTTTGTAATAAAAAAAAAAAATTGACAATGGGTATATGTATCAATCCCATGAAGATCTATTGTTTGACACTATTTTCGGTTAACAAAACGCTTCCGGTTAAACCGGAAATTACAAAAATATAAAAATTTTTAGGAACACCCTGTATATTTTTAAATATTTTAAAAGCTCTTAAAATTAGCTGTTACATAATACCAAATACTTTATATTTTGACTTGCGGTTTAACCGGAAATGAGATCAAATCTCTTACTTTAAATGGAACACCCTCTATATTTTTCCATATTTTGAAAACTTGTAAAATTAACTTTCTGATGATATAAAATAATGTACATTTTGAACTTCAATTTATGCCAAATTTAAAAAAATAATGAAATTAGTATTAGCCAGTTTATACGTAAAAATTCTGCTTACACGCAGAAGTTCCAGGTTCGATCCCGGACGGAAGCAATCTTTTTTTAATATGTAATTTATATTAACATAAAAATTAATTTAATACTAAAAACAACGGATGTGGCCAAACAAGGAACTGTTTTCATGCCTAACTTCAATACCCAAACGTTTCTTTAGTGCAGTTTTTAAAGTTTTTTTTAATATATTTTATTTATAAGATATTAAATGAAATTTTAATTTAAAAAAAATACAAAAGTACAAGATCTGACGAACGGAAAAAGTTCCTCGTATAGCCACATCCGTTGTTTTTTAATTTATTTACCCAAAAATCTAAACATGTTGAGGTTTAAACAAGATTTGGCACTGGGGTTCAATATGAAACAGTCACGATTAGTTCCTGCTTCATCTCGACCATTTGGAGTTGCAATTAATAATGGAAGAGAACCATTTTGTAATTCGTCGCACATTTCTGCAATACTTTCACTATATCCACCTCCACAATCATCTACACTTTCACCTAAAATATTAATTCTAAATTGAAGTATTAAAGAAATTAAATTAAATTCTTACCAACAAACTTAACCTTCCACACTCTGTGAGGTAAGGAAAGAACTTCGGTAGTTAATAATGGAAGTTTTGTAACCATTTGGCCAAAAACTGATTTCATGCCATCTGTACCGGCTAATCCACCACCTTTTCTAGATCTTTTTACTTGTATCCGATTGAGTTCAATAACAGGTCCGTGCTGTTTGTCTCTAACCATGGTCGACTGTATTACTTTTCTAAAGGTAGCTTCTTTGGTTGAGTATACTAAAATATTTCTAAGTTCGGACAACGAAGATTGCCCACTAAATGGAAACATCGATACACAAGGACAAATTAATTCTGCAAAGTGATGTAGTAGAATGAGACGTCGATGCAAGTTCAACATTGCTAGGTCTCGAAGTAAATCATATTCCAGAGGAGCTTGACTTGGTAATTTTCCACTAATACTTGCGTTGTTTACAGACCAAGCTAACGTATGTGCTGAACCACAAGCAACATTAGTAATTTTTTTACCCTAAAATTATAATATATATTAGGTAATTAGATACCATTTTATGTCAAATTTTACCTGAAGAGTAGTGACTAATCTTGGTCTTTGAATAGCCGATGTTGTACCATCTCCAAGTTGCCCTTCGTCATTATCACCCCATGTGAAAACTTCACCTTCGTCAGAACAAGCGACACAATGCAACGAACCAGTTGCAATACTAATTATTCGTTTTCCTTGTAACGCCACTACTTTTTTAGGTCGTCTAATATGTTCATCAGTACCATGTCCAAGTCGATGATAATCTCCTTTACCCCTAATAATAAAATATTAATTTACTGTACAAATCCACATAAGAAAAAACACATGGATCATCGGAAATGCGCAGTAAAGTCCGAAAGAGACAAAGGTGTAAAATAAAAGAGATAGAGAGTGAGGGAAGTAAGAAAAGTATTGGTTTTAAGAAAGGGGGAGTAGGGGAAGTAGGATAGGGATTGGTTAAGAGAAATATGGGGGTTATTTCATCTGTCACCATCTGTCATTCCATCTGTCAGTGTCAAGGTAGGTCATCTCTCAATGTCAATTATTTTTATCTGTCAATGTATTTTTTTTTCATTTCAAGGGGTTATTCTATCTGTCATCACATCTGTCAGTGTCAAGGGAGGTCATCTGTCAATGTAATTTTTTTTTTCATTTCTACGGCAGGAGTCATCACATTCGTCATTCATCTCAGTCACCATAGTTACTATGTGTCAAATGTCAATCTGTCACCATAGTTACCATAATTATGTCAATATTAGGGGCCGTCATCACATCTGTCATGTTAGTTTATCTGCCAGATTTATCATTATTGTCAAATGTCAATATGTCAACATAGTTACAATATGTCAAAATCATTTTTCCACTTATCTATAAAACCAAAAGCCTTACGATACAATCTGAAGAGGCAAAAGTTACTAACTTTCAAATTGCATTTCATTTCATTTTGTGCAGTCATTTTTATAATTCAGTAACAGATTAGAAAGATATTCAACTGTTAATATTAACAATGCAGTGATTGGTCTATTTTCCAGTATCTTTTTAACCTAAACTTAGTAGAATTATTCTGTCATCAAACCTTCCATAAAATCTGTCAAGCCATATGTCATCTTATTTCACAGATGAGTTTGACAGATAGGATGAGATGACAGATGAGATTGACAAATGAGATGATATATGACTATATGAGATTGACAGATGAGATTGACATAAGAATGACACATGAGATGAGATTGGCAGAGGAGACTTATAGATGAGACAATATGACATAATATGAGACTGACAGATGAGATTTACAGATGAGACGATATGACATAATATGAGACTGATAGATGAGATTGACAGAGATGATATTTATAGATATTATCCGTTCACTATTTATTTACGCTATGGTTGGCCATGTTAGGGTGACAGATTCCACCCGGTATAAATTTGAAAAAAATCAGTTAGGTTAAGTATTGTAGAGTAGCGGCTTTTATTCAATTGTGTTAATAGTTGGTCTGTTAGTGGTCTGTTATTTTTTTGGTATTGTCATGATCTAGTACTTTTAAATTTTCTTACCAAGTATAGATACTTCCAGATCGTGTAAGAGCTACAGAAAATTGTGATCCACATTCTACTTTAATCACACCTAGTCCTGCCAAACTTTCAATTTTTGTTGGAACTTTACACCCATCTGCACCTCCACGACCCAACTTTCCATAATCACCATCTCCCCATGACCAAACGTTATCATCATCAGTAATACATAAAGTTTGAGCGTCTCCAGAGCCACAAGCAACGTCAATTACATGATAACCCAACAGTGATTCAACCTAAAAATAATTGTTGCTTTACTAATTAAAAAAAAAAAAAGTTAAAGGTGCTTACTCGTTTGGGTTTTAGCTGATCTTCACTATCACTATGTCCTAAACGACCATATCTACCTTTACCCCACGTATATAATTGTCCAGAACTAGTTATGGCAGCTGAATGTGCACCTCCACAAGCAATATCAACTATTTCCAACCCTTGTAAAGCTTCTATTATTTTTGGTCTTTCACACCCACTACAACGTGATAAATTTAGTCAAAATATAATTTAATCCGTGCAAAAAAATTACTTTCTATTTCCGTGCCCTAGTTTACCATCATCGCCTTCGCCCCACGAATAAACATCATTATCAACAGACAGTGCTAAACAGTGCTTTCCTCCTGAATTAACAGCAACTTTTTTAATGAAAATGTGTTGAAAGGATTCGATTAAAGTTGGAAGTAAAACTGAATCGGTACCACCAATACCTAAACGTCCTCCAGCACCATATCCTATTTACATAAATTTAAAAACGTTTCACCTTTAAATTAATTAATATTACCAGTTGCATAAACTTTTCCATCAGCGGTAACAGCTATTAGAGTTTGTTCACCACCCACAATTTGTACAGGTCGAATAGTTGAAAGTGCCTCGCAACAAGTCGGTACTTTTACTTTTGCACCTTCTATTCCACCAAGTTGACCTCGATGATTATGACCCCATCCGTATATGGCACTCGAGCCACCCCATGATAAAGTCCAATCTTCAGGACGTCTTGAATTAAAGAGCGTTAAAATATAGAACAAAGCGGATGAAATTTAATGTTACCTGTTGAGCCAAATCAACAGTTGCTCATCTTGTTCTTTTTTAAATAAGTCAAATTTTTCGTGTTCCCAAAGTTCTTCGTTGTTTTCAATAGGAATTATTGCGAGCTTTTTTCTAACTTCTTGACAAAAATTGAGGGGTAAGGTGGTTCGTTGTATGAATGCTTTTGCTACTCTTGCTGCATAACAATATCTCCTAAACCATGACCATTTATGATTATCCGACAACACAATCATTTTATCCAATTCTAAATCACAAGCCAACGCAACCAACACCTAAAAATAATTTAATATAGTTTCACCTTTGCATGGACAGGAGTTACAAATGTAAAGATTTTAATTTTAAATTTTGAATTACTCCAACGTTTTAGAACCGATTTTGAAATGCTCAGTTAAGATTTTTGAATAACTCCGCCGTTTTCACCCGATTTTGAAATGCTTTTGAGTCAGTGATCAAATTTATGAGATCTTTTCGAAAATGCAAAATAAGAATGGAAAAATATGTTTTTGTTACTTTTATTTGCAAGTTGTGTTTTTTTTGACTTTTTGTTGGCTTTTTTTGATTAACTCCGTCGTTTTTACACCGATTTTGAAATGCTTTTGAGTCAGTGATCAAATTTTTGAGATCTTTTTGAAAATGCAAAATAAAAATGAAAAAATATGATTCTGTTACTTTTATTTGCAAGTTGTCATTTTTATTACTTTTGGGCTTTATTGAATAACTCTGCCGTTTTTACACCGACTTTGAAATGCTTTTGAGTCAAAGATCAAATTCATGAGATCTTTTCGAAAATGCAAAATAAAAATATGTTTTTGTTACTTTTATTTGCAAGTTGTGATTTTTTGGCGTTTTTTGAATAACTCCGCCGTTTTTACACCGAATTTGAAATGCTTTTGGTTTTGAATTTCCATCATCAATTATTCAAAAATATTAAATTATATTGTTATTTTATGTTTGAGTTTAGTCAGTTTAATTTTTTATTATTGCAAAAAACCATCAAAAACATATTATTTTAATTTTAAATTTTCAAAAATATCTAAAAAATTTGATCATTGTCGTGCGAAGGTTAAAAAGTAATAATTATTAGTGAAATCATAATACCTTAAAGAAATCTGAATGCATCAAATGTAATCCAGATCGAACAGAAACTTCTTCGTATTCGTATTGTCTCAATAAAGCTTGAGGTAATTCTTCCAGCAAATTTGCTAAAGCACCTCCGGGACTTCGTAATTGTTGTATTTGTGATGTTAAAACTGCCTCCTTAGCAGTTTGCATTGTAAGCAGTTTATGAAGTCGTTGTAAAGCCCACATTCTTTGACTCGAAGCTAAAAACCATTTTTTATTCAACAGTTCGCCCTAGGAAGTCATACTAATAAGCTTACACAAAAAACTTAATTGAGAACAAGCCGCTAATGATGTAGCCAAACGCGATATTAGAGTAGCATCACCGGTACCATACAATTGAGCATCTAACAAATGCATTACCATATCGATAGCTGGTTGACTTAATACAGCTCTATCAGATCCCATTTCTGTTGGACTTTGACTTGACATTACTGGAAATACCTTAAATTTCCATCCCCATCCGTTTACAGAACTGTCACTGGTAAATGTCCAATTAAGTTCATCACCTGTTACATTAAAAGTTAAATGTGAATAAAACAAAATTTTCTGGTAATTACCAGGAATCCTAAGCTCTGAAGACCAATCCGCCCATTCTCTTCCAGAACGAGTTGCTATAACCCTTCCTGTACCATCGGTTATTTGCAAAGGATCGTGGCGCCGTTCTGTTGAACAACGTCTATCAAACTCAATTCTTAGAGCATCAGCTCCTGGCAAACGAACATGACCTAAAAAATTTTTTTTAGTATTTAATACGACAGTTTTAGAAATCTACCTTTGAGAGTAACATCATCGATGTACGGATGACTTGATTCTTGTACAACTGGATGTGGTACTGTAGATAAAGTATGATTGCAACTAGAAGTATCTTCTAATTCAGTTATGCAAATTTCTAACAACATTGCTCCAATAGTCTTATTTGCACAACCCATATCTGAAAAGAAAAGTTTATTTAAGAAGTAAAAACATTTTTGAAGCACTTACTGATCAGAACTGTTGATATAATTTCTGTTGCTTGGCTGTCTTCTATTCGTTCAGCAACTGCTAATTTAAGTAAATCAACTAGCAAACGCGCGTCACTTTCAGTTAACAAAGAAGTGAATTCGTCCAAACCGGTCAGAATTTCATCGCCAACAACCTAAAAATTTTCAAATGGTTTACATTATAAACTTAGAAACAATCAGGAATGGAAGTACCTCGGCATGAGATGTTAAAGTTGCAGCAATAACAGACATAGCGCTTGTCGACATTCGTGAGTGTTTTGAAGATAAACTTGCTGAACAACTGCTTGCTGTCATGGATTGAATCAAACACATGGGGTTTTCTTCATTTTCAGGTGTTGTTTGTCGGCTCTGGGTACAAAACAATGTTAATTTCAGTGAAATGCCTTTCTCTGTCTCTTTATGCCTCTTTCTATCTATTAATATCATCTGTCATCTCATATTAGGTCATATCTCATCTGTCATCTCATTTTATGTGTCAGTCTTATCTGTCAGTCTCATCTGTAATCTCATTTGTCAATCTCATCTGTCATCTCATCTCATCCTATCTGTCAAACTCATCTGTGAGATGAGATGACATATGGCATGACAGACTTGATGACAGATGAAATGACATATGGGATGACAAATGGGTTAACAGATGCAGATGGGTTGACAGAAGGATTGACCAATGGGGAGATAATGACCCCCCTGATATATGAAATGACATGTGGCATGTCAGATAACCCCCCTCCTTAGTGACATTAACATCTGACAGTAAGTAACCATGGTGAGAGATTTACCACTACTTCCCATCTCTCTAAACCAATCTATGAAGAATTAACATATACGGTAACAGCTGACTTTAATATTGAGTGTCAGATGAATCCCCCTCTGACATTGACATGTGTCAGATGACGACATTGACATATGGTAACTACGGTGACAGTGACATTTGGCACATGGTAACTATGGTGACAGGCCACTCGCCATTTCTCTAAACCAATCCCTATCGTACTTCCCCCACTCTCTCTATCTCTATCTTTCGAACATTACTACGCATTTCCGATTAAATTAAACGAGTCCATTAAACGTCCCAGAGGAATACATATTACGCCCACAGTTTGTCCATTTAACGTCCCAGAAAAATCCATATTACGTCAGTAATATTAAATTGTCCGTTGAACGTCATATATGGACGAAATACGTCGTTGGATGTACACAACTGTGTCTAATGTACGTCCATAGAACGTCCAGAGATCGGCCTCTGGACTAATTGTGAACCACCAATGGACGTTTAAACCGTCCATACGCGTACGTACCGTACAGTGGACGTCCAATGGACGTCTTTGTGTTACTTGGGGAAATAACATATGGGAAGACAAATGGGTTTTAACAGATGGATTGACAAAGGGACTGACCGATGGAATGACAGATGACCCCCCTGTCATATGAAATGACATATGGCATGTCAGATGACCCCCCACGGTGACATATTAACATTTGACATAATATAGTAACTATGATGATAGATTACTCCCCATCTCTCTAAACCAATCTCTGAAAATAAAATTGACATATGGTAACAGCTAACAGCTGACTTTGACATATGTTGGGTGACAGATGAACCACCCTCCGACATTGACATATGTTGGGTGACAGATGAACTCCCCTCCGACATTTACATATGTGTCAGATGACGACATTGACATATGGTAACTATGGTGACAGTGACATTGGACACATGGTAACTATGGTGACAGACCACTGCCCATTTCTCTAAACCAATCCCTATCCTACTTCCCCCACTCTCTCTATCTCTATCTTTTTTAATCTGTCTCTTTCAGACCTTAATGCGCATTTCCGATGATCCATGTGTTTTTTTATTGTGTAAATCCTAAAAAGTGGATTCTTACATTTAAATCTGCAATTTCGGTAAGAGAAGCAGGTGCTTCACCTCCTCCACAAATAATATCACCGTCCTTACATCGTTGTAGATCGA
Organism: Malthinus seriepunctatus; assembly: GCA_963924605.1. Lineage (NCBI taxonomy): Eukaryota > Metazoa > Arthropoda > Insecta > Coleoptera > Cantharidae > Malthinus > Malthinus seriepunctatus. The sequence continues at coordinate 20,597,287 of OZ004601.1, read as the reverse complement.
AATTCATAGTATTTCCGTCTGGAGGAGTGCCAGGGCTAATAGTATTCTGAAAAAGCCAATCATTTCATTTCTAACTTTTTTTAAACTGTTAACTTACTGTTAAATTTGTACTTAAATTTCCATTTAAATTGGTATGGCTGCACAGTGCTCTTACAACTGCTTGTCTTAACTGATGAATGTGAATAGCATTTAATATATGTTGTAACGCTTGTTGTTTCGAAGTACTACTATCTAAGCTCATAACTATGTTACTTAAAGTTGGCTTATCTTTCGAACCTCCACTTTCCTTTGTTGGTTTTTCATTATCATATAATCCTAAACTAGAAGATCCTAGTGGATCTTTAGCAACAGAAAATATAACAGGTTCGTGTTTAGAAACTACATTGTTAAGTTGTAAAATCCAAGCAATCGAATGAGAACTACCACATGCAACTCTATTGATGAACACATCTTCTAATCCATGAACTAAAGCAGGTTTTCTGTTTACTATTGTAGTACCGTTACCTTGCTGACCATGATCATTATCTCCCCAAGCATATACCTACAATTTTACTTTTAGATTTTTGGAAAAAGCGTTACGAAAATTTTTACTTGTCCTGTATCAGTAACAGCTAAACAGTGTAAAGCTCCAACTGCTATTTGTACGATTTTTTTATCTCTAAAGACCTCAATCATAGTCGGTTTTCGAACGTGTTGATCAGTTCCATGACCCAATCTAAAATAGTCACCTTTACCCCAAGTCCAAACCTAAAAAGTTAAAATTTTAATTTTCTAAAAATCATTAAGCAAACGTTTACCTCTCCAGCTTTAGTTAAAGCTAACGAAAATTGTGCTCCACATTCAACTTGCACAACACCCAAACTATTCAAACGCTCGATGTTATGTGGAATATTACATCCTTCAGATCCTCCTCGACCTAACTTTCCAAAATCTCCATCACCCCATGAAAACACTAATCCTTCATCTGACAAAGCTAAAGTTTGAGCGTCTCTACTTCCACAAGCAACTTGTAGTATTCTATGACCGACCAACGTTTGTACAAGTTTAGGTCTTAGTTGAGTAATGTTATCACCATGACCGAGTCTACCATATTCTCCTAATCCCCAAGTGTATAACTCTCCACTACTTGTTATTGCAGCTGAGTGAGAACTCCCACAAGAAATATCTCTTATACGTTTACTACGCAAAGCTTCGATCATTTTAGGTTTATCTAAATTTAAACGATTTCCATGTCCTAATTTACCATCATCTCCTTCACCCCATGAAAAAACCTATAAATAGAAAAGTAAATAAATAAAATTTCACGTATTAGAAGCAATACTTTTCCATCGAGCGTTAGGGCTAACGTATGTTTTCCACCAGAATGTACGGCAACTTTTTTTATAACGTATTGGCTTAAAAATGGAATTTGGCGTGGATAACAAACATTGTTGTTATGACCTAAACCGAGCTTTCCGTTTGTACCTTCACCACAAGAGTACAACTAAAAAATAATAATTAAGTTTCGCTCGTTAACAAGCTAATAGTTTACCTTTCCATCTTGAGAAACAACAAAAAGTGATTTAGAACCACCAGCAATATGTACAGGACGTAACTGACTTAAAAAGTCCGACTGAACGGGTAATTTAACTTTAGAACCTTTCATACCGCCTAATTGGTCTTTATCGTTTAAACCCCAAACAAATACACGGCAACTTGAACCTCCAACGGAATATTCTATACCTTTCGATGAACAGGTTTCTTGAGCTAGAAATACATTGCCAATCGCAATTATTTAAAAATAATTGAAAACTTACTAATATAAGGAGTTGAGCTTGTTTCGTGATTTAAATCCCAATCGTTAGCTAAAAATGAGACGGATGTTTTAAGTTCACAACGATTTTGTTTCTTAACTCCAACTAATGAAATTCCGTGAATTTTGCAATCGATTCCTCCATTACGACATTTTATTATCGCAATTTCAATTAATGGGTAGTACTAAAAATATTTAATTTAAAATTTTTGTTTTAAATTGTAACGTAGATAGTTTACTTGTTCAACATTTGATAGTAATAAAATTGAAGTTTCAGTGCTTCGTACATTTACAACAATAAGTTCTGCAAGCGAACTTACTGTACTTCCACCGCTCACAACTATAACTGACGGCATATAACTATTATCTGCTGGATCGACTAATACCTTTAGGCTTTTAATAACGATATCTTGAGCCATATCTAAACGTATCCAATGCTAAAAAAAAAATGTTTAGTATTTTGAAATTTTAAAAAACTACAGACAACCTGTCCTTGCACCCCGCAACTTTGCCATAAACCATCGGGAATATCAAAACGAACGCCGTGCTCACGAGAAGAAACTGTAACATTCTTCACACATTGACTCCAATCGGTAATTAAACCTTCCGTATCAAAACAGTCGTTTCTGAAGTATCTACCAGGTTTACCAGCAAAAACAGGTGTCGAAGCTATAAAAATTATTAAGTGAAAAATGGAAAATAATTATTGTTTGGTTTAATACAGCACGACCAGAATAAGAAAGGAAATTCCAAGCACATCCCGAACGTATATTCGGATTTATTAGCTGTTAAGTGACCAATTAAAATATTATATGTCTCTTTCGGACCTTACTGCGCATTTCCGATGATCCATGTGTTTTTTATTGTGACCACTCCCCATTTCTCTAAATCAATCCCTATCCTACTTCCCCCACTCCCCATTTTTCTAAACCAATCCCTATTACTTCCCCCACTCTCTTTATCTCTTTTTTATATCTCTCTTTCGGATCTTACTGCGCATTTCCAATGATCCATGTGTTTTTTATTGTGACCACTCCCCATTTCTCTAAATCAATCCCTATCCTACTTCCCCCACTCCCCATTTTTCTAAACCAATCCCTATTACTTCCCCCACTCTCTTTATCTCTTTTTTATATCTCTCTTTCGGATCTTACTGCGCATTTCCGATGATCCACGTATTTTTTATTATGTGTAATTAAATGAGTGTGTAGCTTTTTAATTTCCCTTCTTATCACGGTCATGCAGTACCTGGTTCTAAAAGTCTATTAAACGAATGGCGATGATTCTTTTTTGTATAAAAACAATTTTCGCAAAAATCAAAGTTTTCACATGTTTTACATTTAAATCGAGCTCCTTTTATGGGAGCAATTCCACATCCGTTACAAATAACTCCTTCGTGACTACTCGGTACAATTTCCATTTCAGATATTAAACCGATCCAATTTACTTGTTTTGGAAAATCAACTGTTATGTCATGACTATTTGCAGATATTGCTACAAAATTTTTAAATTTAGATATAAAAGAATAGTATGACATCTACTTACAAGTAACAGTTCCGACACTATCGTGAGTAACATATCCCCACTTGTATCTTGGAGTTACAACAGAGGGTTTTACACGAACTTTATCGCCAACTTTTATTCCAACAGGAGTTGTGAGAGATGGAGGAAAACCTAACAATTCCACGTGTATAAAGCGAACCCAATAAGTGCTTATTCGATGCTGCCAATTGACCTAGTAAAATTATTTATCGAGTTATTTGGACTACAAAGTAGGTTTACGAATATTACTTGTAAGTTAAGATCGTGCAATCCTTCTCTATCGACTTTAATAACTTTTCCAATGTCGCCTATGTGCACTTCTTCGTAACTCTTACAGCACCTTACCAACATACCAACTTCGATGTTATCTCTTATGTACATAGCGTATTCGTCGTTGGATAAAAAGTCAGATCTTTGCATGTAAGAAACTGTACACACTAAATTTTCACCGCTCTACAAAATGATAAAGTAACTATAACTAATCTTAAATGCGTCTAGAGGTATAATATTTTAAAGTGACGAGATGAGGGGATGCGCAGATACCTAAATTGGTAGTTTTCCACTCCAACGCCGTAGTCAACGTATTAAATGATTAAAGGGGCGTGGCCAAACCTGCGCGAACTACCGCTCCTCACTTTAACATACCTATACAACAAAACTTACACATTCACCAGTTGAATAAGGAGTTACTTCATTTTGATCAGATACAGAATCTGTATCGGAATCACAATATGAACTGAGCGAATCAGTATCAGACACTTGAACGTCAGGATGTTCCAGTAACCAAGAAACAATTGATTCGGGTGTTAGGAGTGTTTCAGGAATTATCCCTATGGACTTGATAGCATTTTCAATCGACTTTTTAGAAAAACCCATTTCCATAATTTGCAAAACTAATGAACTCGGTGAATTTTGATTATTGTCATCTTTTTTCTTCTTTTTCTCACTAATTACAGATTTAAAAGAGCACTCGCTATTAGGTGTCGGCAATTCACTAGTACTTTCTTTAACAATAGGTTGCATAACAATCTTATCATTATTTTTATCGTTGTTGATTTCAGGAACTAACTTTTCAAAATTACACTCAGCGGCTAAATATTGACTTAAATTCAACGCGGCTAATTGCATTTCTTGTAAAGTAAAGCCAGGTTTTAACAAACTAGGTTGGGTAGCTTTCGATAATATTTTTTGAATTAAAAGAATCGGCCGTTGATTAATTTCTTCTTCGATCGACTGTTGTTCGTGAAATTGATCGAGCGAATTTAATTGGTATTTTAAAACTTTTCTAAGTTTGTACTGATTGTTAAACAACACCCGTGTTGCGCTTAAAGCGTTTAATATGTTTTGTTGTGTTCTCAAATACGACATATCGATTAAACCTAAAAGTTGATTATTGAAAATTAGTTTTTAATTAAATTAATAACTCGTACCGTGTTGTGATTTTCTCTCATAACAATTCGAAGATATGTTATGTTTATTAAGCAATAAATTTGCCCAAATTTTTACCAAATTTTCGCCTAATGGCATACGGTCAAGATTAAACTGACAATCTGGTACCAAACTTAAATTGGTGATTGATAACTTTTTTATTTCTCCCGTACTGTGCGATTGAACACAAAGTTTACCTTTTTGAGTAACTCGATTGATTGTACCAAATCCAGACTCTAATTCCACGATTGCGCCGACTCTAGGTCGACTGTCATAAGCTCCGATTAAATTTAAACAAGCAGTTACCATAAATTGTTGTTCAGATAAACTACCGTCGTTCATATTTGATATTAAACAAGCGTCGCTTAGAAAATATGCGGCAACGTTTAATTTTTGCATTAAAATTGCGTTTAAAACTTGATTCCACCCAACCAATCCGTAAAGTGTTCTAAGTACGTTTATTATTTCTTGAGCTAAAGTGTTGCTGTGAGACTGTGTTAGTAGAACTAATGGTTTTGAATCAGGTAACGGTTTATTTCCAATATCATAACAGCAAGTCAAAGTTATTTTACCCAAAATAATTAAAAGCTTCTCTAATAATGGTTGTATTTCAGAATTATCCATATCCCATGACTGTAGGACAGTTTTTAACAATCTCAACGATTGAATCTGCATAAATAGATATTAGTTTTATATTACACAAAATGCGGAACTTACTTGTTTTGGTAAATTCATTTCATTTCCTCCAGCCACAGCTATTGGAGATACGAAACTTAGTAGTATGTCGATCCAAGGTTTTGTACTAAGAGCTCTACATAATTGTGGTGTTTGAGCAACAACTCGAACTAAGCTTAAGTTACACCACTCTTGATTTCCAGAACGAATTGTGCTGCAAAGGAGACTGCTCAAACCATGCACAGCTGTAGAATGTAAATCTCTTTTAACTAAACCACTACTAGCCATAATAATTCTCAAAACGTTTATGCTGGCATCACGAAGGAGCTTAATAAATTGATTATCTTTTGAAAGTTGCATTGCTGTAAAAATCAAAGTTTCAAAATTAAGATTTAAAAACAACGGATGTGGCCATATGAGGAACTTTTTCCGTTCGTCAAATCGTGGAATTTTGTATTTTTTGTTATTAACATTTCATTATCTTATAAATAAATACATTAAAAAAAACTTTAAAAAGCGCACTAAACGTTTGGGTATTGAAGTTAGGCATGAAAACAGTTCCTCGCATGGCCACATCCGTTGTTTTTATTATTAAATTTAATTTTATGTTCATATAAATTAGAAATTACATGATTTAAAAAAAAATTTTTTTTAATTATTTTGAAAACTGCTTTCGTCCGGGATCGAACCTAGGACTTCTGTGTGTAAGCAGAATTTGTAGAAGATAAGCTGTCGAAAATACGAATTTCATTTTTTTTATAATTTGGCATAAACTGAAGCTCAAAATATACAAGTTTAGAAACGTAATTTTACGAGCTTTCAAAATATTAAAAATATATACAGGGTGTTCCATTTAACTTAAGAAATTTGATTCCATTTCCGGTTAAACCGGAAGTCAAAATATAAAGTGTTTGATATCGTGTAATAGCTAATTTTACGATCTTTCAAAATATTAAAAAATATACAGGGCGTTCCTAAAAATTTTAATATTTTTGTAATTTCCGGTTTAACCGGAAGCGTTATATTAACCGAAAATAGTGTCTAATAATAGATATTCATGGGATTGATCTATATATACGTTTTCAAGTTTTCCTTTCTATTGCAAATTAAATTAGAGATTTTTTAGAGTTTGGGCATTCAAAAAATCATTACTCCAAAACGGCTCGAGCGATTTTGATAAAAATTTATATTTCGATAGAGAATTACGTTGTCTATAACATATCCAAAAAAGAAAAAATATGGCAGAGGAAATTTTGTAACATTCTGTAACATCCATTTCAAATAATAGAAAATCCATTTGAAAATTTTGACCTACTTTGGCCCCTTAAAGATAGGCAATTTTAAAACAATTTCGGAAATCGACTTGTTTAGAACGAAAGCTCTATATTTTGACCCTACAATGCCGTTTTGAAATTTTTGTAATAATAATTACCGGCCAAGTTACGAGGGAAAAATCACAAAATGGGACAATCGTTGTATTGGCCGCCATTTTGAATAAAAAAATTTGAAATTTTATTTTTCAGTTGGGGCTTGCGTTTACTATCCTTTAGCCAGGTAAAAATGAATTTGGCCCAAATTTGCAAATATGTGCCCAAAATAACCACCTTAACTTTGGACACCGTGTATAGATTTCTTATAAAAGCTTAATTTGCCGATGAAATGATTTTAAAGTGGCTAAAACGATTCAGTTCAGTAGTTTTTGCCCCACAGCCGTAACAGACAGACAGACAGACGGACATTTCAGTTCAAAATTTTTTTTTGCATTTTTGGAATCAGGGGGCTCAAAACGTCGAGAAATGCAAAAAAAAATATTATTATTTTTTTCTTCTTGATTAAGTGTATAACAACTTTTTCTTGGATTGGAAAAAGTTAAAAATAAATACTCACCACCATCAGTTTGCTCTTCAGTTTCGGTAATATCTGACGATACAGGTGAAGGAGGTGATGCTAGAGCTAAGTCATATTTGCCTTCTTTCCCCATACGGTAACTATTAGTAGTACCATTAGCCCACTCCACTCTTATCCATCCATCTTCGCCTAACTCGCCGATTATTCTACCTTCTCCTGGAGGTGGACCATCCTTATTAATAAAAATAAGGGTTAACGTAAGAAAAATAACAATTTTTTTAATTTACCTGGTCACCCCATTTCCAATCAGCTCCCCTTACTACATGAGTGCCTAATTTCATAAGCGACGCTATTTCAGGTCCAGACAGTGTAGTTTTTTTAGGTTTAGATGATTCTAGCATATCTGCATAAATTACGTAACATTCTGAGGCTTTTCTTAAAATATTTTGATCGTAACCAGTTTGGCGTAATAATGCTAAATCTGAACTAACTACACCACTGTTTATTAAAGCACTTAGCTCCGATGCTATGTAATGATTAGACGCTAATATTCCTAATAATGATAACAAGAGTCTGGCTCTAGGAATATCCCTTAACAACGTGTACGTTCCTAAATTCATACTAATTTTAGTATTTTGCATTTTAAGTTTGCTCGGTCGCATCGGTAAGTCTTTAGTAACGTAAGTCCTAAGGGTATCAATACACCATTGAGTTACAGACATTTGCGTTAAAAGTATTTCGGTTTTTAAGAAAGGTGTTACAAGCTGTATGTTATCCAAGCAATGGTAACTTATAAAATTATTTCCAGATGACTCATTAGCACAGCCCAAGTAACCGTTTAAGATTGCATACTTTGTTGAAGATAACAAGTAAGTTTTGTTCACCAAATTCTTAATTAAAATTAGGCCTTCTTTACGAATTTTACATCTTTTAACCTAAAATTTAAGTTTATGTAAATCCAAATTCAAATTGCTGAAGTACTTACTTGGCAGTACATCGCTTTCCGTAAAACATCAACATCGCACGAAGAATCCTGAGTTAAAAATTCAATAATTACATTCATCAAACCTAAATTATCATTACTAATTTTCTTCATTTTCTTCTCCATAATTTTGCTTAAAACGTTATTCAAAACAACTTCATTGTCCAATTTTTTTTGTTTTTCTTCTTCGCTAGGTTCAATTTTAATTTCGTTCTCTAATTTTTCTACATTCAATTTATCTTCTAATTCAGTCTTTAAATCAGTACAATTTTTTGTGTGTCTCGGCTCGTTACAATGCTTACTAGCGTTTGAATTGTAAGAATCAGACACGGCCTTACTTTCAGCAGTGGATTTATCTGCGCCGTTTTTTATTTCGTTATTAACATCGTCCGTTTCACTTTTACTTTCACTAATTTTTCCTTCGGAAGCGCATCTTTTTAATTTGACAATATCTTCGTTTGATCTGTGTCTTTCCATACTTTGTGACTGAATTGTTGCGTTAACTATATCTTCAGGTTTTTGTATATCTGAGGTATGGTGTCCACATTTTAAATCTTTTATGACTTTTTTTATCAAAGTTTTAACGCGTGGTTCTCTGTATAAAACGTTGACTTTTTTATAAGCTTCCATTTCGTGGCTAACTGTAGGTTTTACTTCGTATAATAAGAATCTGCATTTTTCTAGGACGGGAATGCAAACTTCTTTGTAACTACGATTTAATTCTTGTCTCGCTTTTATAAGATGCCACTTTGCAGCATGAACTTGCTTTATCATTTCAACTAAAGATCGTGGTAATTTTACGCTCGGTTTACATATGACTAAAAATTTACAAAATAACTTTGTTGTTATACAAAAGTAATTAAAATTCTCTTTTCTTAACAATAAAACTGTGACTACTTTAAGAACATTTAAATAAACTTTATTAAAGAACACATACTAATAAAGTAATAAATAACTGTAAAATCCTTTTGAGAAAAATTGAATTACAGTGTGTCTCCGGATAGGGTTGCCAATAGGGAAAAAACATTTATTTTTCATTTTAGGTAAAAAAGTATTTTTTATAAAACGTTTTGCTTCTTTTCAAACTCTCAAATATGCAAAAATATTAAAATCAAATTTTCAAAAAAAAAGTTATTGAGTTTTTTCTTTTTTTGCAAATTTTTATTTTTCAAATCCGAAAATTTCCAAAAATTTTTGAAAGAAAATCAATTTTAGGTAACAAAATATTCTTTATAAAAAGTTTTGCTTCTTTTCAAACTCTCAAATATGCAGAAATATTAAAAACAAATTCTCAAATAAAAAAGTTATTGAACTTTTTCTCTAAATTTTTGAACATTTTTTTAAGTTCAAAAATTTTGAGAAAAAGTCAATTTTAGCTAAAAAAGAATTCTTTATAAAAAGTTTTGCTTCTTTTCAAACTCCCAAATATGCAAAAATATTAAAAACGAATTCTCAAATTTTTTTTCCAAGCCCAAAAATTTCCTAAAATTTTTTAGAAAAAGTGGATTTTAGGTAATAAAGTATTCTTTATAAGAAGTTTTGCTTCTTTTCAAACTCCCAAATATGCAAAAATATTAAAAATAAATATTCAAATAAAAAAGTTATTGAGCTTTTTCTCTAAATTTTTGAACATTTTTTTAAGTTAAACAATTTCCAAAAAATTTTGAGAAAAAGTCAATTTTAGCTAAAAAAGGAATTCTTTTTAAAAGTTTTGCTTCTTTTCAAACTCCCAAATATGGAAAAATATTAAAAGATAATTTTCATATAAAAAAGTTATTGAGCTTTTTCTCTAAATTTTTGAGTTAAAAAATTTAGAAACAAAGTCAATTTTAGCTAAAAAGAGAATTCTTTTTAAAAGTTGCTTCTTTTCAAACTCCCAAAAATGCCAAAATATTAAAAATAAATATTCAAATAAAAAAGTTATTGAGCTTTTTCTCTAAATTAATGAACTTTTTTTTAAGTTCAAAAATTTACAAAAAATTTTGAGAAAGTCAATTTAAGCTAAAAAAAGAATGCTTTATAAAAGCATTCAAATAAAAAAGTTATTGAGCTTTTTCTCTAAATTTTTGAACATTTTTTTTAAGTCCAAAAATTTCCTAAATTTTTTGAAGAAAAAGTTTATTTAAGCTAAAAAAGAATGCTTTATAAAAAGTTTTGCTTCTTTTCAAACTCCCAAATATGCAAAAATTTTAAAAATAAAAAAGTTATTGAGCTTTTTCTCTAAATTTTTGAACATTTTTTTTAAGTTAAAAAATTTCCAAAAAATTTTGAGAAAAAGTCAATTTTAGCTAAAAAATTCTTTATAAAAAGTTTTGCTTCTTTTCAAACTCCCAAATATGCAAAAATACTATAAATTAATTTTCAAATAAGAAAGTTATTGAATTTCTTCTGAAGCAAAAATTGCATATTTGAGAATTTGAAAAGAAGCAAAACTTTTTATAAAGAATATTTTTTTTACCTAAAATGAAAAATAAAAATTTTTTCCCTGGTGGCAACCCCATCTGGGGACACACTGTATATTAAAATAATTCTAAATTAAGTTAATTTAAAAATTAAAGCTTTGCCAAACAGTTTTGCTACTTACATGCATCTAAAATGGGCAACAAAATATATCCCAGTCCTAAATGTTTTAATAAAACCGCATATAAAACTCTACCAATTTCTTCCACTGGATGTTCAAACGAAAAGTCTACACGTGTCAAAAAGTTATTTTGTTTAGAATGTTGTTCTACTATAGCCAGGAATGCAATAACATACGAATCCTATTAATAAAATTTAAACATTAATTTTGCTAAAAGTTCTATTTAATCGAACATAACAAGCGATTAATTACCGATAAACGACTTTCAGCTAAAGCATTTATAAACGAATTTATTCTTTCAAAAACCATTTGCCATGTTTTGGTGGATTTTTCAGATAAATTAACTTTTGGCTCTGTCGGTGTATTTCCGGCTGTTGAATTTGTACTTCTCACTTCACCTTTTTCTTCTTTATATGGATTATGATTTTGCAATAGCTACGTAAAATAAAATGAGACAAATAATATATAAATTAAAGATGTACTAACTTGTAAGCCTCCAGTTAAAAATGCAGCATTTAACCAATTTTTAGATGCAAGTTCTACATGTTGAAGTGGTAAACTGTTGCGTATGTTATATGCGTGTAGTCCAAGTAAGTAGCCTAAATGGCGTTCGGTGTCTAACAGAGTAGATGCTACACCGAGACTATCTAAAGGAGTTTGTGGCAATTCAATTTCCGGTTGAGAATAATTGCCAACGATATAAGCATCCATCGATTGCAAAGCAGCCAAATGGTGCGGCGAACTACTAAATATGTGACTTGCATCTTTACCGGCATGTTTTTGCAACAATTCCATTATATTTGAATTTTCACATCTAAAATATCAAATAAATAAAGAAAATACCTACTTAAAAGCAACAAACCTATAATCCTGAACGTCGTACACTTTATTATTGATAACAATCCATAATCCACCATCTAAGTTATGATTTTCTAAGTCGGCTTTACGAATAAGTGGTAAATCTTCGTGAATTTTATGCATGTAAATGCTATTTTGCGATTGTAATATTCCAGGCCAAGCGATGTCGTCAGTGTCAACTGCTTCTATGTTTGGTATTAGCCGGCAAAATTTATCTAATGTTAATAAAAGATCATCAAAAATCCTCAACCAGTCCATAGATATTAAGAACAACGTAACTTCCTTTTGTAATAATATTAAACTAACAATAAGCTCTGGCAATAAGACGTCTACAAATATATTGTTAACTCGAAAAGCTCATCTTGGAAAATTTCTGCACTTACCAACAATGTCACCTTTAAGTATTTCTAAAACATACAAAAAATTCTTTGGATTTATAATAGCAACTTCGTACGCATAGTTAAGAGTATCGGTTACGTGACTAGTTATTTCAAACAAATACTTATTTAATAGTGATTCGGCTGCTTTTAAACAATTGTGGTCTTTAATAAATATTTTAGCTATAAGTAAACGTTGAAACCTTAACAATAAATTAAAACTAGGACTTGGAACATTTTTCTGATTTGATATTTTATTAGATCCACTAAAGTCTTGTAAACGTATCTGTGTTTGTAAACTGCTATTTCTACAAAATTAAATTTTATTACTAAATATTAATACTATTAAAACACAAAGGCTTACTTTAGTAGTTGTTTAACTAGATGAAGCAATGGAATTGTAGTATGACTAGTTAAAACTTCAAAAGTTTCTTCCGAATCGGCCAATTCGGCTATTTCAATTCTTAGAGCTTCGCATAAAGCTGTTTCCAAACCACCATCAGTCATTAAACTCCAAACAAGTAAGTCTGTCATGAATCGATGTCCGCAAGTTGTTATTCCAGCTTCTAAACCAGAACTGGGTAACAAAGAGCTAAGTGTAAAAGCTCTCTCGTTGGCAGTCGGTAATAAAATGCTCCAACCCACTTGTAAAGTAGTTTGAGCAGCGTATTGAATTGTAAAAAGTATGCCAGATGCACTAGCTAAATGTACAACTTTAGATTTTAAATTGCTCAATAGCTTATTGCCAGGATTCAATCCCAATAGTTTAACATCGACGTTGTTACTTATTATGCAATGTAGCTGAAATTCATTACTTTAAGAAAGTTGAACCTATTTATTGGTTTTTCTTACTTGTAGCTGCAATAAATTTAATAGAGAAACAGCGATACACTCTTTATCTTGACTAATAGGAAAATTATTGGCAATCGTCTGTTTGGTATTATCACAAATGCTCGCCAAAAGTTGATCCAATAAACTAAACAAAAATGAATTAGAAGTTTACACCAAACTGTAATGCAGTTTTTTACCGAAATGTATGCTCTGTGAGATCAATAATAAATGGAGTACGAATACTGGTAGTCCAGGAATTAAAATCAGACCAAACGAAACTTTGGTTTGGGCCACAACAAATTCCAATAACTTGATATCCTTCAAGCTGCCCTTCTATTAATACTGGCTGTTGAACACAATCAACAGAATTATCACAAACTTGCTTATATTCGTTTTTGCCCCAACCATAAACTTCACCATCGTTAGTTAAGGCTAAAGTGTGCCCTGAACCCATACTTATACAAACGATATTTTTTCCTACAAAAATAATTTAAAAAAAGTTAGACATGAAAACGGTAAAAAATTTTTTTTTTAATTTAATTGCTTTCGTCCGGGATCGAACCTAAACTTCTGCGTGTAAGCAGAATTTTTAGGTATAAACTAGCTAAAATCTAATTTCATTTTTAAATTTGACATAAATTGAAGCTCAAAATATACATCATTTTATATCTTCAGAAAGCTAATTTTCCGAGCTTTCAAAATATTGAAAAATATATAGGGTGTTCCATTTAAATTAAGAAATTTGATCCCATTTCCGGTTAAACCGGAAGTCAAAATATAAAGTGTTTGTTACCGTGTAATAGCTAATTTTACGAGCTTTTAAAATAATTAAAAATATACAGTGTTCCTAAAAATATTAATATTTTTGTAATTTCCGGTTTAACCGGAAGCGTTTTGTTAACCGAAAATAGTGCCAAATAATAGACATTCATGGGATTGATATATACAGGGTGTATTACAAATAGCGCCAAATATTTACATCACGCTATTCATCCTCAAAAACTAAACAAAAAATTCCAGTTCTAATTTGGTCTTAATCCAATATTTTTTTAAATATAAGCAATTAAAAGTTTTTAAATTTGGCAACAAACTGCAAGTAGAACAGCAGCAGCTTGACGAAAATCGTCAAAAATGACAACTGTCAGACTTCATTTACCTATCTAATTTTATTTTTTACAATCCACTGTTGCAACATTTTGCAAAATAATCCGTAGCAAAGACTTCACATTTTTGAAGTTTAAATTACAAGTAAACTAATTAACGAAACTGTAAAATTTTTATTCGGTTATTTATTTTAGTTGTTGAACTATGTATCACCGATACCATTGAAATAGATTTCTACGCCATAGTCAAAATAAAATTCAAACTACGACCATTAATAACACGCTCACCAATGGGTTTTAAGAAAACTGCTGCCAGAGTTTTTTGCTTGATTTTCGACGTAGAATTGCGCTATGTAAATATTTGGCGCTATTTAAAATACACCCTGTATATCCATTTTCAATTTTTCATTTTTATTACAAAAGAAATGAGAGATTTTTCAAGTTTTGACATTCAAAATATCATTACTCCGAAACAGCTCGAGCGATTTTGATAAAATTTTATATTTCGATAGAGAATTACGTTTTCTGTAACATATCCAAAAAAGAAAAAATATGGCAGAGGAAATTTTGAGAAAATTCATTTCAAAATTTTGCCCTACTTTTCCCCTTAAAGGTAGACAATTTTGAAACAATTTTGAAAATTGACTTGTTTAGGACGAAAGCCCTATATTTGTGGTACTATCTTACAGCCAAGCAGAAATTAATTTAAACCAAATTTGCAAATATGCGCCTAAAATAACCACCTTATTTTTAAACACCCTGTATAGATTTCTTATAAAAGCTTAGTTTGCCGATGAAATAATTTTAAAGTAGCTAAAATCAAATTTCATCATAATCGGTTCAGTAGTTTTTGCTCGGGGGGGGGGGGCTACATACAGGGTTATTCAAATTCGACCGGCAGCAAGGGGATCTCGTTTATTTGAAGAGATAGAGAAACGGTTAAATTGGGGCAAAGTTGCGGAATTTTATGCCGATTCCGAAAACACATTTGATGTAAAACGTTTCGGTTTTCTGGAACCATAATCAACTTTAGTATTTTAAATAGGCGCACCTTTAACAAGTTGTTATTTCCTAAATTATGAAGTACCTACATTAATATCATTGTTTACTCAGTTATTTTTGTAATAAACACAAATAAAGAAATAAAATTAGTCGTAATTAGTGCTGGCGATTTTGTCTCAATTAACTGGTTAACCGGTTAAAAAAAATTAACCAATTAACCAACTGATTCATTTTTGGTTAACCATCTCGATTCCGGTTAACCGAATCATTTTAACCAGCACTGGTTAAAAATGATTCATTTTAACCATTGGTTAAAAATGATTCATTTTAACCATTGGTTAAAAATGATTCATTTTAACCATTGGTTAAAAACGAATCATTTTAACCACTGTTGGTTAAATACGATTCATTTTACCTTCTTTATCAATTTTTTTAAAATGAATCGTTAATTAACTTACGGGATTACGGGGTTATTGTTACTATCTTACGGCGCCGTCCTCCCTTACTGTACAAAATGCGTTTCTTTCTTTGTATGAGGTGCAGGTAATTTAAACGTTTCCTTTGGAACTTGCGATTTGAATATTGGGAATAAAAAGTCCCAACTCAACAAGCTATCTTATTTATACAGAATTATTCTTATTGCCACCTTATTGGTTTTTTCTAAAACTAATAAATCAAAGCCCAACATCAATGTTGCTAACTTTTTCTTTACTTCGTAACTCTGTTTAACACATATATTTTATGGGGAAAACCAAGAAATATTACAATTATTGTATTGTTGATTGTCACCCACAATACATAAAGATATTAGCGGCAAAGCCATAAAGAGAGTCCCTACCCTTGCGCACTCACATGCTTCCGGCGACTACCACAGCTATATAGCTTGAACATAAAAGATTTTAAAAATCACTTGTTTTAAAATAAATCTATAATATGAGCTTTCGTTTTTTTGTTTTATTTATTTAAAATTTTCAGTGATAAATTATATTTCCGATTTATATAAAATTGTTAATTAGATTACCGACATAATGACTAAAATACTAAAAACTATGATGAAAAAATGAATCGTTTAACCAAAGCTTGGTTAAAATGAATCGTAACCAACGGTGGTTAAAATGATTCAGTTAACCAAATGTGGTTGAAATGATTCAGTTAACCAAATGTGGTTAAAATGATTCGGTTAACCATTTTTGGTTAACCAAGAAAAAAATTAACCGGTTAACCAAGCAAAAATTAACTGGTTAACCAGTTAACCGAGTCGAATCAACAGCACTAGTCGTAATCGAAGATGGGATTTTTTGTTTTTTTGTCAATAATTCAAAAACAAAAGCAGCTAGGGCACTTTTCTTTTTAGATTATTAGTCGGCATAAAATTCCGCAACTTTGCCCCAATTTAACCGTTTCTCTATCTCTTCAACAAATAAGCGAGATCCCCATGCTGCCGGTCGAATTTGAATAACCCTGTACATACGGACATTTACGTTCAAAAAATCTAAAAAAATTTTTTTTCGATTTTTGAAAGCAGCATGACTCAAAACGTCGAGAAATGCAAAAAAAAATTTTTTTTTAATATACATATTTTTTTTTCTCGATTATAAACTTTTTCTTAGGATTGGAAAATAAAAGTTACCTTCTAAGCCTTCGATCAATTTAGGAAAACGAACGTGTTCTTCAGACGAATGTCCTAATCTCCATCCTTCGCCTTTACCCCAACTAAATACTTTGCCATCTTTCGAAAGAGCCATGCTGAATTGAGTACCACAATAAACTTCACTAATCTCAATTTCTTGTAATTTTTCTATTAAAACGGGAACATTTGAACCATCAGATCCTCCTCGACCTAATAAATATTAATTACAACACTATTTTATGAACATAGTTGGTTCATTACCTAATTTTCCATAATCACCATCACCCCAGCTGTAAACTTGACCCTCTTCAGTAATACATAAAGTATGGGAATCTCCAGAACCACAAGCCACTTTTATCACTTTTTGACCATTTAAAGCTGTTACAGCAGTAGGAACAAAAGAGTCAGTTGATTTACCATGACCTAGTCTACCATAGTTTCCTCTACCCCACGTATAAAGAGTACCATTTGATGAAATAGCGGCGCTAAACAATTTAGTCGTTTTGAAAAAAAATATATTAAAGCTAATTGACCTCACCTGTAAGTTTCTCCACATTGAATGTCAATAATTTCAATGTCTTTTAAGGTTTCTATTAATGTCGGCTCATCTTTAGGTAAAGTGTCACCATGTCCTAGAATAAATTAAATTTTTAATTTAAGATTTCAATTTGAATCACTGAACTTCAAATATTTACCTAATCGACCATTATCGCCATTTCCCCACGAGTAAACCAATTTTTCTTTAGTCAAAACCATAAAATGTTTACCTTCAATGTGACTAGATATTTTAACAACTTCTTTATTTTTTAAACCTAAAACATCGATTTCATTTTCCACACTAAGCAAATGATATAAAATTACCTTCGATTAGTTGTGGACAAGGAAATTCGGAATTATAATTAATACTATAAACATTTCCATTTCTTGAAAGTACAAAAAGAAGACGTTCGGAACAGCAAAGTTGTTTAACACTTAGTTCAGTCAAAGCTTCACAAATATGTGGGCCTCCAGAAGTCGAGGAAATCCAAGAAAGGTATCCCCAACCCCAAGCTTGTTGTCGGTTAGTATTAAAAGTAGACTAAAATATAAAATATTAATAGACCTTCAAGCAAATGATAAAGCTTACTACCTTATTAAAAGATTGTGGCGGAATGTGACCTGCTGCTAACCTATCGAGATGAGACATGATAAGTAAAGTAGCTTGACTGAGATCAATTTCAACAGAATCATCGTCTGGTAATTGTTGCATTTTACGATACATACTGCTACAGTTAAGATTAATATTTTTATCTTTTTTAACATGATGAGCTGCTGTACATGGTATATTTTCAAATCTTTTTAAAAATGGCAAAAGAGGAGCACTAGCTGTTTGTACACTAGATCTAAAAATTCTAAAATAATAATAATTTTTTTACTAGTTCACACTTTACCTATTATCATCGAAGTTTTTTCTTTTTTCCCATAAATTAAGCAATAAAAGCACAGCATCTAAAATACTACTTAAAGTTCCTTTTTGTAATGCTAATTCTAATAGAAGGCTTAACGATGTATGTTGATCTTCTAATGGAACCTCACAATACTGCCTTCCACTTGTACAATCACTAAAACATTATTTTTACATTTTTACAATATCAAAGATAAAATATTTACTCGTTAACGACTTGTCTTAAAAATTTAGCAGAACGTTCTACTACTTCCAACCATATCGGAGATACACTGGAGTCGTCAAAAAGCGTAGCAACAGGTAAAAGCTGTAAAGCCTCTAAAGCTTCAGTTAAAAGTTCACTGCAAATATCGGTATCTTCTCCTAGCCTCCAAGCTTTTCTAAGAAAGGCAAACGAAAAACTAAGTGCCGCTCTAGATCCAACTTGTGCAAGTCCAATAACAGGATTAGATGGACAGATAATAACTTTTTGTTTTGTCGTATTTTTAACAAGTTTAGTATCATTAATTTCAATGCTGACTTTTCTACCGAGATTTTGTTCATACGAATATCTATTTAAAGCTATGAAGTAGCGCTTAAATACAGTCAGTCTTTGATGGAGTCTCGTTGAAGAAAGTGATGTACTGGCGGCGATTGAACATAATTTTTGTTGTTCATAGTTTAAACTTGTAATAAACGAAGTTAGTTGTTCTTGAGCTAAAAATTTAAATTTGTAGTTTTTATTTTATGTGAAATAGAAATTTTACTTGGTTGAGGTCCCCATGTCCAAGAATCTAATATGAAAGTGGGTGACGGTAATGGTGGTTTTTCTTGTTTATGTTCGGTTTCTTCAGCGTCGATTTTTTGACAAGGTACGCAATTACATCCAGTGTGAGGGCCGCATATACCGTCACAACATGTACAAGTTAAAACCTACAATCTTAGTAGTTATAGTTGTTTTTAAAAAATTTATTACTTACCCTTAAACCGCAGTAATATTTTCCAAATTCACCTTTTCTAGATGGAACACCTGCACTATTAATAAGACCATCAGAAAACGTTCCAACGACTTCTCCATCATTAACGAGACCGTTCCACAAACTATCGATTCCTCCGTGTGAATGAAAAACTGTTTTAAGGTCT
Organism: Malthinus seriepunctatus; assembly: GCA_963924605.1. NCBI lineage: Eukaryota > Metazoa > Arthropoda > Insecta > Coleoptera > Cantharidae > Malthinus > Malthinus seriepunctatus. Next base: position 20,578,072 of record OZ004601.1, on the reverse strand, counting down.
GTTTTGAGCCATTTTAAATCCAATCTAGATTGAGGTCTTAATTTGGTACCGTTGTTAAACATGGTTTCAATCAAACACCCATGTTTTTATTTGAAAATCTGTAACATTTTATATTTATTTTTGTACACACCAAAGTTACAGCTGATTGTAAAATCAATGTCAAAATCGAACTGACGTATTATTCAATTATTTTCAAATTAGCCATACAAACTCAAAGAAAAATGCTGTAATTTGAATTAAAAAAAAATGAAGACTTACATTAATTAAAGTCATTTTTGTAGGAGACATTTCATTTATTTATTTTTTATTAAACGAATGTTAATAATCAGTCATCTGGTGACTGATTTGTAAACTACAAAACAACAACTCTCGCTTTCAATTGGTCGAGCGCTACAGTAAAATAGCTGGTAGTATTCGAAAACTCAAAAATCAATTTTTCAGTGACGAATAAAGTAGAAGCACTCGCGTTTTAATAGTTGTGAATATTAGACGTAAATAAATATGAGCACTTCATATTTAGAAATTTTCGTAGCTTTATTTATTTTGTTTTTACCATTTTTGTACGAATATAATCAATCTTTTAGATTTTATCTTAAATTCGCTATATATTATGTTGGTGCTATGTTTTTTTCTGTGTTTTGTATCCCATTGTATCTGTTGAAACCTTGGGATTTAAGTAATTTTCTGTAAGTATTATTTAAACTAAGATTTCAATAGAATATCGATAGTAAATAAATTATAGTTATGGTGCGGCTTTATGTAAAAATATTTCAAGAGTAATAGGACTAAAATGGATTTTACGTGGGAAAGAACACTTAGAACTAGATCGAGCTGCTATTATAGTGTCAAATCATCAAAGTGCAATTGATATATTAGGTAAAATTTTCATATAAATTTAACAATGCTTGAAAGTTGTAGTACACCTAAATTTTTTGCACATAGGCGTTCAAGTGTGTAAACAAAGAAAAATCTCTAAGTACCTACATCTACACGTACCCCTTTATTTAAACCCTGTTATAAAAAATAATACCCTTTACAAAGTTATACCCTATAAAATTCTAACAAATAAACATAAGGTAGAATAGAATATACAATTCAATTTTAGTTAGGGGGATTTCACAGAGGGTTGTTGCATTTATCACAGAAAAATGCGCCAAAATTTCAAAAAATAATTAAAGAAAAATAATTAAATTAGTGTTAGAATTAAACTATTTTTATATCTTTTAACAAGATAAGTACTTTAAAATGAGTAGGTTCAAAGTAAGATGCTAATTATTAGATATTTAAACAAATTAAATTCATTCAAGATAAATTTTTGATTACGTTAAAAACTAGAAACGTAATTAGTGAAAATATTTTATTTAAAAAAACAATTTAATTCGGGAAGCTATTGATAAAAAAAAGTAAACATTTATATCAAATCAAAATATTTTTATTTAATACATTATTTTGATCATAGTTTGTTGTAAAAATTACATAGAAGAATTTGAAAACCGTTTATTTTAGGGGTTGCTTATGAGATAGTACAGTAGATCTTATTGAAAAACACCTTAAGAGGGCGATTTTTAACGAATGGACGGGTTAGTTGATATTTAGACATTCCGCTCGTATAACCGTTAGCGACTTTAATATTCGGTTAATATTACTAATAGTTGCTAATAGTCATAATTCCTGATAGGGTGAGGAACAAAGAAGGCAATGACAATATTTGTATAGTAAATAAGAGTCTAATTAGTGAGAAAAGTTTCATTGAACTTGAGGATGTTATTGTTTTTACCCAACATCCTTTATTTTTTTTTAATTACACCAAGCTCAGTTAAACTTTTCTCACTAATCAGTCTCTTATTTTCTATACAAGTATTGTCATTGCCTTCTTTAAACCTCGACATATCACGAATTTTGACTATTAGTGATATCAACCGGATATTAAAGTCGCTAACGGTTACGAGCAGAATTAGTCAAGGACTGTTTTTGAAAAAAACTTATCTTTAACCATGCAAGCGGCATTTCATATAACATTTTGGTAACCGATCTTTCCCCTATATTTCGACCCCGTTGAATACGAAAATTGCGGTTACCAAAGCGAAATCTTAACCGGAAGCGTGATATTCAAGATGACACCCAAAATGTCTGCTTTGTTATTTTTGATAGAATAATTATAGACAATTAGGACAAATATTTTCATTGGTTCGGATAGATATTTTTATACTCTTCAGTTTTCATTAGAGGTAAAATTATCTTCAGATCACTCCTTAAGGAGCTAAAGTCGGAAGAAGCACCGTGAAATTGGAACAAAATTCCAGTATCGAATGCTAGAGGAATTTCATATAACATTTTAGTAACCGATGCTCTCCCAAGATTTCGACCCCGCTGAATCTAAAAATTGCGGTTACCAAAGCGAAATTTTAACGGGAAGCGTGATATTCAAGATGGCGACTAGGATGTCCGCTTTATTAATTACGATTTATTTGGATGGAATAATTATTATTGCAACTAGGACAACTATTTTGACTGAATTAGATATACAAGGTGCTCAACAATTTTTATTAGACGTAAAATCACCGTAAGATTGCTTCTTAAGGAGCTAAAGCCAGCTAAAGACACCGTGTGCGTAAAAATCGTCGTAATATACCTGTTTGCTCTTTTAATTTATTGCGATAGATCAATTATTATGGCAATTAAGACAAACATTTTTGTTAGCTCGGATATATTGAAAAAACATCGGTTACCAAAATGTTACTTATATGAAATGCCGCTTGCATAAAATAATTTAACTTTTGAGCCTTGCCTAAATGTCTAAATATCAACTTTCCCGACTTGCAAATTTAAGGTAACATACTTCTGTTCAACTTAGTAAAAATATACATCTGTAGGTACTCTTGTGTGAATTTTATTTTTTCGGCCTTCATCTTGAAAAAAATTTGAAAACAACGTCGCCCAAAATTTTAGACTCGGATTTTAAAAAAATTTGTTCCATTTTGTTTGGCACACAGTTCGCGAACTTTTTGGTAGGAGGACATTTTTTCGCAAATATGCCGTTAGGGCATAAACTAGAAAATATGTAATTTTTCAAATTTACACTCATGTCGCAAACAAGGAAGTCAGAAAGGCCGGGTTTTTTTGGCCTGATGGAGGGAGTGTCCCGAACCTACCCTTTTTTATATCGTCCGTAAAAACCCCCACCGTTTCTATAGAGGGAGGGGGGCGTGTTTGCCTAATAATTTTAACTTTACGTGCAAACACATTTCCAAAATTCAGGAAGTCGTAAAATGCTCTTAAAAATGTTGTTTTAACAATTTTTTTTTATTTTCCTGTTTCTAGGACTGTGTCCTATATGTTCTATGTGCAATCTACCCAGTTTTAATTATTTTAAGCGTTTTTATAATTTTTAAATTTACTATAATTTTTTCTCGGACTGTGTTCTACACTTACCGCCAGAATTAACGCACAATTTTTACTATACGGGCCCACGCTTCCTCAGAACGCTTTTATATCAATTTATAAGCATATGGTATCAAAGTTAAGCATTTAAACTACATGTCTAACAAGTTTTAAAGGCTTTAAACGTTAAAGTAACAAGTAATAAATTAATAGCAATAAGCAATAGTCCTAGTCCTCAACAGCCTAAAAAAACATTGGAAGAATTGACCGAGGAGAATCGCGAAAAAAATGTCGCATCATGAAATTTAATTGTTTTTAAGTAAGACTAGTTAAAAAAATCCGAAGTTGCCAATTAATAATTCCATGAATTAAAAATGAAAATTGAAAATTTCGTCGAAAAGTATCAGATATGCGTCGATTTTGAACAAAACCGAACAAAATGACTACTTTTCAACTAGTGTAGTAAACGAGGGTTTTACTGCTAAGAACCCACGCCTTGAACGAATTTTGATGAAATTTTTTTTATTGAGTTCTAAATACCCTAAAGATCAAAGTTTATATTGTTAAAAAGTATGCATTTGCCTCATCATCTTTTTAAACCACTTCTTGTGAATTCAATTTTGAAAATCATAAAAATTAGCTGAAAAAGAATTTTTATTTCAAAATTTTGGGTGCAAATGCTTACGGGTTTGATAATTAGTAACTAAGCAACAATTTTACGGAAAAAAAAATTTCAAAAATGCATGATGAAATTGTTATTAACATTTAATAAACAAGAGCTAGTGAAGCACTTCTAGGCATCTCAGAAACTTCAAATTTGGCACCAATGTATATAATATTCTCAAGATTAATAAAAAAAGTCTTCAGGTCCTGAAAACCCTCTGGGAGTCGATTGAAGGGGGAGGGGGGGACGCCCCCGTACTTTTTAGAGGAAATCGGACCTTTTTAGGGATCTCTAGAGTGTAATGTACAATGACACCAAATTTCAAGTTCTTAGGATGCTTAAAAGTGCTTGTGACTCAAAGTAACAAAATCACAAGAATTGGTTAAAGAGGCGATGAGGCAAATGCACACTTTTTCACAGTATAAACTTTGATCATTAGGGTATTTAGAATTTAATAAAAAAGATTTCATTAAAATTCGATCAAGGAGTTGGTTCTTCTCAGTGTTATTATTTTTCAGCAAATTCGTAAGATGACGTTACTTGGAGTTACAAGCACTTTTAAGCATCCTAGGAACTTGTAATTTGGTGGCGTTGTAGAACACACTCTAAAGATCTCTAAATAAGTCTAATTTTTTCTAATAAAAAACGGGGGTGTTGTCCCCCCCCCCTTTCAATCGGCCCCAGAGGGTTTTCAGAACTTGAAGACTTTTTTTATTAATCTTGAGGACATTATATACATTGGTGCCAAATTTGAAGTTTCTGAGATGCCTAGAAGTGCTTCACTAGCTCTTGTTTATTAAATGTTAATAAGAATTTCATCATGCGTTTTTAAAATTTTTTTTCCCGTAAACTTGTTGCTTAGTTACTAATTATCAAACGCGTAAACATTTGCACCCAAAATTTTGAAATAAAAATTCTTTTTTCATGATTTTGAAAATTGAGTTCACAAGAAGTGGTTTAAAAAGATGATGAGGCAAATGCACACTTTTTAACAATATAAACTTTGATCTTTAGGGTATTTTTTAGAAATCAATAAAAAAAATTTCATCAAAATTCGTTCAAGGCGTGGGTACTTCGCAGTTTATGCTCTTTTCAGTCTAATATGACTCCACTAAACGACATTTTCAATTTTCATTTTTAATTCATGGAATTATTAATTGGTAACTTCGGATTTTTATTAACTAGTCTTACTTAAAAACAATTAAATTTCATCATGAATCATGAGATTTTTTTCGCGATTCTCCTCGGTCAATTCTTCCAACGTTTTTTTAGGTTGTTAAGGACTATTGGGTATTTATTACTTGTTACTTTTCTGTTTAAAACCTTTAAAACTTGTTATAAATTATTGAAGTATTCATGTTTTCAAAATAGTTCAAAAATTAATTGGACCGTAGATAGGTCAAAAATAGAGTTTTCGCAAAACCACTTTGTAACACTTAAGTTTGAACATATTTCCAACAGACACACCAAATTTCCTCAAAATCCGAAGACCTAAGGGTCAAACGTGGCCGATCTGACGTGGAATTACCCTGATATACCTAAAAGCGTTCTGAGGAAGCGTGATTCGTATAGTAAAAGTTATGCGTTAATTTTGACGATGAGTGTATATGTTCTATGTGGCATTCTACCAAGTTTACATACTATTACATTACATATTTTTATGCAAACAAGATCTTAAAAAATAACTTATTGTGCCCTCCTTATATGGAAACGGTGGTGGTTTCCACAAGCGATATCAAAAGGGCAAAAGATTCGGGACATCACCTCCTCGAGGCAAAAATATGCAGCCTTTTTGACTACCGAGTTCGCGGAAAAATGCAAATTTGAAAAATTACATATTTTCATGTTAGCGCCTTAACGGCACAACATTCGCAAACAAATGTCCTCCTACCGAAAATTTCGTGAACTGCGGGCCAAACAAAATACCCCATTTTTTTTTAAACCCGAGTCTCAAATTTTAGGCGACGTTATTTTCAAGAAGGAAGTCGAAAAGCGTATTTTACATCAGAGGACGTATGTATATTTTTAGTATGTTGAATGTATGTTACCTTCAATTTGCAACCAGGAATCATTTCTGCTGTGGGAATTAGGTCCACCTCTTTCATTAAATCATTACGTCTACTGTACTAAGAAGCATCTTTGTTGATACTTTATTTTAATGAAGGTGTTATGGCGATCTTTTCAGAAAATGTCTTAATAATAAACTAATTAAAATATCCTGTTTACAAGAGTATTATCATTATCAGAGATATTTCTGTACTCTATGCCTCTGTGGTTACGCTTTTGATCTTTAACTAATGCCTTTTTAATAGGTATCTAAATTTATTTAAATTTTTTTAGGTATGTTTGATATTTGGGCTATTATGAAAAAATGTACAGTAGTCGCAAAGAAGGAACTGTTTTATGCTGGGCCATTTGGTCTCGCTTCCTGGTTATGTGGAATTATTTACATTGATCGAGTTAAACCCAATTCAGCCAAAAATTCAGTCAATGAAGCTGCTCAAATTGTAAAAAAGAAAGAAGTAAGTGTTTTTTTTAAATAGCTAATTATAAGTAATAAGTAACTAATAAGTATACCCCTCGGTATACCCTCTGTTCCTGGTACAGTCAGCCTCACATTAATTGCCACCCTGGCTATACGCTTAGCACGAATTGTGGATGTAACCATCATAACACCCTATACTTAAATTGAGGGGTAATTTTATTTTGCCAAAAAGTAGTAAATCAACAACCTCCCGTTCTGTCCCGTTGTTGGCTAATAACCATCCTAACGTATAGCCAGGGTGGCCAATAATTGTGAGGCTGGTTGTACCTGGTTAATCAATGCTATTATGAACTTGAACACGTCAGAGTTTTTAAATTTCAAATCCAGAGCACCTTTTGTAGGTATATTATTTCAAGCACATTTCGAACCTCATTAAAAAACAAATTTCACCACACATTTTTTTCCAAAACTGTGTATTGAATTCAAAATTAATTTGAATTTAAGTCACGAATTATAATAGAAACGCGGGTATTCCTTTTCTTATCTCAGGTGTATAGAATAATTGAATTATTTTCTTTCCTGATAGGCATATCAAAAAACGGTTGGGCACATCAAATTGATTTATTTGAAAACAAACATTTTCCGATTATTTTCATTTTTCTACCTCTCGCCCCTTTCGAGCAGTGACGTCATCGAAGGTTTTTTAAATTGCAACCCCTATTTTTTTAGATATTTGGATAGATTATAAAATTTTGATTTCAGTAATATGCACATGTTTGCCCAATTATTTCACTTGATCATTATTGTAGTGTAGTCAACGAACCAAAATTTATCCTGATTTTTTGGACTTTTTTTGTAACCGCAGTTTTTTTTTCTTAATCGGTCGAAACCGTCCCTTTGAGTTTGTGTATAAAATGTCTCAACCCAATTTTGACCGGAAGGCTCTTATTTTTCGACTTTAGTGTGTAAAATATTGACTTTTTCAAGTTTCCGTTTCACTATTTTTTTAATAACTTCGTTTATTATCCCAAATAAAAAGTGAACGGATTATATATTTGTCGGATCGGGACCAAAAAATTTTCGTTTTGTTTGTAATGAATCTCTCTTTAAAACTGCCTGAGTTAAAATTATTTATATTAATTTCCTAATCTAAAAAAAATTCAAAACTGGCGCCATTGATGGGTTGTAGTTTTTTATAGAGAACTTGAGTTTTAATTAATTTTATGGTATAAAACTTTTGGAAGTTGTAGCTGATATAGTAACAAATCCATATTGCAAGTTTGGTCCAAAAATATTAAGAACAACGTCTAAAATTTGCATTTTGGTTCAAATTTTCTTTTTTATATTTGTTGTGAGCAATTGGTAGTACCACAATAATTTTTCTCTTGAAATGTAGGAAATTTAATGCTCTTTCAGATGAAAACAAAAACAATCACATCAGACCATATTTTCTTCCGATTTCGTTGAAAAGAAAAAGACAATTTTTCAACTGTTTGACAACAAAACCATTTTAGGAGTGAAAGAAGTTTTGTGTGACTTGCCTACGCTCGCTCATGAGCCAAACACAGTCTTGTCAGACAAAACGCAACTTTCCCTTCTTATAAAACAAATAACTATTGTTTGCAATTATTATCAAAAAAATGTAAATTAATTGAAAAATTTAAATTACCTATTGATTATACATTTCTATTTTTCTATTATTAGACAGTCTGCGATAAAAATTATGAAATTTGTTAAAACTATCTTGAAATAATTAATTAATCTAGTTCAAGGTTACAAATTACAATCATAGATTGTATAATTTTATTAATCTTTATAGATGAAAAATAACGCTCTTTAATTAACTTACAACGGGTACAGGAAAGTCGCCAAAATGGGGTGGTTTTTTTGTAACGCCGGAAAAAATACTCGACGTTTTTATAAATAATTGCTATTTTGCCAAATCACAGAGTGACCTATTATATCTATTGTTCATTAGAAGTACTAGGATAATTCCTATTAAATATGCTGTAACGGTATACATATTAGGCGACATGCGTGCATCATATTATATTAAATATAAACTATACCGGGTGTACCAGGATTGAGTTCTTTATAGGTATACCATCTACTATGTAGATGGTCTTTGGTATAATAGACGAAAATTTTCGAAATTTCATTTTGGGATTTTGGAATTCAACTCTGCTTGGTCTGAAATAAATTTTAATCATATTTTTTTATTGAATCAAATTTTTGTCTATTATGCTTATAGTGAGCTCAATACGGGGACACCCTTGTATAAATTGCCTATAAATAAAAAGTTTTCACTTAAATTATGTATATCGAAATAATTTCTCAATTTTTTGTTTCAAAATTGGACGCAAACCACTTTCTCATAATAAGCGCTCCATAACACCCATACCGCCTAAAAATGTGTTTGATAATTTGCTACCTTGGGTATTACAAGGTTCTATTTAACAAATTTAACATACGGAGATATAGGCAATTGAAGTTTTAAAAATCCCATTAGGTAGCATGCAATTAGAACTTTTGTTCCCAAAATTTCGACAATTCCAAATTTTTTCTACCAAAACGACCTTTTTATAGTAATATATGGCATTTAGAACCCTATTATGTAAAAATATCAATTTTTGAAAAAATGCAAATGGGATCTTGTAATACTAAGGTAGCGAATTGACTGAATACTTTGTAACAAATTCAGAAACATTTCATATTTGCCATATTTTGAAGGTAGGTACCTTCTGGAGAAAGATCTTCCTTCAACTTTACCAATAAAAGTGAAAGTCCTGATACCTAATTAACTTTTCAAGCCAAGTAATTTTAAAAACTCGTTAGAATGGTGACAAAAATGTAAATCGATCATAGTAATTAATAAAGTTTTAAGCTTTATTGTGTCTGAACTGGTCTGGACTAAAGGGATAAATTATTAATAAACGTTCGTGTACTTAAGATATCGATTCTTTAATGTTTTATAAATTTCTGTTATTTTACAAGTTTCTCTGAGTTCAAGAAAGGGTTGTTTTAAAATGACAAGTATAAACATTGGCCTACTAAACTGTTTTGTACTTTGTGTCAATTTTATCTAACCAATTCAACCAATTTTAGTCCGTTACGATTTTACAATTATACGTATAAGTATAAAGAGTCAAGCTGTAAAAATCATTTATCTATGGGAACACAATACATCTTCCAGTTTTCGTATTTGTACCACTCCCGCAACGGGCCCGCCCTCCCTCAACGCGGCCCCCGGGGACCCGTTATTTACGATTTACGCCACTGACTATTAGTCCAAGATTGTCCGGTAATTTTCAATAAAAATATTTTTATGTTCCAAAATTAGACTAAATTAAGAACAAAAACGTGTAGTATTTTGATCTCGTTGGATCAAAGTGGATCTCTAGAATTTAAATGTAAAGAAAAAACCTCCAGAGAACTCTAAATTATATAGTGAGAGTTGTCGAAAAAGTGAATGAAACAAAAAATGAAAGAGTTAATATTTTTTTTCTGTTTCTATCGAATGGCACCAAAATTTAACGGTAATGTAGTCCTATGACGTAGGGTTTACTGTCGTCACCGCTTATACTATACTTTTAAGTAAGTGGATAGTAGAAAAAATCACATAAATAGCTAATAAACACGACATTCATCAAATAGCTGCAGTCACGTGAAAATAAGTTTTTTTTAGCAAAATTAATTTCTATGGGGTTATTGCGTAATTTTTACCATATTAAAATTTGTTCAGCGTTTAATCGTTTACATTGTTTTCAATTATTGATACTCCGGTGTATTTATGTAAATTACATAAGTAATGTACCTATAGTCTAATTTTTAAAAGACTACCGACACGTGACTTTTAAAATATTCAATAAATAATTAATTTAATTATAAATTTTCTAAATAAATATTTAATAATAATTAGCAATAAATGTATTAACTAAATTAAATAATTAAACTCACGAAATAAGTCGTTTTCATCTTTATTTATACATATAAAGGTGGTCACGTGTCGGTAGTCTTTTACAAATTCGCGTATAACTACCCAATACATATTAAATTAATTGTATTTTCCATTTTCCTTACTTTCAATGTTTTGTTTTCTGCTACTTAGTGGATTTTTTAAACATCTGCTTATGTAATATGTATATGTATACCTACTTAAATTCTTCAATTGTTTTGATTTTCTTAATCTATGTTTACTATAATTTTTTTTAGAAATCAAAAATTAACAAATTAATGATAATAAGAATAAATACTAATTTTTAAAAATAAATATGGTGTTGTTGACGTTGACATATCGATTAAATTTAAAAAAATATTAGAACTAAAAAAGGTATTTTTGAACATCCATTATTATGACTTTTTGAATTCTTGAAAATTTATGAACTTATTTTACATGGCTCTAGAGGTCTAGAGTCTAGAACCTCAACGGCCTCAATATTTCGAATTTAAAAAATATGAGATTTTTATCTTCGAAGAGAGAGATTTGGCACTTTTCGTCTACGAGATCCTCTATCGTCATCTCATCATGCTTCTTATATAATTTCTTATAGCGCAGACTATAATATACAGGGTTTCACGAAATCGGCGCAGCATTGGGATATCGGAAACTATAGAAGTCGGTTAAATGGGGAAAGTTTTTCTATTTTGTGAGCTCGTTTTGAAAGTGTAATTTGGTTTTGCATAATTATCATAGCCGACTAGATATGAGGTAAAAACTGAAAAAGTCCATATTTTTCTATTGATTATAACTTCTAAACGAATAGAAATATAAAAAAATAATTTAAATAAAAAAAATATATTTATTAGCTTAATCAGTAGCATAGCAAAAAAATTTTTTTAGGGCTTAATTTGAAAGATATGACACAAACTTATTTTTTTTAAATACGAATACTATTTTATTTCAAAAGTTCAAAAAAATGATTATTTTTTTCTCTTTTCAACGATATGTAACAATCAATAAAAAAAAATTTTTTTTCTCAAAAACATTTTTTTGTTCCTTAAAAAAATTTTTTTTAAGTAAATAACGAGGGGTCAACCACTGTTCTGAATTTGTACACTGACTGCAGTTGACTGCCCATGACTGCATATGCTATGGCTGCCATTGACTGCAGATGACTACCATTGACAGCTCACTTTTTGTACATTGACTGCAGAGAGTGGATAACCCCTCGGTAAATAACTTCTTCCAAATTACTTCAAAAAGTACTTATAAACTATCAATTTATTTTTTATAAATGGTAATTTTAATGAAATCGGAAACCTGTACAGTCGACTTAAACAGTATTTTTGAAAAAATTGGAAAAAAAATTTTGCAAAACCTAATTACACTTTCAAAATGGGCTCACAAAATAGGACAACTTTCTCCATTTAACCTTAACCGACTTTATATTTATGGTTTCCGATATCCCAATGCTGCGCCGATTTCGTGAGACCGCCTGACGGCTACTTAGGGTCTCTGAAGCGCGACTTTCTGATTTTATTTTTTTTAACTTTTTTCTATACAATAATAATAATAATAACTACTCAATTAAGTTATAACGAGCGGGCACCCCCGTCGAAATTCGACGAAGTAGTTGTAGAGATGAATGTGTTAGAAAAATGAAATTTTCAAAAATTATTATAATAGCGGTCACCCCCGTCGAAATCGACCAACATTTTGAAGATAAAGAATGAGCTATGACTATTTTATAAAAAAATAAGAAAACTAACCTTAAAGATAACTAAGCTAAAGAGGGCAACATAAAAAACCGTCTCAAAAATCCAAAATTCACAAAAGCACGAAACGTAATTAAAAATGCACGCACCAACCTGACCATATCGCGTATTAGAAACGTACTGGACGAATAAAAGTATTGAAAATTTTATCACCACGACCAAATGTATAATGTGTGCCTTATCGTATAAAACCAAATACTATCTACATTTATTCTCATTTATAATTTTTAAAATTGGATTAATTTAAATTATAAAATTGATTATTTTATTATGTATATTATAAAATATAAAACAATGTATGAAATTAATAATTTTGAGAAAAAAATTAGTGGTGACATATCTGTAGGCCAAGAGCTTCAATTTAAAAAAAATTCATTAAAATCGGTCCAGTAGAAGTACGCTAAAATTAGCGGAAAAGAAAAGGCTTCGCGTTTTAAATATATGGATGTATTAATATTATCAATTTATTATAGTTACGTAATTAGCCTTTAGGTTTTCGTAGGAAATATATTTGATTTTATAATTACATAAATACCTACCATTGGAAAGACTATATTTACATAGGTAGGTACTCGTAGACAATATGTGTCGGTTATTATTATGTAATTATATTATAAGTAAAGACATATTAATTTACAAAATAAAATAAATAAATTATTAGTTAGGAATACTTATTTCAAAATAAGTTAAGTACATTATAATTTGTCAAAATGTTTAAATTATTAGGCTTTCATAAAGTTGTCTCACAAATTGTTTTAAAAGTAATAATCAATGATCGTTCTATTTTCATTTTACAAAAAAAAAACGAATATCAATTTAATTTTATCGTAATGGCCCAGTTTACTGAAGTAATTGTTTTTCTTTTCATCGTATACCTTACGTGCCTATACGTAAACGTGCAGTTTTAGAGTAGCTACAACCTATCTACTTATTATAGTTATATTAATATGTAATAACACAGTATCTTCACTTTTGAAAACAAAGGCTTATAAAGTACCTATGCCCTAAGAAATTATGTATGATTGCAAGAGGATTTTATAAACGACGCAAGTTTTTCCATAGAAATAAATCAAAGTTTCAAAAAGTCGTCGATATTGACTGTTTTGCATTTACCTTGTCTCTCCCGAGCATAGCTCCTTAATGAGTGGTCTAGCATTAATTCGACTTCTAATGAAAATAATAGAAAATAAAATTAGCTACCATAATCGCATAAAATAATTAGATTCTATTTCATAGTTATCCTCATAAATAAAGCAAAATTTCAATTTTTCGATATTGATTGTTTTTTGCATTTACCTGGTCTCTCCCGAGCATATAGCTCCTTAATGAGTGGTCTAGCGTAAATTCGACCTCTTATAAAAATAATAGAAAATAAAATTAGATACCATAATCGCCTAAAACAATTAGATTCTATTTCATAGTTTTTCTACTGAAATAAATAAAAGTCTCAAAAATTCCTCGATATTGCCTGTTTTGCATTGACCTTGTCTCTTAATGAGTGATCTAGCGTTAATTCGACCTCTAATGAAAATAATAGAACATAAAATTAGCTACCAAAATCGCATAAAATAATTAAATTCTATTTCATAGTTATCCTACAGAAATAAATCAAATTTTCAAAATTCTTTGATATTGACTGTTTTGCATTTACCTTGTCTCTCCCGAGCATAGCTCCTTATAATGAGTGGTCTAGCGTTAATTCGACATCTAATGAAAATAATAGAACATAAAATTAGAATCGGATAAAATAATCAGATTCTATGTTATAGTTATCCTACAGAAATAAATCAAAGTTTCCAAAATTCTTCGATATTGACTGTTTTGCACTTGCCTTTGTCTCTCCCGAGCATAGCTCGTTAATAGTCTAGGGTTAATTCGACCTCTAATGAAAATAATAAAACATAAAATTAGCTACCAGAATCGCATAAAATAATTAGATTCTATTTCATAGTTATCCTACAGAAATAAATCAGAGTTTCAAAAATTCTTTGATATCTTTGTTTTTTTTTGCATTTACCTTGTCTTTCCCGAGCATGAGCTCCTTAATGAGTGGTCTAGCGTTAATTCGACCTCGGATGAACATAAAATATTAGCTACAGAATCGGAGAGAATAATTTGATTTTATTGTATAGTCGTCCCACAGAAGCTTTAAGATTTTTTCAATATTTGCTACATATTTTGAACTTAGCGTGCCTGAGATCCAAACGGTTTCAAATACTAGCATTTGGATTTTTTTTATCGTAATTATGTATACTAATATTCGAATTATTAAGTTTGACCTATTTCATTACTGTTTTATCTCTAATTGATTAAGAAATTATTTATTTATTTATTTCATGAGGTGTATATAATAGTTTGTTTTTATTAGAGGACGATTAAATATTTTAAAAACTTTATTTCCAAATATATAGGTATATAATCGAAATAAGTTCCTTAAAAGTCCTATTTAGTGTAGTCAACGAACCAAAATTTACCCTGATTTTCGGACTTTTTTTGTAACAGCGAGTTTTTTTCCTTAATCGGTCGAAACCATTCCTGTGAGTTTGTGTATAAAATGTCTCAACTCAATTTTGACCGGAAGGCCCTTATTCTTCGACTTTAGTGTAAAACTTTGACTTTTTCAAGTTTCCGTTTCACTATTTTTTGAATAACTTCGCTTGTATTGGTCGGATCGGGACCAAAAAATTTTCCTTTTGTTTGTAATGAATCTCTCTTTAAAACTGCCTGGGTTAAAATTATTTATATTAATTTCCTAACCCAAAAAAAATTCAAAACTGTCGTCATTGGTCGGTTGTAGTTTTTTCTAGAGAACTTGAGTTTTAATTAATGTTATAGTCATGAAACTTTAGGAAGTTGCAGCTGATATAGTAACAAATCCATATTACAAGTTGGGTCCAAAAATATTAAGAACAACGGCTAAAATTTGCATTTTGGTTCAAATTTTCTTTTTCATATTTGTTGTGAGCAATTGGTGGTATCCCAATAATTCTTCTCTTGAAATGTAGGAAATTTAATGCTATTTCAGATGAAAACAAAAACAATCACACCAGACCATTTTTTCTTCCGATTTCTTTGAAGATAAAAAGAAAATCTTTTAACTGTTTGTCTAAAAAACCAATTTTAGTGGTGGAAATTTTATTCTTCTTTTAAGTATTTTTGAAAATTAATCATAAAGAACTCCTATAAACTATTTTTGAACATTAAAACTGGTTTTAAAGTCAACCATTTTGACCACTAAAATTGGTTTTGTGGGTAAATAGTTCAAAAATTTTATTTTTCTTTTCAACGAAATCGGAAGAAAACGTGGTCTAATGTAATTGTCTTTGGTTTCATCTAAAAGAGCATTAAATTTCCAACATTTTAAGGGAACAATTATTACGATACCACCAATTGCTCACAACAAATATGAATTAGAAAATTTGAACCAAAATGCAAATTTTAGTCTTTGTTCTCACTATTTTTGGACCAAATTTTCAATATGGATTTGTTACTATATCAGCTGCAACTTCCTAAAGTTTTATACTATAACATTAATTAAAACTCAAGTTCTCTAGAAAAAACTACAACCGACCAATGACGACAGTTTTGAATTTTTTTTGGGTTAGGAAATTAATATAAATAATTTTAACCCAGGCAGTTTTAAAGAGAGATTCATTATAAACAAAAGGAAAATTTTTTGGTCCCGATCCGACCAATACAAGCGAAGTTATTCAAAAAATAGTGAAACGGAAACTTGAAAAAGTCAAAATTTTACACTAAAGTCGAAGAATAAGGGCCTTCCGGTCAAAATTGAGTTGAGAGATTTTATACACAAACTCACAGGAATGGTTTCGACCGTTTAAGAGAAAAAACTCGCTGTTACAAAAAAAGTCCGAAAATCATGATAAATTTTGGTTCATTAGTGTAGTCCACTAATTGTAGGTAAAACAAAATTTCTTTCTAGTTTTTGTCATTTTATTATTCTATTTAAGGCCAAATTATGGGTATTTGCCGAAGGAACCAGACGTAATACTGGAGAAGTTCATCAATTTAAAAAGGGCGCATTTCACATGGCAATTTCCTCTCAAATTCCAATTTTACCAGTCGTTTATAGCAGATACTATTTCTTAAATCACGAAGAAAAAAGATTTGATAATGGTAACTACTTATATTATTTTTAGTTAAAATTAAAATTTAAAATATGATTTTCAGGTAAAGTAATTATAACCGCTTTGCCGAGCATCCCAACGGTTGGTTTAACAATTAATGATCTCGATAAGCTAATGAAACAAACTCACGATGCTATTTCGAAAGTGTTTCATGAAACGAATAAAGAAATTTACGAACAAGAAGGTTTAGTTAAGAATACTAGTTAAATGTATTTTAATTATTAAGTTATTAACGATAATAGATGTTCAATTTAATTAACGTTTCAGTTGTGTAGGTAGGTATAGGTACCTAATGTAAAAATTATTTATTAATTATAATTAATTAATTAACTCAATATTCTAGTCTATTTTACAGATGTTTTATGTATGGTTTTACTGTGAATTAACAATAAAATGAAAGAACGTTTAATATAGGTAAATACATAATGAGGTACCACGTATTAATTTATTTTTTAGTTTAAAGAACTATTTTTTATTGTAAAATTAAGTTATAAATGTAAATAATAATTGTAAAATGTTTATTAGAATTTAGTTAGGTATCGTGTACATATAAAAGTAAAAAAACGTGCAATTCAAAGTTTTAATTCTTGAAAGAGTTCTAAATAATGCATATCAAAATGTATTTTAACTCAAACTTGCTAACCCGTAATTTAAATGCTACTTTAGAAGTAGTTAACAAAATCAATTAATAAATCAATAATATGCATCATTTATACATCACAGGCAGACAGGCTACAATATTAATTAAATTTTAAATGCACGCATAATATACAATTATTTTTGTAACTTTCAAACAATTTGTACTTTTAAAATTTAAATAAGAAATACTTATGGTAAATTCGATTTACTCAATTGGCTACATTATTATAGATCTTGTACTCTCGTTTCTAATATCTAATCTTAACATTGATAAGTGGGTATTTATACTAAATTCAAAAAATTGAGCAACTGAAAATTTAAAATGAATTCTAATTATTCTGCATTATATTTTTACAATAATGATCGACCAATAAGTAGCGATGGAAATTAAGTTTCTTATACAAAAACTGTACAAATTTTTGTTCAGGTTTACCAATTTTGTGATACCACACATAGTCGTAAAAATTTCAATTGTAATGATAAAACTGTGAGCATGTTATTTTACAAAAATTTAACACCCTTCATAATTGTATAACTCAAATTTGTTGTGTGAAAATGTATATTTTTAATAATAAATCATTTTCTACAAATAAATCATATCTTATTATTGCGTACTTATTTCAGAAAAGGTCAGAAGTTAAAAAAAATTGGTTTAATAGATCATTTCAATATTTTTAATTTTAGATATTTCATTGCTCAAGGGCTCAAGTAGTTAACAAGCAAAGTCACAACAAGAATAGTTTTAAATAGTAATTTCAGGTAATCAGTAGCTACTTGAACTTCCAAAAGAACGGATGTGGCCATACGAGGAACTTTTTCCGTCCGTCAAATCTTGTAATTTTGTATTAAATTAGTTTTTATGTTAATGTAAATTACATGTTATTAAAAAAAACATTTCTTTTAAAATTAAATAACAAATTTTTTTTTAAATTGCTTCCGTCAAGGATATTTTTGTAATTTCCGGTTTAACGGGAAGCGTTTTGTTAACCGAAAATAGTGTCAAATAATAGATATTCATGGGATTGTTAAATACAGGGTGTAACTACTCGACTCATCCAAAGATATAGGAGTTGTAGATCTCGAAAAAACTAACATTTTTTTTATTTCGCCATTTTGAATTTGGAGCCTCCTATTCGAGATAAAGTCGATATAAGTTTTTTTGTTTTTCTACTCCAGTTTATTTATTTTTAAGTTTCCTAAAAAAATAAAAATTGTTTTGAAATCCTCGTAAATTTCTCTAAAACTTTTGTATTTAGCACAATCTTCTATCTTCATTAATACCAAAATGGCGGCCAATTTAAAACTTTGACCTTGAAAATTTCAAAAATCGCACGGTGAATTTTCTAAAAAAGAATATGCGCTTATTCTACTCATCAAGATCTACATTTTAAGTTAAAAAAACTACTATAAATTTTTTATAGTTTAGGAGCTACAGGAGATTGAATTTAAACGATCAAATTCTAAAAGAGTGGTGTTTCTGTTTTTCCGTTTCTCTTTTGTTTTTCCTTCTCAGTTTTGATAATAATTGAATTTATTAGTTAATCATTGTTATTCGAAAGAGCCTCGAATAGGAGGCTCCAAATTCAAAATGGCGAAATAAAAAAAATGTTAGTTTTTTCGAGATCTACAACTCCTATATCTTTGGATGAGTCGAGTAGTTACACCCTGTATATCCATTTTCAAGTTTTCATTTCTATTACAAAAGAAATTAGAGATTTTTGAAGTTTTGACATTCAAAAAATCATTATTCCAAAACGGCATAAGAGATTTTTATAAAAATTCATATTTCGATAGAGAATTACGTTGTCTGTAACAAAGAAAAAATATGATAGAGAAAATTTTGAGAAAATCCATTTCAAAATTTTTACCTACTTTGGCCACTTAAAGGTAGGCAATTTTGAAAATCGACTTATTTAGGACAAAGCCCTGTATTTTGGCTGTACAATGCCATTTTGAAATTTTTATAATAACAATTACCGGATTACCGCTTAAGTTATAAGGGAAAAACCACACAATGGGACAATCGTTCTATTGGCTATTCTGGTGTTTTGATGTTAAATTGTATTTTTTTTATCTTTTTACTTATACCATTACAAAGTCAATAAAAAACTACAGATCTTTATGGGCCAATTTTTTGAATTAGGTTTTCGCTTAATTAAAAATTAAATTTTACTTTTGTTCAAAATTAGAAAAAAATCCGGTATGTCATAGGATGTCAGGCAACCTACCATACTTTTTTCATTGAAGTAAATGCAATTATCCCTCATAGCGAGAGGTAATACGACAATAGACCCTTTTTCGTGTAGCTACTGTAGCTACAAGCTAGGTAATAAAATAATTTGCCGGATTTGTTGTAAACCTTTACTTTAATTTTGTAAAGTAAACCCACAATTTCAAATGTTTATTTTAAAAGCGATTTTTTATTTTTAACGTTGAGAAATGCAATAATAAAAATGATCATTATTTTTATTTCTCGATTATAACAACTTTTTCTTGGATTGGAAATAGTTAAAACAATACCAATCTCAATAAACACCTGTAAGTACCTATAAGTAGTTCCTTTAACCTTAACGATTTTTGATTTTATAAAATCAATTCATTTTCAAGAATATCATATATTTTATCGAGTTTCATAAGTACATTCACATACAAACAAGTATATCAGCTACTATTTAAAACTGAAAAAAATTGCTAAATACATTATTAAATAAGAGAACTTTACTCTTGGAAACTTCTCAGTCTTGATCTACGCTACATTTAATATAAAAAATTTTTAAAAAACAATGAAAAAATTTTAAATTCAAATCATAAAAAACTTGTTCAAATAAATTACAACATTGGAGTTTTATTGCGACTTTCATACCACGCTTTGCTAATAGTTCTTTTCATTTCATCATCTCCTTGATCGTACCTACAAAAATTTTTTTTAGTAAAATTATGTTTAATAAAATAAAAAATGTTTACATGTTTTTCATGAGCTTCATAATACCATCTGAAGGATCTTCATTATCAGTTGGATCAAGTTTAGGCTTATTGGCTTCGCTAGTACGTTTTTCCACTTCTGTAACATAGTCCCATTTTTTCTGTTCACTTTTAGCTGCATTTACAACAATCATGTCATTTTTAACTTTCCAATTACTTTCTTCAGGATTAATGTTAAACAACAAATGGTTAAGGAAAAACGTATAATTTTTGTTTTCAAAATTGTTAACACTTAATTTCAACGATTTGTTCGTAAATTCGCAAGTAATATTTTCTGGTGCCAAAGTTTGAACTTTTGCTAAAGTAACATAAAATTTCAAAAATTTGTTTGACTGATCCCAAGCTAAAAAGTTTATTTATAAAACTATGCATTCTCTACTTTTAGAATTTTTACCATAATTGTTAAGTTTGACTTCGTAACATTTCGTGGGTTGAGTAATTACATTTTTAGTTGCCTGAGGTTCATCGTTTTTAATTTCTGCCTGTATTCTGCTTATCTCAGATTGCAACTTTCTTACTTCGACGCTTAGAATATTTTTAACTCTTTGTCTCGTTGCTTGAGCTTCTAGTGCTTCTAATTCAGCAAGATCTTTGAGTAACTAAAAATATTAACAGAATTACACACCGATATCCAAATTTGCATCAATAAAACTAATGTAAAATTAAGTAAATTTGCAGGAATCTTGAAGCGTCTAGAATTTTCCACCAGAAAGATAGGTTATAAATCTTTTTTTAAATTAAAAGTTCATGAATGCGAAGATCGATTAATAAACATACCTCTTCCATTATTTTATAACTTGTATTAATAACTAATTTAGGACTTAAAAATGAATTAATAAGCGAAAATTGATGAGTTTTTAGAAATTTCGGACCGCAAAAGCAATCAAATCACACACGGAATGCACGGAATCACGTGAATCACGCTGGCTTGTCATTCGTCGAAATTTTTTTAGTTACATCAGTTGCGTTAGGATAAAAAGTAAAATAACTAACATTTTTAAAATAAATATAACCTTACTTTTTATCGCAAATATAAAGTATTAATACGATTTAAATCATTTGTACAAACTATAAATCTTTATTAAATTGCACCGTGGTCTATAAATGAACAGTTTAATAAATATTATTAACAAAAACTTTTATTGTCCACGAAAGTAATGTTTATTACTCGGTATTTTTCTTACCGATTAGAATTTACCATTAAAAGTTTTTTAAAATTAATAAAAAGTAAATCTTTCATTGAAATTATTTTCCAAAAATGTCCAAATAGTATGTACCTAGTGTTCTTTTTATCACTAAATTGCTACATTCTTGTCATTTTTTCTGGACTCAATTTCGGAAAATATGGGATTTAAAAAAAGTCAATCTCAAAATCCTAGGATTGAAACAAATCAACGGGATTGCAATCCCTAGTTAGTATTATGAAATGATCAGCTTTTAGTCATTATATGGTTTCTTTGTATTGATTTAAAAGATTAGTTTTTTTTTAAAAAAGGGCCTATTTGAGTTGTGTCTACAAATTACAAAACTAATTTGAAAGAATCAGTCAACATTTAATAAAAACAAATCATAGATATAAAGAAAATATAACAAAAAATAAATTACATCGCTTAAAATAATTTTTTTTTGATTCTTAAATTAAAATAAATTAGGAAATATTGTACCATAAAAATGAACTTAAGTTATAATGACCAGATTATCTGTATATCAGAAATAATTAGTAAGACTTAAACTAAATTAAGCATTTGACTTATTTTATAACAATATGTACCATCGTTTAAATAAAATTCTTAATTTTTGGCAACAACTAAATATTATGATATTCATAATTCACTTAACATTTCCAAATTAATAACAACGCTCTTGATAATTAAATTAAAAGAACAACTCGTTGAACAATAAAATAGAAATACGATAAATAACTGACAAAAATAAATTAATCGATTTTACCAATCTTTATGATGTTGCTGTTGATGGGCAACTGTAAGCTTGAAGGCGTTGTATAACATCGTGAAGTTGAGCATGATTATGACCACTATAAGAAAGAAGGGTCGGACCTGTTGTTGTTACTAGACAGCCTTCACAACGCAAAGTATTTCGTTTTACACAATACCATGTACTTCTACTTTCGTGTTTATGACTTAGAGTGTATAAGTGACCGTTGTTGATTAACACTGGATGACCTTTTCGACTTTTGAGAAATAGCAAGCCACCTGAAGCAAACAAAATTTACTTTAATCATTATAGTCAATACTATTCGAATTATTTGCTTATACTCAACTTTAATCAGAAGTTAAATTTTTGTAGGGTTCTCAAGAACTTGTTAAATTTTTTGGCAATTAAAACACAATGTTGAATGAATTAAAAACTTACAGCTACACATTACACACAGTTTATTTCATTTAAAGTATATACAATAAATAAATGGCTTAAATTTTTATTAATATTCAAAATAAGTAAATATTACCATGATGCATAAGAAAATACTAATTGCTCAATACTCGAAGTTTTTGATTTTATCAAAATTTCTTTTTGTTATACAATTAAAGAAAAAAAATTCATGCTACAGTTGAGTCGTGTAATATGGTTCGACAGTTGATTTTGAGAGCTACAATATATATTTAAAATAAACAAAAAAAATCACCTATTTCTCACTAAAAAATTAATATGTTGCTCTAAAATCTAACCAATAATACTCTAGTATTTAAAATTATATCTTACGTTTAAAAAATTCAGCAATTTAAAAATACTTCTTAATAATTGATATACAATTTTACAATCAAAATTGTTGCAGTTCGCTTTAAACTAAAACTAATTAACATTTAAAAATAAATATAAAAAAAATAAATACGATTTTAAATTGATTAATTTGGTCAATTTTAAATAAAGAAATATCAGTCGTATAAAATGGAGCAAGATGTAACTTCAACCCGAAGCTTAATGAATGATTCTAATGAACATGCAATTTGCTAATTTTGCTAAATTTTTGGCATTAACAATCTTAACTGATTATAAAAAAAATTCTATTCTTTTTTTAAGTCGTTGATTAGATCTAAATTAAATATCAAAATAAATAAGTGAAATTCTTATTACATGAAAAAATGTAATTGACAAACATAAAAGAAAGTGGTATCCACATTCAATTTAAAAAATAAAAATTAGTCTCATGAGATAATTATTCTAATAAAATATACTTCTGAATCACAAAGCAATTATAAATCAAAAAAAGGTAAGTGTAGAAATAAAAATATTTAAAGAGTAAATCACCTTTACCAGTTTTGAACTACAATTGTATTTATAGTTTACCTAATAACTACTTTCAACGCAATTTTTTGATCGTTGATGGAGTATATTATTTGAGATTAAATTATAAAGAATTACTTATTTTAAAATAATTTACTTATACCAATTTGGCATACTACGACCATCGAATTTCTGGCGTAATTGAAGACTGTAATAATACTTCTTGAAGTCGATTAATAGGAACTTCCACATCTTCTTCAGGATTAAATGGCTCGGGTATAACAATGTGACTATGATTACTAGGCCATTTCACGATGTTTCCGTTATACGTCCAACAAACAGCCTGACATTTGTATGGTGTACGACTATGTTTGCAGTACCAAAATGATTTGCCTTTGTAAGTACTTTTCTTGAAGAATACATGTCCATCGACAATCAAACGAGGATTACCACGCTTCCCAAGAATGCACTGTAGAGTTCCTGCAGATAAAATAATATATTAACATTTAAATACCTACACATATACTTGTCTACTTTATTATATGGCATTAAAATATTAAAAACTTGTCCAAAACTATCTACACACCAAAGGCCTAACTCTTCAATAAAATAACAATTCTGTAACTTAAAAATACTAACAATGGTATATGCCATATAATAATCTAATAGGTAAAAATAAGGTATTTAAAAGTTAACTTCTATTATTTTATTGAGGTCCTCTAGCATATCGTAATTAACGTACAAATATCCAATTATAATAAATTTATGGGGCTCGATACAATTTCTAACTGTCGCTTATGCAATAAATAAACTATACATTTATGTTAAACAAAAGCATTTTAAACTATATCATTCCATGCCAAAAACGTGCTTTGTATTATTTGTAAATTGAAATTAATTCAACTTCCGATATACCAAATGTAGTAAATTAAACCAAAACTACTCAACATTTGCAAAAATTGTTTAGAATAACTCACCCGGACTAGATGTATCCGCAGACCATTTCTGTTCTGAGCCGGGAGTCCAACTCCCGGACGATTGAGAAGGTTCGCTTAAACGAGTATCTAACATTGAAGCCATATCTAAATGATTTTCATCTAATAAAGAATCTTTATAGTCCTCTTCATCATCATCATCTTTATCGATAGGTTCTTGTTTTGGATTAAATGGAAGAAGCGGATGTAGAGTTTCAGTCATATTACGTTCTTGGTTTTCTTCAGTACAAAGTTTTTTATGCGGTGGCGAGATTTGTGGAAGTGGTGATTTTGTATTTGGACTTTCTAAAGGTCTCAATTGTTGAATAGGTCTAATAATTCTTTTCGACGGTTTAACTCGTTTCAGTGCTTGTCGTGAATCAGACCCATCATATGTATAAGGACTACTTCTATCATCATCTATACCATTTGAATCCTGAGACAATTTTCAATTATCATAACTAAGTTTCATCTACCAAAAATATACTTACAGTCGAATTACCAGAGTTCTCAGTCAATCCTTTAACTTTTAACATTTCTGCCACTTTCATAAAAACTGGTATTTCTTCTTGACTAACACTAACTTCTCCTTGATACATAAATTCTAAAAGGCTGCATAATGAAGTATACTTAACATCTTGTAAAATCACTATCGGATGTTTGCAAGGATTTGCTTTAAATAATTCTTTAAAATATGGACTACAAACAGATAAAACTGTCTTGTGTGCTTTGAGAAATTGACCCTCGACTGCAAGAGTGACATCTACGAGATCTTCTTCTTGTAATAATGAATGAAATCCAGTCCTTAAATTTTGATGGAAGTTGTTCCAACATAAGGAAAACTGTTCGGTTTCCATGTTCATATTTAGTTTAATCTAAACAGAAAATGCGATTTTAAACACAACGCCCGCAATCTGTCCACCATACAACATACAAACAAACCGGTTTTTTTTTTATAAAAATAAATCTATAAAACCTACCAAATGGTACTATTCGTTCTGATTGTTAGTATTTGGATTAATTAAATAGATAATAAATATCTAAGTTCACAAGGTTTACGATAAATTAAACTGCATTATTTCTACTTCCACTATCAAAATAAGGACATGGATGCAATTTCCAGAACAGAAATGTCGGTAATTTGACGTCACTAAAAATAACAGTGTTGGGGTTATTAGTTATACACGGAACAAAACTTATACAAACTTCAAAATTTACTTATTTTTGAATTTTGAATAATTTATTTTTGAAAATAAATCAATTATAGATACTATTTATTACTCTTATTACTCAAACAAATAAAACTTAAAACTCAGTTATATTTTTAATCAATCAAACGATAAAATAGAATTTATAATAATTATTGATTTCAATTTTGACAATTACCAGTATTTGTGACTGGTTGTGTTGTTTACGAAAGGAATAAGATTTGATTATATTTGATTCTGTTGGCTTCTCTAGTTCATTTTCAAAATATTTGTGCTAAATAGTGGCATCAGAAAGTTTAAAAAAAATCGTCGAACAAAAAAATATAGAAAAAGCCCTTCAAAGTTGAAACTTTGAGGTTAGGTATGTACTATGTTTATAGAAGTTATGTTTGTTCTTTATCGGTAGTTATTGAATAGTTCGTTAAATCAAGTTCAATAAACAGTTACGGTCTTATTTTCTAAATGTTTTAGAAACATAAAAATGAGTGTAAGACCTAATAGATCCAAACGTGCAGAAGTACGAATGAGAAAAAAAGTGGTAGAAGATATACTGAAAAGTGTACCAGATTATATACAAAAAGTGAAATGTGATACTAGTATTTGGTGAGAATTTAATTTATTTATAACATTTAAATTTATTTGCTTATTAATTATTTAAATTTCAGGACCAAACCTTTCAAATGTGCCGTAGCTTGTTGTGCAAACATTTTTGAAAAACCGAATCCGAATTATCCTTATAAATTTCACAATTTTCCACCAAACGGTGCCATGCGAACGTTATGGCTAGAAAAGTGTAACTTAGATGAAGATTTTGATGCTAGTAGGGCTAAAGTGTGCAGCGATCATTTTATACCAGATGATTATGAAAGAAATTTTAAAGAAGAACTTACTAATCCTTTATTTAAACGTGTGCTAAAAAATCACGCAGTTCCTTCACAACGTTTAAATGGTCCAGCACTTAAAATAGATGGTTTTTTCACTACCGAGTTTGATTATCGCAAATCTGATTTTTTTAAAGACGAAGTAAGAAAAGCTGTAGACATCAATGAAGTTCTTGAAAATCGGCTAAAAGAGTTAACAAATGAAAAAATAGAATGTGCTACACTAATTAGGAATTTAGATATACTTCTTACGGATAAGACCCAAAAATTTCAATTCATTAAAAAAAAGTATGAAAAATATTGTAAACGAAACAGTTCTGTTCCGGATAGAAGTAGTTTGTTGCGAGTATTTTCTCAATCTCAAATAAATGTTCTGTTGGGTAAGAGGAAAGTTTTTTGGACTAATGATGATATGGCTATGGCTTTTACATTAAGACATATGGGTGGTAAACAGTGCTATCTGTACTTAAAAAATGTTTTAAATTTTCCATTACCATCGTTGAGTTCCATTCAAAGATGGGCAGCATCAAAATAAAAAATTTTAAACATAATTATGTAATAACTTTGAGAATAATAAATTTGTATTTGTATTTAGTATTTTATTTCAAACAAAAACCTAGAAAGAAACTTAATTGTAAGGCCTTATCTTTAACTGATTTATTACTTTATAGGAATCCCTAAAAATGATGACTTGTGCTGTATATGGTTGTACAAATAATTCGCGTACGACACCAACTATTCAATTTTATTATTTTCCAAAACATGAAAATATAACACAACAGTGGGTTACAGCATGCTGGAGCTCAGAGCCGATCGATCTTGATAATGGTTTGTATAATTACGATATTTTAAGTACAAATAAATAAAATGCTTTGATTTTAGCTCAGATGTGTTCAATTCACTTTGATACTAGTTGTTACACATCCGAATATAAATTCTTTGATTATCTAGGAAATTATGCTAGAGTTTTAAAATATGATGCAGTTCCTACTTTGTACTTGCCACAACAACTAACTAGTCCAACCACCTTATTAAAATCTCAAGTACAACAAGAAACAACAACTCCTATCAATTCAAATCAAATAATACTATATGAACTAGCAAACAATGTTTCTAATGAAACTAGTGATGACCAAAATGTAAAAACTTATGTAGAGGTTTCTTCCGAACCTGTGACACCTACCATAAATATTAAAGAAGAGCCTGCATCTAGTCATAATGATGATAAATACAAACACATAACTACCACAGAACAACTAGATAAACTTAAAAGTGTAAATGACCATCTTCAAGAACAAATAAATCAGGTCGAACAAACTATTCAACTTTACCGTGCAACTGCTCACAATAAAACATTGACTTTGAAAACAAAAAGCGAAGAATTTAAACAGTTAGTACAAGAGTGTGATGTTTTAAATAAGCAAAGCATGTCGATGGTGGATCAAAGAAGTATTTTATCGAAAGTATTCTCAGAATCGCAAATTAAAATATTATCAGGAAAGAAAAAAATATATTGGAGTAATGATGATATGGCAATAGGACACACAATTAGACATTTGAGTAACAAGAGATGTTACGTATATTTAAATAAACATTTAAATATACCTTTACCTGGACTATCTAGTCTCAAAAGATGGGCTACAGTTAAAAAATCAGAGAGTTCAAAAGAAGAAAAACAAGGTGATTTGACTGAATTTAAAGATGATAGCGATTAGAAGAAAAATTACTATTATTTTTGATTATTAAGAAATTTTGAAAAGTAAATATTTCTGTAAATTAACTGATGTGATGTATTATTCCACTTGCAGTTTTAGGATTTATGAAGCTTTTTTATAATAATTGACAAGTGGATGGTTTAAATATACATATTCATTACATCATTACTAATCTACTTATTTATTTTAATGATACTTCGATGATATGCTTGATTTGCTACCTGTGAAGTAATTTAATACCTGAAGAAATTAATAAATGAGCAATCCTTATTTACTGCCTATTCAGCTGTGGAAGATGCAGTCAACAATTATTGAATGAAAGTATAATAATTAGGGTCCTTTAAAAATTGGGTTTAGTCCAGTGCACTTGATTCAGTACTAACAAGTTAGTACGACATTTAGTTCATGTAAAACGGCTCTAACACGAATATTCGATAGTCAGTACGTCAATGCGAGCGTTTTAGCGAGCCGCTCGCCTCGAACAAAAGTGCTTCACTCATATAGTATCTGTGATCTATGGCTCTACTGTACTGTCGGTTTTTTATCGAATCCCATTTATTGTTAGGGCCGTTTTAGATGGACTAAATATCGTACTAACTGTTAGTACTGAATCAACTCAAGAAGCAAAAGCATGAGAATCTAGGCTTTAACGTTGTGCGGAGAAATTTTGACACACTATGTTAAAGCTTACATTCCCTTGCTTTTGTGTCTTGAGTTGATTCAGTACTAACAAGGTAATACGACATTTAGTCCATGTAAAACGGCTCTAACAGGAATATTCGATAGTTAGTACGTTAATGCCAGCGTTTTAGCGAGCCGCTCGCATCGAGCAAAAGTGCTTCACTCATATAATATCTGTCATCTATGGTTCCATTGTACTGTCGGTTTTTTATCGAATCCCATTGATTGTTAGGGCCGTTTTAGATGGACTAAATATCGTACTTAACTTTTAACGGTTAAGCAAGGAGCAAAAGCATGAAAATCTGGGCTTTAACGTTGTGCAGAGAAATTTTGACGCACAACGTTAAAGCTTACATTCCCTTGCTTTTGCTTCTTGAGTTGATTCAGTACTCAGTACAAATTTGACAAGTTTTATCACTGTCAGTGCTGGGCAAAATACATCTATTTGTGTATTTCAAATACAAAATACTCGAAGCACAGTATTTGAAATACAATATACTTTTTCCTTTTCAACCAAAATGCAAATACAAAATACAGTATTTTAAATAAAAAATACATTTTAATTGCGCGCATGGGTAGATGCGCTATTTATATAAGAAATCAAACTTTTGACCTGTTAATTGGCCTCTATTTGATTTTATTGTCGTCTTTCTTTCTCTGTTTTTTTAATTTTATAAAAATTTTCTGGTAAAATTGACAAAAAACTGATCATTTTCGTTACACGTCCATTTGAAATATAGAATCATCAAAAATTTTGTATTTCAAATACAAAATACTTTAACAAACATTTTAAAAATACAAAATACAAATGTATTTCAAATACTGTATTTCAAATACATGTATTTTGAGACTGTGAAAAATGTTACAATAAGCAATCAAACTTTCGGACTGTAAATTGGCCTTTATTTGATTTTATGGCATGTTTTTTTTAATTTCATAAAATTTTCCGTCCAAAATTGCTAAGAAACTAATCTTTTGCGTTACGCGCACATAAATTTCACGATATGTATTGGAAATACATAATCATCAAATATTTTGTATTTCAAATACTAAATACTTTAATAATAGAAATCTTTAAAATACAAAATACAAATGTATTTTAAATACTGCCCAGCCCTATCTGCATGAAGCTGCCAATAGAAAAGGGTCGAAACAACGGAACATGAAAATCTATAAATTGTATTTAATGAGAAGTTTTTGATTTTGATAAAAATAATAAATTTTGAATATTTGCGCCTTTTTATTAGTTCATTTCTACGCCATGGGAAAACTTTGATGGAAAAACGATCTCCTCGTACGTGGTTCGTACATCTTCGTTGTGTTAGTTGTCTTATTATTTGCTTCGGTTGCAAATAAAAATTTTAAACTTTAATATTCAACGATGTTGATTTGGTTTGAAAAGAAGAGGAATTTGCGTTACATTTATTAAATAAACATAGTAAATTGTGCATTAAACTTAAGTTATATTAAGTGTCGAAACGCATAGTAAGTATGTCTTTTGTATTCATATTTTTAGGTTATGTGATTTATTTCAAAGTGATAGCTGATTGATAGTTACCGATTATTTTTAAAATCATGATATTAGTTGAATATAATAACTAAAACAAATTGGAAAATTGTTTAGTTTAATTTCACAAAGTTAAATTTGAATTTTAAACGTTATGACAATTATTGAAAGTTTTTGTGGAAACAAAAATACGGAAGGTGGCTATGTGTTTAATTTATTTACATACAAAATTAATAATTGTATTTATGTCAGTAATAAAGTATTAAAATATTACAAAACTTAAGTTTGTAAAAGTGGTACAACAGTTGCAACGTTGTTGCATTTGGTAGAATTTTGAACAAGCACATTTTGGACCACTTTTGGACTCATTTAATGTAACTACGGTAACTACACATCTACACAGTTTGATCATGTAATTATTGTAATTGATAAGCATGCCATGAATTATTTGTTGCTAAAAAAATTAAATAGGTATTTACGATAACTGGAACAGTTTAAAGAGCCTGGTGGATCTGGTAAATGTCCGTAACCAGCTAATACCTAAAACTATTGCTATTTGATGAATGTATCTCCATTATCGAACACGGTATGTATCAACCGGTTCAGTCCGCTCCAATTATCGTAAACGCCTAATAAGACTATTGAAGATTTTTTTAGTTCTATAATAAACTTTTCATAGCACTTACTTGTTTTTGGTTTAAACTTTTTGATAAGTACTTAAATTTGCAATAAATTCAATTTTTAATATTTTCTAGATGGATATAAATATGTCGACTAAAGAGGTACAGAGCAACTCAAATTCATTAATAAACAATACGAGTATACTGTCCGAAAATACAGTTACTACACCAAATGAACACTCACGAGAAAAATTTCAAGAAGGTAAACTTGAATCGAAGAAAACAAAAGTGCAATTTCCAGACACTACACCAAAAGGAAACTCAAGAAAAAAGGTTAAAGAAGATAAAATTAAATCGAAGAAAAAACTAGTGCCATCTCAAAAGCTGTCTATAGAAGAGATAAAGAGCAGTTCGTCAAATGTAATAGAAGAAAATACAAATCTGCATCTTGTAGAGACATCATCAAAAGGACGTTTGAAAGAAAAGATTACAGACGATAAAAGTGAATCGAAAAAAAAACCAGTGCAGTCACTTAAAACAAAGTTAGAGCCTTCTTGTAATTGGAAAATAAAAAAATTAGGCGTGAAAAATGTAATAGAAAAGATGAAACATGATGAAGCAAAAAGTGAATGTTCCAAAACATCTAAACCAAAAAAGTTAAATAGTTATCCTCGCGAAAGAAAATCACAAACTGACCGTGAAGAAATTAAAGAGCAAAGAAAAAGGAAAAAATTAATCGAAGAGTTTAAGAACCTTATGAAAAGGAGCGAAGGTAAAGATATTTTAAGTGAACTTGGACTAGTTGCAAATAGTAATGCTGAAGACACTGACACAAAAAATAATTTAAGTCTAAATGCAATAGCTGAAAATATTGTCGTCAAAAGTGCTCACCCTAAAGGTATTACCAATGAAGTTAAAAAAAGAAAAAGCAGTAAAAATCTTAACAAATCATCAGTTAAAACGATTACACCAGAAAATGTCGTAAAAATAGAGTCAGAAGCAGTTAGTGAGGATTCTTATCAGAATGCAAAGGAGCCCAAAACTAACTTAGACTTAAGTATTGAATGTGTCGCAAAAAACATTACTATTGAAAATTCAAATGAAAATGAACAAAAAAATGAAGTGGCAAAAAATACCGTAAAAACAATTTCAGAAGCAGTTAGTGAGGATTCTTGTAAGAATGCAGAGAAGCCTAACACTAACACAGATTTAACTATTGAAAGTGTCGTAAAAAATTTTACCATTGAAAATTCAGATGAAAATGAACAAAAGAGTGAAGTGGCAGATACCTTGTACGTGGAGAAACATTTAAAAACAGTGCCAAGATCTCTTCATATTGAAGATTCTTTTAAAAAAAACAATGAAAAAAAAAAAGGGGGTCGAAAGAAAAAGGAAAACGTCGAGGTGCAGCATAACTTGAAGCGTAAGAAATGCGACAATAGTGACAAGCCTGTTGTTAAAAGACAGAGAAAGTTGAAAGGTGAGCAATTAGATTCTTATTTTAATTGTTATGGAACTTTACTTATTTAATTGAATCAAATATGTAACAATCTCAACATAAGGGTATCCGAGGGTATCTTCGTAGGGAGCGATAGGTATTTCATTCAATGGGATGAAACCCTTTTTAGGGAACCAGTAACATTCACTAACTAACAGTAACCAGTAACAGTTTTATTCAGTTTTCATTTATACAAAGTTATTTACGTTAAGTATTTGTCAAAAAATTAATTAGACTTTCCTAAAATTAGATTTTAATACCATCAATAAACACACATAAAGCAGGCACTTTAGCTATGAGAAGTGCAAGGTGAAAAAGATCTCACAAATGCTAGGTATATTCATCAACTGATAGTTTCTCGTGAACTAAAATGGTACAAAAAGACTGAGGAATACAGAAGACGAATTGGACATTAATGATAACAAACAGTATAAATTTTACAGGGAAAAAATAAAACTAAAAAAAAAGTATGCAATATTTTTGTTCATGAGTGTATAATTTTTTTATCAAAACAAGAAACAATAATACTATAAATAGAAAAAAGCTTTGCCAAATTTCTTCTAATGTCACCATAATTTTATTTACTTATTATTTACTTAACCATTCTCATTTTAGGATCTCAAGTCTGATTTTTTGTGATTTTTGCTAATCCAAATTTTAAATTTTCTAATCTGCTTAGATTAGAAAGTTTTTATTTTTATTTTTATGTGGCTTTGTTCACAATGTATGTTTTGTATTTTTCTAGAAAAATCAGAAAAGCCGAAAGAGGGAAATGCTGGAAAAGAAATAAAAATATCATTACATGATGTATTGTTCAACAATGATTTAGTTGCAAAATATAATCTAAATAAGCAGTTGCATCGTAATGAATCTCATTTAACTTCTACAACTTCCAATGATTTGTTAGTTTCTCGTATACAAAAATCAAAGGATTCAACATTGTTAAGTTTAAATAATAATAGAGACCAACAAGATTTAAGTAAGGAAGCTAAAATTGCGACACCGAAATCGCATCATTTAAAAAATAAAAGATCATTAGTTCCTACTCACACTCAAAAATCAAATGATTCAACATTGTTAAGTTTAAATGATGCTAGAGACGAACACGATTTAAGTAAGGAAGCGAAAATTGCAATACCAAAATCGAATAATTTAAAGAGCACAAGGTCATTAGTTTCTACTTGTACACAAGAATCAAATGATTTAACATTGTTAAGTTTAAATGATGCTAGAGACGAACACGATTTGAGTAATGAAACCGAAATGGCAACACACAAATCGGATCGTTTAAAGAATACAAGGTCATTAGTTTCTACTCGTTTACAAAAATCAAATGATTCGACATTATTAAGTTTAAATAATGATAGAGACGAACACGATTTAAGTAAGGAAGCGAAAATTGGAACACCCAAATCAGATCATTTAAAGAGTACAAGATCATTAGTTTCTACACATTTACAAAAATCAAATGATTCAACATTGTTAAGTTTAAATGAAGCTAGAGACGAACACGATTTGAGTAATGAAACCGAAATTTCAACACCCAAATCTGATCATTTATGGAATACAAATGCGTTACTATCTTATTATAGTACTTCCAATGATTTTATGGAAAAACCAAATGATTTGATAAATGAATCATCGTTGTTGTCAAATGATATAGACCAGTGCGATTTAAGTAGCGACTCAGATATTTCAACACCAAAATCTCATTTCAAGAACTCAACTGCAATACTTGATAACCATGATACTTCCAATGTATTTCTAGAAAAATCAAATGATTCAATAAATGAAACATCATTGAATTTAAGTGATATAGACCAATGCGACTTAGATATTTCAACAGAAAAATTGGATGATTTAACGAATGCAACTTCATTAGTTCCTAGTTTTAGTAAAAAAGACTTTTCTCCACCTCACCACGCATTGTGTACTTTGCCAAACAAAACAAATAGTTTAATAACTAGAACTATAACAGTTTCGCCCTGTGAAAGTGAAAATAGTTTGAGCGACGAATTCAGTTTTAAATTACCTTTACCTCAAAAAGTTGTCAAAAATCTTTCAGTTGTTAACGATGGAAATCAACCAAATTCTGACAAATCAAATGCCAATGCCGATTTACCCAGTTCTAAAGTGATAAATACTGATGCAGGTGATAAGAACACCCCTCGTGGTGGCGTTTCAAAAATATGGGTTCCACGTATTACGTTTAATCGAAATAATGATGATAGAATTGTGGAATGTGCATCATTAAAAAATGCCAGTGTGCCACCTAGTGTTGCACAATCTACTATTTCTCCTACATTTGAGCCATATTACGAGAGCGAAGACGACGTAGAACTGGATTACGAAACTGAACATGATCCAACGGAACTTGATTTTGAAAACGCGGCAGATTTGGAGTATGGTCCTTACATATGGTATCCAAAATACGAATTTAGTCGTTGCGATCAAATACGCTTGGTGTCTCATGATTCAATATTTAAAAATGCAACTTTAAGTTTAAATGCAGATATCGTTACAGAAGAACATAATTTTGCTACTAATCCATTGTTGAATACTTTATTAAATACAAATACCAATAAAATTACACCAATATATTTACCACCTGCCAAAAGACCTCCTCGTCGATTGTGTCAAAAATCCAACAACTCGGTGTCATCTACAGAAGAATCTATTCCGAATCAGTTAGAAAAAGTTGCCAACAAGGGAACAAAACGTACAGAAATAAGCGAAGATGATTCCATTTCTTTATATGCTGAGTAAGTAATTTTCTTTGAATTATCTATTTAAAGGCCGTTTTAAAGGACTAAATATCGTACTAACTGTTAGTAACTGAATCAACTCAAGAAGCAAAAGCACGGGAATATAAGCTTTAACGTCGTCAGTAGAAATTTTGACGCATGACCATGCACGACGTTAAAGCTTAGATTCCCGCGCTTTTGCTCCTTGAGTTGATTCAATTACTAACAGTCAGTATTATATTTAGTCTATGTCAAATAGCCCTTAAAGAGTTCCACTTTAAAAATTACAATTTATGCAGAGCTGCCAAGAGTCATTTAAAAAAAGACTTAATGGGCGTTTGCACTAACGCTAAGCAAAAGCTTGGGAGTTACCGAAATTGTTGATTTGTTAATAAATCAAATGGGAGCAACATATTTAGGCGATTTTTAAGTCGTTACTTAGCGTTAGTGCAAACGACACTTAAGTCTCAAGTCATAAGCAGACTCAGACTCATAAGATCATATGAGACTAAAACATGTATTGTATATGGTGCATTTAAAAAAAAATAACGAAGACGCCATAAGTTTTAGTTGTTTGGAAAATAATAACTTTTTTCTTCAAACGTCAGAAAAAGTCGCCTTTGTGTCACTCAATAGGTAACGGTGAAGTTTAACTTTCCCGCCGAGGCAGGAAAAATTGTCAGAAAAGTAATTTTTGTCTGTCTAGGAGGGAAAAGTAAAATCTTAACCGCACATTATTTTTATTTTTAACGTAAAAAATGTTTTTTAAGCATTTGTAATGTAAACAATTTAATGTTTTTTAAATTTTCCTTTATAATTAGTTCGTTGCTTTTAATAATTAGCTTTTTTTACAAATTTAAGTTAATTTTAAAAAATATTTGACAATTGAACTACAAGTAATTGACAAGAGATGGTGCTCTTTCAAAAATCAAAATTTTCAGTTTTACGCTTTACGTTTGCAGAAAAAATTTAATGTTTTATACGGAGTCAAAGTAGTTTTGTGTGACTCGCCTGTATTGCCTGACTCGCTCGCTCTTCGGCCAAACACAGTCTTGTCACACAAAACGTCACTTTGTCTCCTTATAAAACAAATAACTATTTTTTACTACTAGCCTAAAATGCTATCATTATTGACTCCTTTTTAAACAGAGAAATTAAGTTTCTCAACCTAGGTAAATAATAAAATATTATAATAGTCAAAACTGTTTTTGAGGTAAATAATAAAATATTATTTACCTTATTTATTATTTAATTTTATTTGTTGTTAGTTTTAACATTTTTGATCATTTTCCACAAAGAAAAAACCCTGTAAATTATTAACTTAGCCATCTGTGGTCATGGGAAAAAGAGTTTGACTCGGCTTAAAATTCTAAAACTCGTTGGAAATAAAGATTCTTTTCTTGAAAAATTAGTTTATTCAAAAGGTTTTTCTTTGAAATGTGGTATAAATGATAAATAAAAAAATACTTGTTTATTGATAACTAGTTATTCATAATAACTTAATTCTTTACCTTTGACCTAAATGACTTAAATTTTTTCTAAATAACTTATATCTTTTTATTATTCATTTTTTTATCTATGATCAATATGTAAAAAAAAAATAATTAAATGTGGACTACTTGCCACTACGTGTCTGTAGACACTTTGAGAAAACATTTCAGGGTTCTATAGACGATATTTAAAAAGGTTTTAATTTGTTTTAAATTTGTAGGTCAATAATCAGTCATCAGCCCCAAGTTACACAGCACAAGCTGACTCCTAAGAGAGCAACTCCTTCACCCATACCAAAATTAATGTCAGTAATTGTCAATACCCAATCGCCTAATTCTACGGAAAGTGTTGAAAAATGGATTAGTAATAGTTTACAAGCAAATTCTAGAAGTCCTCGTTCTAGACGTTTTGTTCTTAAAGACATGTGTAAATATTTTTATTTTGGTTCTTGCATAGCTAGACATTGTAAATACCTGCATAAAATTACCAAAGAAATTGAAGAGGATATGTTACAGTTAGATTGGATTGACTTAATGCTGGTATACGATTATGCAATAAAAAGTAGTACATTATTTGAAGAAACTTATGAAACTTTTATAAAAGCGTTTGTAAATTTCAACAAAGTAACTTCGATAGTGAATTTAGGTCGAGCCGCTTTAAATTTTCCATCGTACAACAAACCATTGATTGACTTGATAGACAAGTGCATATGTGCGTTACAAAATCTAGGTGTTAGGTTTTCTAATGCTATATTAAAGTTAATTGAGAACGTCGAAACTAATTTAGTATTATCGGATGTACTTTTTGATATTATTGGTAATCAGCCTCCAGACGAAATTGTTAACAGTTGGTCTATAGTGCGAAAATTATTAAGCCATCGAAATCACAATCTGCTCGATTATGGTGTTGTCACTGATATTATGTTGAAATCGTATAATTATAATAATGTCGAATTGGCTCGAAATATTTTATTGGATATACTTAATACTGATTATGTTTGCATGAAGTCAATTGAAGTTGATGTGCACCGACAATTTTTTAAATGTTTAAATAAAAACGAAATTACGTATCGAGATGTATATTTAAATAAGTTAAATTTATTACACATTTATTTTTTCGATGACCGTCAATTTCTTCCACCTGTAAATTATGAACTCGACGCCACTCGTAGAGATTTGAACAATTTTAACACGAGCACATGTGGTCTTATCGAAATGGATTCGACGTCAGTAAATAAAAATATATCGAACGCAGGATCGCACAGTAGTAGAGCTAGTGATTTAGAAATGTGTTATAATTCAATACACAGTGGTTCAAATAGGAATACGTCTAT
The DNA here is from genome assembly GCA_963924605.1 of Malthinus seriepunctatus. Classification (NCBI taxonomy): domain Eukaryota; kingdom Metazoa; phylum Arthropoda; class Insecta; order Coleoptera; family Cantharidae; genus Malthinus; species Malthinus seriepunctatus. The sequence goes on along the minus strand of OZ004601.1, from coordinate 20,540,163 downwards.
CAATCTCGAAAGAAAATCTAATCATTCGTTTCAAAATCAACCTAATTCTTTGCAAGAACGTTTAAGTAATGTAGAAAAAAGTAAATCTAGCACCTCAATAGCTCGAAGTGTGAGCCCAGACTTATATAACGACTTTGATGGTTATGAAGATATATGTGATTCGGAGTATGAATTATCATTACCACCCATGACTTTTTTAACTGAAGATAATGTTCGGAAAAGTCCGAGTCAAAAAGACGATTCCGAAGAATTAAACTCTAATAATCTTTTGAGCAGTTCTGCACGTTTACAAGAAGACGATGTTAAAATATTATCCAAAATAATTAGCGAGGGAAATTCTCTTGGATTTGCGATTAAACTACAAAGTGTTCAAGACAGTCCTTTAAGTCGTTCGTTTGTTTTAAATTCAATATGCCTACTTAAACAAAAGAAGCCTGCAGATGCTTATAAAATGTTTATTAGTTTGTTCGAGGGATTAAGTAAGTATTATTCAACTTTTGTTGTAATTAAAAATAAACTTGCATTTTTTAGAAAACTTGTGTGATTTGGCTATGAGCAATGTACTGAAAATGCTCACAATAAATATGGTTATTGTATTTGAGCGATGTAAAGCATACAACGAAGCTTCCCGTTTATTATTGCAGTATCGTAATATATTAGATGAATTGACAGACGTTGAAGTAAGTAATATTGTAAAAATATTTGAACACAATTTTAACTGAATTATTTTTAGTGGTTTAAGAAGATTAATGGACATAATCTAAGTAAAACTGGAAAACTTATATATTTTTGCAAGATTTTAGTGAGAGGTGGCTATCTTAAGGATTGTATCGACATTTTTATGCATCCTGGTAAGCATTCAAATAGAAAATTTAGTCCCTTTGCAAAAATTTGCTGCATGCAAGTAATAATGAAGATATAAAGTAATTTTTTCTTTTCAGATTTAAAATTAATGTGTCCGAAAACTATGTGGACACTTCAGCATAGTGAGGGCACTCATGATGTTGATTTCCGAAATTCTGTCCTTTGTGATGTAATTAACAATGCAATACAAACCGATGTTTCAACAGCAAAGTTTTTAGTATTACATTTATTAACTGAAAAGGATCACATTTCTGAAATAGGTTTGTATAATATATTCCTTTTGTGTCTGTAAAATTATTATACCAGCAACTGAAATCAACCTCACTTCTATAACTTTTTTATTTTTCGAGATATCGATATTCATATTTATTATATAGTTATTATAATATCATTTTAAAATTTTTTTTTTTTGACTTAAGTTATTTCTTTTTGTTGGAGTATTAATAGTCAAATTTTTTTATATTTTATTTAATTATATATTTGACGTTTCACTTATTTTAATAAGCTTCATCAGAAAAGCATTTAAATTATAAAATTATTTAGTTAAAAATATTTAGTATAATTAAAATGTTTTTATCAAAAATTTTTAAAATTAAAAAATTTTTTTATTGAAATTATAAAAAATCAAAAAAAAGATTGACATTTATAATTTCAATAAAAAAATTTTTTAATTTTAAAAATTTTTGATAAAAACATTTTAATTATACTAAATATTTTTAACTAAATAATTTTATAATTTAAATGCTTTTCTGATGAAGCTTATTAAAATAAGTGAAACGTCAAATATATAATTAAATAAAATATAAAAAAATTTGACTATTAATACTCCAACAAAAAGAAATTATAATATCATATTCATAGTTCTCTCACCATAGTTACCGTATGTCAATATCAGTGTTACCATAGCAACCACATTTCAATTGCTTCTGTTACCATAGTTATTATGTTTCTGTTGTCATAGTTCTGTCACCATAGTTACCGTATGTCAATATCAGTGTTACCATAGCAACCACATTTCAATTGTTTCTGTTATCATAATTACCATGTTTCTGTTGTTATAGTTCTGTCACCATAGCTACCTTATGTCAATATCAGTATCACCATAGCAACCACATTTTAATTGTTTCTGTTACCATAGTTACCATGTTTCTGTTGTTTTGGGTTTCTGTTACTATAGTTACCATGTTTCAAATGTTTTTATCATCATAGTTACCGTATATCAATGTCAGGCGGGTTTATCCGTCAATGTCAAATGTCAGGGGGTTATTTGTCAATGTCAATTTTGTCTGTTATCATAGTTACCAAATGTTACCAAAGAAACGTTAAAAAATTTATTTGAATAGTTAGTATTTGCCCGGGCGAAGCCGGGTTCATAGTTAGCTATAGTCGAATTTTTTAAAGACTACCGACACATGATCACCTTGATATGTATAAATAAAGATGAAAACGACTTATTTCGTGAGTTTAATTATTTAATTTAGTTAATACATTTATTGTTAATTATTCTTAAATATTTATTTAGAAAGTTTATAATTAAATTAATTATTTATTGAATATTTTAAAAGTCACGTGTCGGTAGTCTTTTAAAAATTCGACTATACTATAAAATACAGTAAAACTCCGTTATAAAGTACCCCTTTATAACGTTTATCTGGATATAACAGACTAAATCTTTGGTTACATTTTAATATTTTTTTTTTATTACGGACTTCGGTTATGTCGTATCTTTTTTTTTGGCGCCTGATGGTACGTTTAACGGGGTTCTACTGTAAATTGTAATTTGTGAGTCGCAGTAGCTGACTATGCTCACTTAAAAGTATATTATTTATATTAACTTACATTTGTTAACAGATATATGGAAGTACTTTAACCGTTTAATATTTAAAATGGCGAAAGAACAAGATCTTTACAGGGAAGATCTGAAAGGCATGTTGAATAATATTTTAGAAGGATGGTATATACATTTAGATGCTTTCATATTGCGTACATTAATGGTGATTCTTGTAACCCATATTTCTGAATCGGACGCTCTTAATCTATACTTTAAGTGCTGTAAAAAATCCATTTATCCAAAAATTAAGGTAAAAATTTTAATTAATCTGGATGTCAGGCAACAACTGATTTTAAAAAGTCATTTTTATTTTGATAATATATCGTTTGTACGTTTTCTGAACTTGAATAATTTTTAGGTCAACGAAAATACTCTCCAACTTAAAACAGATTTTTCTGACGGAGAAATATTTATGACTCTACGATTTTACATGGATCGACTTATTAAAAAGAAATTGTGTGTGCAAGATCTTACTTTAAAGATTGTTTCAAGTTCAAGTGATAAATTACAGTTTTTAATTAATACCGACAGTGTTTTACAGTTTAAACACAAAATTTATAAAGTATTGGTCCAATGTTTTCCTCGTCCAATATATGTAAGAGACAACGGTGTGGATCTGTCTGTTCAAATAAAATCTGAATATTTGCAATATTGTATTAATTATTATCGTAAAACAAAGGTTACACAACGAGAAAATTAATGGTTTTGCTGATAACTGATATGGGTTTGCTTACAATTTTGCAGTATTAGTGGATCTGAAAAATGATCTGAAATATATTGTAAGTGTTTACAATAATAAAAATCTGTTTTTACTATTCGTTTATGGAAATTCAGTTACCATTTTGTTAGATTTTAAAATTTTAACTGATAAAATTTTGATGGTTGTGATGGTTCTGAAACAAAATAAATTTTTGTCCCTAATGAATTGTTAATGTACATAAATATTTTATATTTTTATAAAGTTTAATGTGGTAATAGAATAGTATCATTACGAACTGAACTTTTAAAGATTGTGCTGAATTAAATAGTGCCTTAATACATTTAAGATTTAAGTTAAGTTTGCAAGTTTTATGTAAATTTTATTAATAATAGTTTTTGTATTCTTACTTTATAATTTTTAACTAAGTTTTGCAGTTCCTACATTTTCTAGATGTAACTTTTTTTTTTAGTTTTTATTAAAAGTAAGCGCTGTTTACTTTTAGTTACATGTTTCGTTTCTTGTTCTTACGTTTTTGTTATGCAAACATAATAAACTTTGTTATTTTTATATGCAATTTATGTGTTTTATTTTAAATACTTTATTGATTACATTAATTTAACAGGACAATATTTTTCTTTAATTGAAAATGTTCAACTAAATCTACAAAGTAAATCAAACTAAGCGACGAAATTATTAAAATTATTTCTAATGTTAATGTTACCGCTAAAAAGTATAATTCGTTATTCTATGAAATAGGCTAATCGTTTAATAAAATACCTATTACAATTAGTTAAAATATAAAATAGTTTGCTTTTCTATACTTTACCTTTTTATTCCATAAAAGAGCGACTGTTGTCTTTGTAAAGTGTAGATAAACAAGATAATTTTATTTTAAACATTCACTAGGTAAAGTATGGAAAAATGAGCCTTTCCATCCCTTTCTCAGATTTTTTTAGTATTATAATAGGTACTTTAGGTGTTTATTAACTTTTTCCAACCAAGAAAAAGTTATAATCTAGAAAAAAAAAAAAAAATTTTTTTTTGCATTTCTCGACGTTTTGAGTCCCTCTGATTCCAAAAATACAAAAATTTTTTTTCGATTTTTTGAACTAAAATGTGTATGGGTGCCCCCCCCCCTAGATCAAAAACTACTGAACCGATTTTGATGAAATTTGATTTTAACCACTTTAAAATTATTTTATCGGCAAAAATAGCTTTAATAAGAAATATATACAGGGTGTCAAAAAATAATGGGGTTATTTTAGGCGCATATTTGCAAATTTGAGCCAAATTCATTTCTACTTGGCTATAAGATAGTAAATGTAAGCCCCAATTGAAAAAAAAATTTTTTAATTATTTTATTTAAAATGGCGGCCAATAGAACGAATGTCCCATTTTGTGGTTTTTCCCTTATACATGGCCGGTAATTATTATTATAAAAATTTCAAAAGGGCATTGTACAGCCAAAATATAGGGCTTTCGTCCTAAATAAGTCAATTTTCAAAATTGTGTCAAAATTGCCTACCTTTAAGGGGTCAAAGTAGGTCAAAATTGTTAAATGGGTTTTCTCAAAATTCCCTCTGCCATATTTTTTCTTTAATGGATATGTTACAGAAAACGTAATTATCTATCGAAATATAAATTTTTATCAAAATCGCTCGAGCCGTTTTAGAGTAATGATTTTTTGAATGTCAAAACTTCAAAAATCGCTAATTTCTTTTGTAATAAAAATGAATACTTGAAAGTGGACATATATATCAATCCCATAAATATCTATTATTTGACACTATTTTCGGTTAACAAAACGCTTCCAGTTGAACCGGAAATTTAAAAAATATCAAAGTTTTTAGGAACACTCTGTATATTTTTTAATATTTTGAAAGCTTGTAAAATTAGCTATTACACGATACCAAACACTTTATATTTTGACTTCCGGTTTAACCGGAAATGGAATCAAATTTCTTAATTTAAATGGAACGCCCTGTATATCTTTCAATATTTTGAAAGCTTGTAAAATTAGCTTTCTGAAGATATAAAATAAACAACGGATGCGGTCATATGATTTAGTACTATAATAGGTACTTTTAGGTGTTTATAATTTTTTGTTTACAAAAGTACAAAACAGACAACCAAAAGATACCCCTTCTTGTAAGAGTATAAAACTAATTGCAACAAGGCAAAAGCAGGTAGTTTCAAATTTTAACAGTAACACTTTAACGGTAACATTTATACATTTTATAAGAAACTTATAAATTATTTCACATACATTTTGTGTAATCACAGATATAAAGGTACAAATACTAAAAATAAGGCAGTATTGCTTTAACGACTGTTTATAAATAGTTATGTAATACTTTAATCAAATTCGGGGATATCGTCGAAAGAATATCCTGGAATTTGCCTATAAGCATAGTAAGCAATACGTACATGATAAGCTCCGGGTATGAACATAAGTATACCCAAAATAATCATCGGCCACATTCTATCAGAATACCTAGTATCTATATGGCCACTTACAACAAGACTTCCAATTATTAATAAAGTTGTACCGATAATAAATAAAAGACAAGCTAAAGAAACCGCCTTCCAGGGTATTTTTAAAGGTGGATGAATAAATTGTGCATCTACAAATCCTTTATCGGTTTGATTTAATTTCGTATAATCTACATTTTCATATTCTTTATTACGTCGTCTAGACATTTTTAAATCGTCTAAATATTCTATAAAAACAAATATTTAAAATTTTTGAAATAATTATTATTTTATTTACCTGTAATGGAATGTAGACTGACTGTAGGTAAAAAAGACAGCTGTGACGATAAACTACTACCAGTATCAAAATCAAACGGTAGATGGCGTTGAGAACTCGAATCAAAACTCATCGCTTGAAAAAAAATATTTTTAAATAATTATTTTATTTAAAAAACGTTTTTATTTAATTTAAAAACTTGGAAATTTAAACAGTAAGGCAATGGCTTTGAAATTTAAAGTTTGATTTTAGTTTAAATTGAAACCACCGACTTATTAATAAAACATGCAAATAATTAGTCACTTAAATATTCGTTTAACTTAATTTTAGCAAAATATAATCGATGATATTTTCTACTTGTCTGACGATTTTAATTTCTGCGCATTCAGCAATAGTGCGCCTGTCGGTTGGACAACCACTTATACTTGGGGGTTGCCGCAGTGCAAGGGGAGCGCTTGGGGGCTGCAGAGCTTTCCGCGCCCAGCAATTCGATCGAAGAGCTTTTTTAGATTAGGGATAGTATAATTTCAATTATTTGATATTGCGGGTTAAATCGTCGGTTTTCTTTTTTAAATAGAAATATAAAGCACGAAAAATAAATTTCGGCGTGCTACATTTTGTGGGCTCGTTGAAATTAAGGTAAATCTATAGAATTTAACAAAAATTTTACTTACCGGCGAAATTTAATTTTGCTTATACTATATCAAAAATAATCGAAATAATGTAATAATATTAAACTTTGAGTATAAATGTGTTTATTATGATTATAAAATTTGATTAATTAAAAAAATTGTTGCGTTTATTAGTTTTTTATTGTTTAGAAATGGACGTATTGTCTGAAGGCAAAAATTTTAGATTGGTAAAACAAGAAGAGCTTCCTGAAATTCTTAACTTCCTTAGCAACTATTTGCCTGATTCGATTAAGGTAATAATTTAAATTTTACCCTTACTTTGTAAATTAAATTTTGTCTTTTATTATTTATGCTCGCTTATTAATTATTTATGTGTTTGTTAGTTTCATTAAATTTGCATAACCTAATAATGATTTGTAATATAATAATGGGTAATTGCTTAAGCCTAGTAATCCTTAAAATCCAGTTAATACATATGAAAGCTAATTAATATTAATTGATAATACCTATGGTTATTAGAGACACAACAAGTTGCGAAACCTCACAATTTCTAAATTCCAAAGAGACCTAAAATGTCTAAACCAAGAGATCAAAATCAAAATTTTGCACAAAGTTCAAATTTTTTGTCGAATAATTAATTAGAAAATTACTTATAATAAAATGAAATTAATCAAGGGTTATAAAGTTTTTATAAGGTAAAAGAAATTTATTCAAGTCATTTTCTTTGTTAGTATTCTTGTAATATTTTTTTTATTAAAATATCAAAAATTTCGCCAATTTCATAAACTTTGTATGACGTCCTACAGTAATTGATTGGTTTTGTAAAATAAAATCATACGGAATATTTAGCATCAGTTGATAAATATCTTAATATTGTTTTAAATCTCTGTATGAACAAAAAATTTTGATGTGGCCATAATATGACTTTTTTGTTAAAAAATCTAATTTTGCAAGGTTTCAAAATATTCAGAAATATACAGAGGGTGTCCCTAACAACATATTTCATTAAAATAAGTATCTAAAATAGTACCTATGTTCAGAATATTTCATTTCAAAAGAGCAAAAATATACTGCGTGAATCAAATACGACGGTTAGTCCCATTTCCGGTGAAACTGGAAGTAAAAAGTATAAAATGTATGTAATTGTTGGACCAATAATTTCACAAGCTTTCAAAATATTTAAAAATATACACGATGATTTTAGAAATTATAAATATTTTTCCAATTTCCGGTTTAACTGGAAGCGTTTTATAAGTTCAAAATATAGTATCAAATAATAGATATTTCTAAAACTCAAAATTCGTTAAAATAATATCACTTTTCACTTTGATGTTTAAAAAGATAGAATTAATTACCAACCCTTGACGTGGTGTAATTAATTTTATAAAATATTTACCTAATAGTTCTATTAAACATAAAATTTGCATTTTATCAGAATTTATTGTTATTAATTATATTATACAGTGATACATCAGTCATGCCAGCCATGCTAATGAAAAGTAACCTAAACGCATTTGACCATGAACTTCGCTAAAAAATTATTATCTCATTGTAATTGATTTTTAGCGCATTTAAGGGTTGTTTATTAAAAAGTATACGAGATTTGATCATACGGATATCCTTTATTTAAATATATTCGATAATCCTGATTTTCAGTTTTCAGTTTTCAGGCTCTCAGTTAGGTTAGGTCTGAATTTTCCTGATATCCTGTTGTTGCTGAAATACGAGTATTTTTAAGACATCTTTTGCTGAAAGATTATTCATCGTAATGGATGTCACATATGGCAGCAATGCTACTTGCACGTTTAGAGTTGACAGTGTATATTTAAATAAACATTAGAAGGTAAATGTCCTTTAAGCAACTTTAAGTCCTTGACTTTCCACATTTTCCGGTAAAGCCATTTTTAATATTCGATTTCTCAGTTTTTCAGTGTTTGGTGTTTATTAGTCTCTCAGCTCGTTTATTGGGTGATTAAAAAATGATAAATTTTCTCTCATTGGAGACTAATAGCGGAGTACACTCATGGAAATTTTTTTTTAGGAATTATTTCTTTTATCTATTTCCTCGTATTTTGCTAACGATCTCCTTAAGAGGAAATCCGCTATTTTTGAATCACCTAGGTAGTACGTTGAAGTTTAATGGTGGAAATTAAGCGCCTTTCTATTGTCCATACCATATTAAAAGTTATTAGGTAAAGGGTCTTACCAATAAGAACTTTTTTTTTAAATTGAAATGAAACATTTTGTGTAAAAATTTTGTCATTCTTTATTTAAATATGTTGTCGAGACTCCACCACCAGTGCGTTTTCCATCACATTGTTCTGCATATTTGTGACTACAGAGAGTGCGCTACACAGAAATATGGTAACCAATTTTTGATGGCCTATTTTGGGCATTTAAGCAGTATTGGCCTATGAGTTGAAAAATGTTCATTTAGGGCATAAATAATATATATGTATAATAATATCGGCACGCTTTCTTGATAGAACCAGTAGAACCCTTCAGTAAAATTAAATTTCATAATTGAGCAAAATCTTTAAGTTCCAACAAGTTTTGGTGCAGATAGTCGTACACCAACTTTCCGAATCAATACCAAAATCTTATGAAATTCATATTTT